>VWZG01009358.1:509692-589692 GCA_013396735.1 Grallaria varia | reverse complement strand
AGACACGGAGTCGCTGGCGGAGCAGGACCGGCCCTGCCGCTCCGGAGGCAGGACGGCAAACTCGGAGGGAGTGGGGCTTTCCGTGCTGCTCCCGCAGCCGCGGCGTTAATCAATAGAGTGCCCAGGCTCCCCGCTCATCCTGGTGCGTTTTGGCTGAGCCGTAAATCCGAATTTATCGCCTTAATAAGGAGAAGGCGTTTGAATAAAATCCCGTGATATAACGACCACGTGTAATTTGCTGGCGTGCAAAAGTGAGGGGGAAAGATTTCCCCTATGGAATCCCTTCAAAATCAATCAAAGGAAAATGCAAAAATTCCTCATGTGAAAACTGAAACACAAATGCTGTCCTTGTACAGAGTTAGAACAAGGGCTGAGCACAAGATCAAATTAAAACATCTTATCGTAAGTAAATAAATGTACATTTGTGCCTTAAATGTATCTGTCAACATTTCTGTATGCTGTTAGCTGGGTTTTCATTAAAGCATGAAGGATTAATTTAAATTAAGCTGAGTGAGATCTTTATTATCAAAGTAATCAGCAGCAAGCACGTTGGTTAATTCCACTCGTACATTTATAAACACTTCTCTTTCAGAATGAACCTTTTCCATTGGAATCATTTTCAAGTGGTTCAAAACAAAGACAGAAGGGAAACTTGCCTGAAGTCTCACACATCACATCTGATGTGCTGTTGTTTGGTTGAGCTCTACTAGAGTCTACTCTGCAGGCACTGGAGCATCTACTATGACGGTATAAAAGGTGTTTAATTGGCATGAAAAGGCACTAACAGAGTGCTGCTGGAGTTTCCATTAGCTGAGAGGATATCTTATTTACTTTAGTTGAGACGGCGGGCGAGAGGAACACGCGTGTGTACATGTGTGTGTGTGCAGGTGTGCTTTGGGGGGAGAGGAAATCACACACACGATAAACCCCACACAGCATTTATAATGCCACTAACCTCCAAATCCCCCGGAGAATGGCTCACAAAATGTTTTCCTAATTATAATTTTGCAGATTTATGTTTAACACGGTTTGCCAGTTGTGAAATTGGCAATGACGGTAATACAATTTGACGGGGATTTCACGTTAAAAAACACGCATTTTTATAACACACTTTCCCCACAGCCAGGTGAAAGAACCCGACACGAAAGGGAAGTTTTATTTTTTATGCCACACCGTGCAAGTAGCTGGCTGCACATATAGGTATGTGCATGTTTTCACTGTAATTGATACAGGAGGCCAGGCTGCATTAAGAATTGATGGGGTACTGTATACGCTGCGTTACAGTCACTCCAGAGAGTCTATGAGATCCCAGCTCCCTGCTGAGCACATACTTATGTCAATATTTCTGTTAATTGTTGCATTACAAATTGTTACATATCCCAGTGGTGGGAGTTGGCGTTTGTGCCTGCAGTGGAGCTGACAACACCTACACATGGTCCCAGGAGGCTGCGATATATTGTGGGATTTGCCTTTTGAAAACGTTATCACAGTTTATCAGCCCAGTGTCACTCCAGTCAGCGCTGAGAGAACAGAACCCTCCACCATGCCATGGGGCTGCCTGTTCCAATGTGTCCCTCCAGGCATCAATGCTGGGCACTCAGAGCATCTGCACGGGATCACCAAACCAAATGAAAAGAAGTTTGATTCCCTTCTAGTTTCTGCATTGCTAAATGACATGATTTTCCCCCCTAAGTACCAGCCCCTTGGTGCTGGTGCAGAGGTTCACTGCTGTTATGCAGGTTCCTGAATGGGTCACACTCAGTAGAGGGGATATTTGGTTTGAATTTTAAAAATAAATGCATTGATTTGGTAAAACTCAGTAGTGTTATTGACTTCAATGCATGCAAGATCTGCAAAGCCAGATGATAACAAAAGAACCAGACGTAATTTTGTGCAGGGACTGCTGAAGGAATGACCCCAGGAGTTGGCTCCTCCAGCAAAGACTTGATGGCTGCAATAAACCCTCACTTGCCTTGCAAGCACCAGCCCCCAGCAAATAGCAGGACAGCACGTTTTTGGGAGATGAATTGGGATAAGCAATGTGAAATAGATTTTCCAAAAGTGTTAATATTTGCTGTGCTCTCCAATGCCTTTAATTTCTTGCACTTCAGTGAAGAAGAACCTTTCTCGTGTGAACTACAACAGGACAATGACAATCCTCTCTGGTGACAGATGCAGATGGCAAACAGGCAGATTTACTGTCACCAACAGACCTGAATGAATTCCTAAATCAGGGGAGCAGGTTTTCCCTGGGGAAAAAAAAAAAAAAGAAAAGAGGCATACAGTGGGGCGAGGCATTTTTCTTCTTTCCACCTTCGGGAATCGCTGAGATCTCGAGGGGAGTCTGAGGCAGGGGAAGGAAAGCCCTGCTCCTCAGCATTCCTGCCAAACCCCACGGTCCTCGCCAGCTTCCTGCCAGTGGGCTTTACTGGGGGCACTGGGGGAGGGGACTGGTGGTTCATTGCCCCTGCAAACCCTCATAAATAGAGATTCCACAACAAGGAGACTCTGTGCAAAAGGCTAATTACAGCCTGGGGCTGCATTAACCTTTATTGTGGGTCCCCCACTGGGACCTTTGTAAGGCTGAGTGTGTGAGTGTGTGTGTGCTCGTGGCTTGTGTGTGCACACACAGGCCTTCTCCTGGCCTTTATTTTCCCATTTGCCACCGTGCTCTCCCATATACAGATGGTTTTGAGGCACAGAAAACCTTCTTCATAGTCCAAGGATTTGTTCACCAGGAAAGTCAAGGAAAAGACCAGGCCTCCCCATTTCCCCTCAGTGTGAAACTGGAGTGGCTATGGAATTCCCTCCCTGGATGGAAGCTGGTAGCACAAATTCCACACGGACAGTATCAACTGGCTTGTCTATGGAAAGCAGCTGGTACAGAACCACACTGTCAAGGAGAAGCCATCCAATCCTCCTTGGAAAAGCAAACAGAATACAATCAGTGTGAGCCAGGTGCGTTAGCAAATATTATGGCAGATGTATATTTATCGCTAAGAGCAACCGGTGGTCTAACAGTTAACAGGAAAACTTGCAGGGATGGTGCAGATATTCAGACAAATCTCTGTGCTTTTCCCACCATGAGAAAGGAAATTTGAAATCAAACCTTGGTAAAATTAAACTGACTAAAGTCAGTGCTGCAAAATGACTATAATGGAGACCACAGTCATTCCTTGGACATCCCCTGAGGAAAAATGCTGTAAATAATCTGATTTCTGGTCTTGCCCGCACAGTATTCTGACTGAGGGTGAAAACACCCATGAAAATACGGGCCTACATCAGATCTCCACATATTTGAAAGGTCACAGAAAACTACCAAAGGCCTGGCACAGCCTCACCGAACTGGGGACAATAACCTGACACCTCACAAGCTCTCAGGGTACAAATGTTGCTACAGAGGCGACTGGTTTACTTCCTCACAGAGTCATGGAATCATGGAATGGTTTGGCTTGGAAGGGACCTTGAAGATCACCTTGTTCCAATCCCCCATGGGCAGGGACACCTTCCACCAGACCGGGTTGCTCCAAGCCCTGTCCAGCCTGGCCTTGGACACTCATCAGTCCCTAGGGAAAGACATGCACTCATCCTTCTGGATCTTCCAAACCAGTAATACCAGTTACTGCGGGTCGTGAGGGTCTCCTTTCTCATTGAAACAGCGTCAGAAATCCAGGCAACACAAAAAAGTGAATTATTCAAACCCTTCCCACAGGGCAATAACTGAGAAACAGCAAGAAACTGGTTCTTCTGAGGGTTTTTACTTCAGGGCTTCCCAAAAGACCAACTTCTCCCTGTGCTTTAATCATATTCCTATTTAACCATGGAGCACATTAGTCAGACAGCAGGGACTCCGAGACCAGCAGGATTCCAGTGAAGGTCTCAGTGGCCACTACTCTTTGATCCTTGTCTTCAAAATGTTCCTGGGCTGTCCAGAGCATCTGAGGAACTAGGACATGACCCTAAAGCTTTGCTCCCATCTCCCAGCGGGCAGGTGAGGACAGGGCAGGATTCCCACCACACACCAGCCCTGGTCCCTAAACTCCTTCACTGCAGTCCAATCTCCCCACCTTTCACTTCAGCTGCACAGCAGACTTCTTTGGAGTTGCCTTTGCAAACATTTATCCTGACCTGTAGTTTTGTGTAATAAAATAAAACCTTAGCAAAATTAAAAAGCCTCCCATACAAACGATAAATTCCTACCAAAATCGGGTCTGCCACTGAACATCCTCCTCTCCTCAGGGACAGGAGGAGGGAAAAACACATGACAGATGTTAATCACCTTCTTTAATGAACTGCTTGGAGATATTTCAATATGGTGGTGTTGATTGTGATGTAAGAACATATGTACAATAGTATAAAACAAAGTAGAAACATGATGTATTATTAATACACGCTAATTCCTTTACATCTATTTAGAGGCATGGAGAGAGGAGAACATACTGTGTATTCTCACCGTGGCTCTTCCTGGATATAAAGAGACCCTCTGAAGCAAATTCTTCAACCTACTATACTTCAAGAAATAGTAATCTAAAGCATCAGACATTTCCTACTAAAGTTTTAAAAACATAGCTTTAAGTCATACATTACATTGAATGCTTTAATATCTCATCTGATTCAGTAGGTTTTAAATCCCACAGAGGTCACATTTGGAAGCACTAGTCCCTTTTTACAGCATTCCAAACATTAAATAAAAATAAAAATTATTAGGAGGAATAGAGCCATCTGTAGAGGCTAATAATGTGTCAGTTTGATATTATTATTAATAATACTATTATTTCTGTTTCATATTAGGGAGATCATGATTGCTAATGGCTATAAACTAGGAGTGATAGCCTTCATTCTGGCCCATCTGTGTTGCAGCCAGGGCGGTGTGAGAGGCTCCTGTTACAAACCAGTTGTTTCTCCTGACCCTATTTGGTGTCCAGTGTTATCTGTGTGCAAACCTTTGGCATGCCCAGCTCAGGTCTGGGGTCTGGTTACAACAGCTTGGGCCTGATCCCTACAATGGGATTTAATGGTCTCGTGACTGGCTTAAGGTCAAGCACATTGGGATTGGGTACCCAGGGGTGCTGGGTTCAGATGCACGATGTGACCCATCCCAACTCCATCAGCCACGGCAGGAAAAGCTTCCTACCCAGTATAACCCATCCTAACTCCATCAGCCATGGCAGGAAAAGCTTCCTACCCACTGTGACCCATCCTAACTTCATCAGCCAAGGCAGGAAAAGCTTTCTACCCAGTATAACCCATCCTAACTCCATCAGCCACGGCAGGAAAAGCTTCCTACCCAGTATAACCCATCCTAACTCCATCAGCCAAGGCAGGAAAAGATTCCTACCCAACCTTTGGGAAAGGAACATGGAACAGTGACATAAATCTGCCGGCATTTTACATTTCTGGTGATGTGACTTGGCTTCAACACCTACAGTGATTCACTTAGGAGAATAACAATAGTTAATTCAACTAATGGTAAATATTATGATAAGGTATAAATGAAGAAGTGTCTGTTGTCTAGCAAATGCTTGGGGAAACACCACACAGAGAGCTCTGGTTTAGCAAGTACAGCAGGATCATTCCATTAGCTGATTAAACCAGCAGCACTGAGCAGGCACTTTCCTCCTCTCTAGCACCAAATATGTACAGACCGTGCTCCCTTTCCCCTTCTATGTTACTGTTGTGGGTCATATTTAGTGCTGATGATTTGTAATTTATCCAACAGGTACAGGCACATTTCCCCCAGGTAACATTTGTAAACAGAAATAAAGCTGCTGGTGTATTGTTTGCCTCAGAAACTCTGCAATTCTAGTGTGCCATAGAGTAGGCAGTGATGTGTAACCAAGGCCAGTGATAAAAAGAAACTGCAATTGTTTTTTTTAAGGTACAGCTCTAAAACTGTACTATGTGGATTTCCATGGTGTAGCAGCGCAGACAGAAATTACTTTTTTCCCCTCTATAAGAACTAGTTATCTGATTCTCTTTTGTTTCCCTTATTCCAATGTTCAGTTGCATTTTAGTGTTCAGAGCTATAAGGATGCATTGAAACTTATGGAGCCTGACATTTTAACTATCTCATCTTAGCATGATTCATCTCAATTTACTTTCTTCAAAAATGTAGCCTGGAAGAATATGAACCATTTTGGGGGCTTGCTAGAAGGCCATAAACTCCATTAAAGAGTATAGTATCAGCTGCTTTCCAAAGAGGGTATGCTTGTTATGGGTCTCATCCTGCAGAAGTAATAGGTGCCTGCTGGGAAATGCCATGTAGTCTCAAAGGTTGAATTGACAGGACTGGGGGGGAAACTAAGCCCTGGATTGTGTCCTCCATCCTCACCACATTTCTGTGCTCTGCTGTAGGAATAGAACAAAGAAATGCAGTTGTTTCTGCTCTGCATCTGAGCCTTAAGCAGAGCAGAGGCACCTCACTAGTTAAATAATGAGGAGATTAGAGGAGCCTCAATAAATTCGATGGGTTGATATGAGCAAACAAGATAATTCATATGGTATGACACTGGTGTCTGTTCAGAAAACACATGGCTGTGGAACTGTGGCCACGATGTGACGTGTGTTCTAGGGCAGACCCTCTGTGCACATCAAAGGTTAGTGTTCCACTGAAGCCCAGGGGGCAATGACCACCAAAACCCACAAGGGCTGTGACCACCAAAACCCACAGGGGCTGTGTCCACCGAAACCCACAAGGGCAATGACCATCGAAACCCACAGGACTGTGACCACCGAAACCCACGAGGGCAGTGACCACCGAAACCCATGGGGTCTGTGACCACCGAAACCCATGGGGGCAATGACCACCAAAACCCACAGGGGCAGTGATCACCGAAACCCACAAGAGCAGTGACCACCGAAACCCACAAGAGCAGTGATCACCAAAACCCACGGGGGCAGTGACCACCAAAACCCACAGGGGCTGTGCCCTTCTGTGCACAGGCCCTGCAATAACCCAGTTGCACCACACGCAGAGCCCTGGCGGTGTGAGCACCATGGGCTGAAGTGCTCCCCACCAAGTTGGAGCCCAGCACTCACGGGACAGGTGCTGGGGCTGAGACTCCACTTCTACCTGGATTTTGGATTCATCAGAGCTCGGCCTGCCATGCTAGGAACACAAACTTGACACATGACCTGTTCAGGCCCTTCAAACCCCTGAGCAAACTCTGAATAATGAGCAATAAACAGCACTAGGGGCAGTGGAGGGAAGGTGGACACACGACCGTCTCCCCGAGAGTTCAACAACACTTCACTTGTTCTGTTCCCCTCCTGCACTTGCAGTCACTGATACAGTGAAACAATAATATATCACCAGACCTGACCCCTTGGCCTTTATGAATTATCTGTTTTAGAAAGATGTGAAACCACCTTTTATATCCAACATAATAGATATTTAGACATTGTAGATCAATAGTGAACAAGTTTTCTGGTTATAGTTAATGGGTGCCAGAGGGGCATTCTGACATTGACCTCTGACACTCTTGTTGACAAGAAATCTATAGAGGAAAAAAATAGGAAAGACTGCCAGGTTTTAAAGTTATGAATATAGATCTACAGCGAATAATGGTAATTGTCATTGAGCAGGAATTTTTCATACTTTCTGTTTCAGATGAATTTCGCCAAAATCCTTAATTCTGACCAATGTAAAATTAATAACTGGCCCTTGGTGAACATGGGAAAACAACTGTTCAGCTGTATGACACAATTTGCCATTTGTTACTTGTATGA
The DNA here is from genome assembly GCA_013396735.1 of Grallaria varia. Lineage (NCBI taxonomy): Eukaryota > Metazoa > Chordata > Aves > Passeriformes > Formicariidae > Grallaria > Grallaria varia. Next base: position 581,964 of record VWZG01009358.1, on the reverse strand, counting down.
TATTGTTCTGCTGTCAAAGAAGACTTTTCCCTTTATAAAATAGGCTGTCATTTATAATTCCAAACCAGCACAGATTTGTTAAACAGGCACCTCATAATGGGTCTGGCTGAGCAGAAATACAGGCTCCTAGTTCTTGAAAGAAACTGATCTAAAATGATTTTGAGAAGAAAACAAGTTTCCTTTTTTTCTTATGTAAGAATTTAATACCATCATTTCTCACAATATTGGTTGCTAGCATCTATTGCCATCATAGCACTGAGATAAACCCTTAATCCTTAATATTCAGATATTTTAGCTAATTCTCATGGAATTGATGGGTGACAGCTATGAGGATAAAATTATGTTGCTGTATCAAATCCTTCTGGTTCTTGGTAGAGAAAGTCATAGTCCCCAGTTCAACGGGTAATGAAATTATCTCTGTCCCCTCCAGGCAAATGAGATGCTGGGAGAGGAGGGTCCCCTTCCTGCCCAGGCGCATCCCCTGCCCCATCCCCACTGTATTATCGTGTCACACTCCGGTGACGCCGTGCCGAGGTCCCCGTGGCCTTCCCGCAGTGCAGCGCCACAGAAAACACATTTGTCCTGCCTGCTCTTTTCTTTTAGCCCTCCTCTCATCCTGGGCAAGATGAATCGCTGCTGGATGCAGCCTGACTCCGAGGGCAAAGCCAGGTCTTGAGGAGGTAACCTGCCTCCTACGGCTTAAACATTTTAATTAATTTTAACACTAATGCTCCAATGAGAGTTAATCACTCTGCTGCGGTGCTTTCTAATTTACCAAGTTTATTCATTAAAACTTTCCTCCCTGAACTTTGATTGAATGTCATGCTTTTTAAGAGGCCTCTCAAACAGCCTTAAGGCTTTTAAAAGCGATGCTGAAACACTTTTGGCAATTTGCTTTGCCAGGAAGAATGTGCCAGTGTGGCGGGAGAGGGATGAGAGGCACAGTTAAAGCAGAGTCACTGCAAGTGTGGCGTGAGGGCTGCTCAGAAACACTCCAGCAAACACACGGGTGGCTAAAATTACCCACTGAACAGCAAAGATATGTCTTAACTTCCACAAATCCTGAACCAAAGCACTGAACAAGCCTCCCAGTATAAAAGTGCCCACATGATGCTCATGCTGCCTTTTGTCACTCAGTGCAAGAATGTAATATATGCTCCATGACTATTAATTTTATGAGATTGCTTTAGATTGTACTATGTTTTATTGCTGTGCTGTATAACAAAAAGCGTGGGGATAATGTTATTTGTTTTAGATAATATATTTGCAATGTGTTTGCTAATCTAATTATTTCAGAATCAATATAATAAAACCTTAAGTACACAGTTTGGTCTATTAATTGCTATAACTAAAATCTGGAATTTATTGTTTAAATGGAGGTTCTTCATTTCAAATTAACTGAAGCAAAATGTAATCTTTACCTTTTTAATTAACTGTGTTCAATATTAGGTAAAAAAATACCTCACATTTCCAGTTTCTTAATGAAAGCTGCAGTCAGAAAGGTTGACATTCAATCATACATTTAATTGGCTTTTTTAAAGTCATTTACATTACTTGAGTCTCCACAGAAGTTGCAGTTAAGGACTCTCTGCACGTAGTTTTGGGGGAAAATTCCTTCCAAATCTAGATGCAGAATATTTTATAAAAATAATTTCAAAAAACAAAACGGCCACGTGAGCATGACTGCAAAGATACGTAAAGCAAAGTAAAAATACTTGTTCCTTGGTTTCCTCGGTGGGCACTGGGAGCTTTGCTCAGCACCAGCTGTGATTGCTTTCAACCATGGGGTGCACAACTCTGTGTTTTCATATTTTCTGTTATACTTTCCTGGTTTATTTTAGTTTTCTCCTGCACTCCTCCTTTATTTTGGGAAGCAGCTGAGCTGCCAGCACACAGTCCCTGAGGATCTGAGCTGTCCTAAGCAGCCAAGCCATTTTGGTGAGGCTTCATTGCAAAAACTCCATGACACCGTGGGTGGTTCACTTAAGAAAACTGCCTCAAGTGTCTATATTAATACCAAATTCCTGCCTCTGTAGCTCGTATGAGCTCAAAGTTTACTCAGGCAATGAAAATGTCTAGCTAGAGATTAAGGCTAACCTTCCTCAAGTTTATAAATCACCGCCACTTCTCCATTTGAATCGATTTTAAATATGAAAGAACTGTGATTCTTCCCTCTTCTATTGCCTTTACACTTCACCCACTGCCCTCCTGCTTCTCCTGACACTGGTCTGGGATTTCCAGCAGCCTGGGGAACAGTGTCAGGGCAAGGACTGATGTGTCTCAAGCGCCTGGGACAGGATTCATGGCACGTTTTCCGGACAATCCATGTGCACATGAGCTGTTGGCATCTCACTGTTCCCTCAGCAGGGATGAGCTCCTCTCTCCAGACTGAGGAATATCCCAGTCTGAGCTATCTGAGCTCTGTTTGTCAACTCCTAACCCACAATCAGATCATCTAAGGTCTAAATACTGCAGCAACACGGCTTGGAATCATAGAATGGTTGGGGTTGGAAGGGACCTTAGAGATCATCAAACATCCACACTCAGCTTCCAGCACCACTGCCTCACGCTCCAGCCAGCCTCCTAGTTTTGTTTTGCCTCATCTACCTGTTACATTTCTAGCTGAGAAATTAAATTCTGGGGAAAAAAAAAAAAAATGGCATTTTTTACCAGCCTTCCTTTAGCACCTGGGAATTCCTGCAACTCTCCTTCCATCACTCTCGGAGCACTCGCTCCTGGGGTAACTTCTCACTGCTGACAGCTGCACTGGCTTTTTCAAAGGCAAACAAGTGTCACAATTTGTCCTGGAATTCCTCCTTTAAAATTCTCCTATTAGTGTTTCCTTAGGGACATTTTCTTCTGCTTATTCATATGCGACTGCATTAAAACCTTTCTGCATCCCTTTACCTTGTCACACAAACATGCCCATTAGTGCATTGTATTTTGGGATGGAAATGTTCATCAACTTCTCAGGAATGATTGCCCAGCTTTTCTCATCTTCCTGGGAAATTTATGAATCGATATTTTCAGCTTCATTGCTGCCCAGGTTCTGTGAAACAATCCTTATGTTCAGATCTTTCCACGGGCTCATCAAGCTGAAAGTCCTATTGAATTGGCTGCAGTTCTGTTTCCACCTCATTATGGTGGGTGGCACCGGAACACTTGGACAATTGGAGCAGGAGCCCTTTCTTCCCATTCCAAACAGGAAACTTTATTAGAATAAGAATTACGGTGGCTGATTGACTTACTCCATCTCCTGCCTCCCCTCTGCAGTGCTTCTCTTCCCAGATATCCTCCTCTTAACCTCATGGATTTGAACAACTGCACAGGTCACAGTGGCTCCCCAAAACACCAGCACTCCCTCCCACTGTGTTCCCATTTCCACAGACACACCTGTCATATTTAATGCAGTGCTTAGGTTGGAAACTGCTTCAGATATTAACTCTTATAACCACAGCCCTTTTTCTATACCCTGTCCCAAAACAGGAATTATGAATGTGTGTCAATCACATCTGCACAGCAAATCCTTAAATTAATTTCAAATAAGAAATAGGTTTGTAAAAACTAGACTTTGCCACCAGGCAAATCAGAAACAAACAAAATTCCCTGTTTTCCTTTAAATCCATTAGTAGTTGTGAACAGCTAACCCAGCTGTAGTCATTACCCAGCAATGAAAAATTGACAATAGAGTTATTAGGATAATATATGTAATTAATAGAAATATTAAAAGATTCCCCATTAACCTGCATTTGCTCAGAATGCCAGAGGGGTGATTAGTTAGAATGGCACGGAATATTTTATAGTACTTACTGCTCTTACAAGAAGTCAGAGAGATGAAAATGGAGATCCAAGCCCTTACTGGATTGAAGTATGACCTTAATGGTATTCAAATCTTTAAGTGGGAATGAAGATAAAGAGAACGGGGAAAAACTATACTTTGAACTTACCAAAGGGATTAGGACACACCAAAAAGATATATTTTTTTTTAATAAAGTAACTGATATTTTAAAATCGAGGCATTCCAAAACTTTTTTGACTGGAAGCAATTATCCATCTTTAGCACTTCTCACAGTTCAGTTTGCTATTAATGATCAGGTTTTGATCTGAAAACACTACAAATATCTCTTCACTGTGCATCAGACACACAGTATAAGATGCACAGAATGATTCTGTGAGTTACGGACGGTCTGTAAGCCACTGTCTCAAATAAAATCTATATATTTCATGTACTTCATCAAAGCACAGGTTTAAGTTCACTTTAAAAACTATCTGTTTAACTACAGAAGACAACGACCACCAGGGGTTTTATAAAATGTATAAAGAATTGGTTCAGGAAAAAGTAACAACATGGAGTTGTTGAGAAGAATCGGAGAAATAGATTGTGGTTTATTAGCGCTGTGGCAGACAGATGGATTCTGTGGGAGTCGGGTTTGTCTACAGAGACAAGTCACAGCTGAATTCCAGAAGGCTCGGCCGGGGCTGGCCCCAATTTCTCTCTCCCGATGAACTGATGGGCTTTGTCTCCGTTTGTTTTATTAGCTCAGAATAGTCCAGGCATTAATAACAGTACAGTTAAAAGGAAAAGGAGAAGATCCCACACCTCATTATCCCTCTTCCTGTTGCAGAGATGGTGTGAGACCCAATTAGTGTATGTTTGGGAAGCACTGGAAGAGCTAAGCATTGCAATAGAGATGCTAATTTAGAATTAAATAGATCACTGGGAACCAAGTTCACCAACAAGAAATCTGAATTCAGTCACCTGGAAAGCCCAACAAGACTTTGATGCTATAGAATTTGCATGGATTGCTCTCCCTAAGTGTCTTCCTGTAGGAATGCAAAATCACTCCAGACTAACATAACAAGACAAATCATGTTGTTTCCTTGCAAGGCCGAGACACATTAAGGATGGATATAAATCAGTTGTCTGATTTGTAACTTTTAAAACTTTAATTTTGGGAAGGAACCTCACATACAGGTTCAAACTTCCACATCCCTCTTGTTAACTCTTGCTTAAAAAAGGTGGGATCAACAGAAGTCGTTGGAGTCCCACCCCAAGATGTGCAGAGGCTTGGACATACATTCAACACAGAGCTGAGTGGATGAGAGATTGAGAAAGTTAACAAAAAACACATTTTCTTCCTTACAGAAATATTTCCTCCTGACAGATTTTGGATTGCATGCTCTTTGAAATACCGGAGCTATCAGAGCATGTTCCAGGAGAAAAATATTAAAAGCAAAAAGCACTAAGTGCAAAATATGTCCCATCCACACAGACAAATGCATCTCAGTGCATGCAAACACACCTGCAAATGATACATGCCTCAACAGAAATATTTATGAACGAGTAATTTCTTGGGAAAAGTCCCAATTTAAATATTCTTGGTCATATTCAAAGTCTGTCACGTCCTGAACGTGCCTTTTGAACTCTCTGCTCTGTAGGACTGTCAGATTTTAGATTTTGCTGTGTCCACCATCACACAGTGAAGATGCTGAATCGTGAGTCCCCCTGAATTATCCAGACTTTGAACAAAAGAGGGTTACATTTATTTCCTACTATTGCAAATAACACCTCTCACCTTGTCACAGCCTTATCTGCTCCATCAGAGTACAACTGGACACTGGATTCTATGATTTTTTAGAGCATTATTCATTGAAATTATCATAAAGCAGCAGAATACTCAAGAAATGTTCCATCTGGACACCGGGAACTAAGAAAATCTGGCCCCTACCTAGTTCATAAAAATGGGGTGGATTGGGATAAAAGAGGTAATTTTTTATTTTCTCTCCTACAGAAAAAACACATAAGAAACATATATAAAAAAAGAGTTCCTTAGAGGTGTCAAAAGCAGTCAGAGAATGAAGAGAAAGACCAAAGGAGAGAGAAAGAAGGAACCTCCTCTACAACTCATCTACTCCCTATGGGAAGAAGTACTCTCTGAGTACTCGGTGGTGCTGGAAATCAAGCCATACTTTCCTCTGTCTAAATATAAAGCTGAGGCTTCAAAGAATTAGCATTTTAAGCCAGGATGGGATATCTTCATGTAACTCTTGATTGCTTTGAGAATTCCCTCTGTCAGGTGTTACCTGCAGGCTGCAGATATAACATGGAACCCATCACCATAACCCTGCTAACACCACCCCAAAGGAGCCCTGCAACAATCACACTAACAGTTCTATCTATTTTAGTAATATCATAAATACTTTCAAACTTTGTTTCCTTGTTTTTTTTAAAGCTAATAATGCATTAGGAAAATTAAGCAGAAAATTAACTGTCCCAAATGTCTTCAGTAATTGGACAGAATTTCCAGCAAGCGCCAGATCTTTGGAATGAACAAAATGTTTCCTGATTGTGGCATTATAATCCAAAAGTTCTCATTAGCTTCTTCAATTCATTTAATACAATTTACCCCTCCCCGCAAGTTTTTAGGTGGAGGAAAAGATTAAAGATGATCCCATAACAGTCTGTTCAGTATTTTACATTCCCTGACCTTTTGTGTAATTTGATATGTTCCTTTGGATGTCTATTCCAAGCATGGTGGGTGAGAGCTTGATTTATAAACAGTGTGTGCACACAGGATTTTTATGTACTTTGTTCACCCCATCAGTTTTTTCTGTAGTCATTTACAGTCTATTTGCAATTCATTAAAGTACTTTTCTTTTTGTTAAAATTGCCTTTCTTTTTTTTTTTATGTTTCTGTACCAAAGTAGGTTTCTTTTGAGAAAGGAAAGTCTTCAGATGCTGTGACAGCTGTTATGGGGTCCCCTGCTTATACTTCATGTTATGGATGTCTCAGCTGGAGCACAAAAGGGGCAGGTTTGCTTTGAAGGAGGCTTTGGATAAAAACAGCTTTTTCCTTACCTTTGTCTTCAATGGTAAGTAATGGCAGACGATTCTCCCCACCAAAATTCAAAGAAAATATCTTTGAAAGAGATTTCTTGGGTTTTGATACAGGATAAGGATATTTTTCCTTTATTTACAGTAAGACATTAAGAACAGTACTTTAGATGAAGAATTAATCCAAAAATGTAAAGCTTGTACCATCTCCTGCCTTGTTGTCAGCAGCCAGATGTTCAGCTTTCCCAGTGCACAAGAAATGGGAATCTTCATTGGATGAGACATGGAAGGAGACTTCTGTGAGGCACATGCAGTTCTCACAAGATCTCAAGGTTGGAATTTGGGATAGCTCAATCCCAAAGGAAAGGAGGCCCACCAGCCTCTCAGCATTCTGGGGACCCCTCTGATGTGTGTGACACCGTGGTGGTTTGGGGACAGTCCCCAAACTGCTTACATTGGTGGCCATGGAAGGGCCCCATTGTCCAGCAGCAAGTTTCTTCTTTCAAAGAGAGCAGCCCTAAGCCAATGCACAGCTTAAAAACTTCCTAGAAAACTCTGGTTTTCCTTCCCAGCTCCCTCAGTGTCTCCCACCCCTGAGTGTTTGTCTCCCCCTGCAAAGCCTATTTAGTCACTCTTTTTTCACTGTATTTCGGGTATTCTGCAGCCTGAGTAATGTCACAGCACACATTAAGTTAAAATAAAAAAGCAAACAAATAAAAAGAGCAATTCCACTGCTACACATTCCTGTGTCTGTGTATCTGTCCCATAGCAAAAGTAGCATATTTGTCAGTGCCAATTATTTTCAGGCATAAAAAGACAGTCTTTTGTTTCTTTTGTCATGTCTTACTTAGTAAAACAAATCCAAATACTCTTTCTTCTAAATATACTGATTTTTGTCTCTTGTGCTCAGTGAGGAAGATGTACTGGATGAGGTACTAAGGCTGGTGGCTGAACACAGTCAGGGGCAGTCAGGGAATGTGGTGTCATTAGCCAGCCAGTAATCAAGAGGGAAGGCAGATTTTAAGGATTTATATATGACCCAATTTTGTGTTTCTCTGATACTTGTACACGTCATAATTTTCCTCGAGCATAAAACCTCCTGTATGAAAAGGTTTGCTGGCAGGAAAAGCCTTTTTGTTGTTGGTTACCTGCTCTGTGGCTCCAATCTGAGGGTTTTCAGCTAAAAAAAGAATGGTTTCATCTCTCTCCCCAGCACTGCAGTTAATGCCAAATGTTTCACTGCTCTGGGAAAGGCTTTTTCTCTCTCTGTGGGGAGAACTATTTCTGATCCCCAATGTAGCAGTTAATAAAGTCTCAATAGTCTTTCCACCATTTCCCTCAGCATCCGTTTGCAGTCCTAAAACTCCACTGCTGCTGTCACTCTCCAGCCTCTCCAATCTTCTCTGCCAAATGATGTTTTCCTTAGCAGGAACTTCCAATGTAGCCCCAATTGTTTCTGTTTTATTGAGGGATTCCTCCTGAGTGGATTTTTCGATAGCATTTTTAACCACACCAGCAACCACGCTCCTCTAAAGCAAAATTATCTCCAGCTCCCCGAGATTTAATAGCAGTAAAGTTTTTAATGCTATCTTACCCAAGTCCCCTGAGCCTGCAATAGGTTCCTTCTCTTAATATTCCATTATGTCTGACATGCTCTTGCCATCCATGGAGAGAGATTGGATCTTGTACTCCAGGCTTCCCGACTATCACATTGCCTCCCTTTTCTAAAACACATCCTGCTCTTTCCCGGAGGTCATTCCGCCTCGCCTGGGAATGGGGCTTGCACACAAACAGCACAGAACAGGAAAACTGAGTGTGAAGAGTTTTCATCTTTTGGCCAAGGCAGGTACTTTTAGAGCATATTTTAACCTTGGGTTTGTTTGCCTTGTCTCTAAAGCTGTTCCAGAGTGTGTTTCTCAGCAGCACATGAGGGGTAACCCATGGCCAACACCAGGCAGGGCACAGACATGTCCATGGATTAGGTGGCAAAATCAATCTATTAGGAGAAAGGAAAATCAGAATTCAAATCCTACCTCTGTCAAACCAGGCCCTGACAGTGCCCTCAGTAGCACACCCTGTGTGCACAACTGTAATTCAGAATAAGCAATGGTGTTCCAATAACTACAGTGAATTTAGGGGCAATTTGGGTAGAGACTTGTGTGGAGGGTTATCAGCTGCTTTCCATTAACTCTGCAAGTGGCAACATGAGATACAAAGAGATTTTGTTTGCTAATATTTGAGAGACTCAGATGAAAAGCAGTTAGTGTGAGTAAGAGTTGTATTTTTGACTCTGAAAAACAAATAATTTATGAATAATACAGCCCATACCTTTAGCTATCTGACTACAATCAGCAATGTAGAGTTATAATCTGCCACATTTCTTCAATATTGCCACTTTGTCTTTTTTGGGTTATAGATTTATTTTCAAAGCTGAATTAAGACCAAATATTTGGACACATCCCTTCCACTTGTAATTATAACTCCACTTTCACTAAGCCCAGTTCTGACTTCTGACAGTTAAAAATCAGATGTCTGTCTTTGATGAAAGGCTCATCACCTGAACCAATAATTGTTATCTTTGCAAACCTCAGCCCTTACACTGCTTGTACAGTGACAAAAGGTATAAATCACCCCCAAGGCTCCTAATTACTCCCATTAGCAGTTGGTTTGTTAGCCTGTGGGTGAACCACTGCTCCCACATTGTAAGGACAATGGCCGGGGCTGGCTTGCAGCCAAGCCTCGGGTATATTTAGCATAACTAAATGCCAAATGCAGGGCCGAGCTGAGCCTCCAGAGGCTCAGATTTTGGGGATGTAGCTCTGAAACTTCCTCGACATATTTATATTACTTGCTTTATCCACTCAGTGACAGTACAAGCATTGCTATTGCCAGCACTAATTACAACACCCAAATATTCCGGTGTTTCCACTATGCTCGATCACAGAAGGACAGTGACTCCACCACCAGTTCCCAAGTAATATTCCCTGTATGTATTGATGTGTTATCACTCTCCTCTCTATTAATACTACACTGTAACTTCTGTCATGTTCTCTAATGCCTGGCAGGTGTATTTATTTGTTTAGTCTCAACACAGAGTTATTAGAACTCATAAATGAAGAGCTGATTGTTGAAGAGAAAATATTAGGGCAGTTGGGAATTATTCACAGAGAAAACACTGCGCTGTGGTAACCTCCTACCATACAGACCCTACAGAGTATCTGTGTACTTCTGCTGGAAGGATCCGCATTGGATTCTGCTCAGCACTCTCTGCTTGCCCTCCGTTTGACTGTAATGCAATTCTACCATTGGAACAACAATGCGAGATTAAGTGTTTACCTCCTCTAGTAAACAGAACACAGAGGCAAACCCACTGCTGCTGCCACAATTAGAATTGCAGGAGCATTAGTGGGGAAACCTGACGTGAAGAGCACCGGATTTACCAGGAGTCTACGCCTGGAGCAGCTGAAATATTTAGATACGTGCCCCTCGTTTGTGAGCATCAGAACAATCCTAAAAGCAATAAGTAAAATACCCCCCCAGCTATCACTGTGAAGGGGGTTGGAAATGGATATGATAACTATGATAACCCACGAAGCAGATTGACCAAAGCCTTCTGCATCTTGCCTTAAATTTTAACATGAGTATTTGAATGCTGCTATGCCACTCCTTGTCTGCACCAGAGAACTGCTGACGGAGCGGTTTGAGAGTAAAGACGGAGCGCAATCTGTATGCAAATGAGATGTTAATATGGCATATAAAAGTAAAATTCAATAAAACAAGTTTGCACTGAGCACCGAGATTGCGGAGATTTGACCATTTCTCGGTCTGGCTTCTCACAGGAATTTTGCTGACTCAGTTTGTATATGTTGTGTGATTTAGCAAATAAAACTAAACAGCATCTTTACTGCTAATGAAGTCAGAGAGAGGCTTTTACTTGTGTCCGCTGCCATTTAATGACCTAAATATCTGCAGCACTCTCCACGGCCGAGTCAAAAACCATGTTGATTGCCCTGAAGTTTCTGCACTTGCCCTGCAAAGAGGTCCACTCAAAAGCAGTGACTCAGCTACTCAGAACGTAGGGTGGTTGTAAACACGGCTGGGATGGGTTACTACCGGAGTGAAGAAATTGTAAGATTAAAGAATTCTGAGCTCAAGCGCTTGTTGGCAACCCGTGATATTCAATAACAATTGGAATAGTTGCTGGTAAAATTCAACACGGCTCAAACAGCCAACAAAGTGCCCCAGGAGAGAGGAAAATCAGGAGCTGTCCAGCCCTGTTTGGAAGAAACTGATATTCAGACCTAACAGAAGAAATTCACAGGTTAAATAAAAACATGAGAAATTGTCCTCGATACTCCTATTGGTAATACAACATTTTGCTCGCCATGTTAATTGTCATAGAATCCTTTGGGTAGGAAAAGACCTTTAAGATCGCAGCACTTTATAAGCATCAATTAATAACTCATTAGTTATTGAGGCAAGAGTTTAACCCCCATTTCATAGAGCAAGAATCAAAAAATCCTACAGAGTAATTTGGAGGTTTTTCTGCCCAATGTTTTGCCAGAGAGACTTTCCAAGATCTTGGGAGTTTGGTTTACAGCAGTGTGGTCTTGCACAGTGCCTGAACTACAGAGGTGCAACATATATTTTATTGGATAAAGCTGTGATCTGACTCAGAGGCTATGCTAGTATTTTTTGTTTAAACTAAGTTGACCAAAAGTTGCTAATTCTATTTTGAAGCCATTGGGCAAAACTGAAGAATCAACACTTAGAGAAAATGTCCTTCTTTAGGATTTATATAAAGAACGAACATTAATTTTACCCATAAACATAAACCCCCCTGACTCACTCCATGCAGTCAGCATTCCTAATTTCTGGGGCTCTGTCTTTTACTCCAGAAGTTTGGAAACCTCATGCTGTCTTCATGGTCCATGTGTGTGAGTTTGAGATTGTTTGCCAAAACCTCTCCCCTCTTCACGTTCAGTTCGGAAAGGGCTGTTGACTCAAACTCTGGGTTTCGGAACATAAGATTTTGAATTTTTATCACTTTGTGTTACACCAATACCTCCAAACTGCACTCTGGCTGCCAGGGCAGAGCACTGCACAGAGTGTCAGGATGAACAAAGCTGGGAAGGTGAGGGTGTGAGCCAAGATGGAAAGAGTTCAGCAGGAAAATGGATAGCTGAACTCCTCGCTTGGCAAACCAGTATGAAACAGTAATGATTTGCAGGCACTGCAGAACAGATGATCTTTAAAGATTTAAAAGAGAATATGTTCTCTTCTTTAAAAGAGAAATAGTGACTTTTCAGATTTGAAAAAATCCTCATACCTTCCCTTGCAGTTTGTATTCAGCGATGATAACTCCAGAAAAATAGCCCTCTTTACCTCTAGTGACCTATCGAATCCTGTAATTACCTGGCACCTCTTCTAAGGTATTACAAGAAAAATAATAACAACAACAGTGGCTCTTCTATCAGCATGAATATTTATAGTTAGATTTTAATAATATTCATGCCATTTTCATAAGAGAAAAGAACATAATGATCTGGCAGGTTATGCTTGTCCAGGGGTTCCTTATTTGCAGACCAAGAAGAAATTTCTTAGCGACTGGGAGATGCAATTGGAGTGATCTTTGTTTCAGTATCTGCCTCAAATGAGGCGATGCCTTTAATCACCCCACAGGCAAAGGATTTCTTCCTACAGGAATGAGGAATGTGAGGATTCTCCTCTGTTTATATTGGTAAAAACTGGTTTTCTGCTAAAGGCTGGGACAACTCTGCTGTCCTGTGGTCCGCAGGTGACAGAACCCCCTTGTTTTGGAAAGTCCTTGCATGGTGTTTGGTGTTCAACCTGCAGTGCAGGAAGAGCAGCTGCAAACTGTTTAAATAATGTGCCTTAAAGCCAACACTTGGATTTATTCCAGCAAATACTGTGTGTTTAGTAACAGCTGATAACAAAACATCATTTCCCATGCTATGACTAGTCTTTAAGCATCAGTAAAAATGTACTTAATCAATTTATATTAAATTACTGTGCAATCACCATGGCAGTTTAAGGCTATGCCTATGTATATTAGACATTTTATCAGATAATTATTACATTCCCTTAACTTCTGAGCATTACTTGATCCTTTATATCTATACAACTGGTATCTTTAAATGGGTATTTTATTATATCTGGTCTACCACAGTGAGTGTGGCTGCATTGTCACTGAAAGGCAGTTAAAGATGATGCTTTTTAATTGTCTACGCTGAGGGTTATGGCCAAGGATTCTCACCTTCCATCTTGACCTTTCTCTACCTCTACTGCTCACTTCTGCTGTCCTCTTGTGCAAGTCCCTTAATTCCTCTATATCTTATTGCCTGCACCTTACAAATAAATAAATAATTAATGAAAAACATATGCTATTGAAATTTTTGCCTGCCAGGGCCATGTGTATTTAAGCCTAGCACCACGCACAGGAAAGCAGCAGCTCTTCCTTTGTGTGCCCCTACCAGTGCCATTTTATGTTCTGATGTGAAATATAACTGGTTTACATTATTACAATTGGAAATGTCTGTTGTCAGGACCTATTTATAATTATGGAAGTGTTTCCCTTGAGTACCCTTAGCAACTAATTTCAGGATCAGGATAAATAGAAAACAAACTTATGCTGGGCTGTGCAGACATTTATCAAATCAAATGATTACAGTAAATTAATCTTTCTATAGTGGCCTATCAAGTCACAAGAAACCAAGTGCATTTTAAATGCATGAATCTCAATGGCTGGGGAAAAACTCACGACCACCCACCCAACCATAAACATTGGCCCTAGGAAGAAATCTAAATATGAATAATTCCCTTTTTTTTCCCTCTCACTACCTCACTGGGCCCTCACTGAATTTCTTTAGCAAACAAACCAATTTGATGGGCAAATATTTGCTCAGTTTTCCAAGTGTGTTTGCTCAGAAATTTTTCAGTTGCTGTCTGTTCACTCATTTCCTATTTACAAGTAGGATTTTTTGAGACACTTTAAAACAGAAACTTATATTTGTGTGGATCATCAGAATACGAGTCTTTGGATACTCTTGGAGGGAAGAATTAGTCCATTATTTATTGAGATAATCTAATGACATTTAGGAAACTTTGGTTTATCTTTATATGCTTTGTTTAAACTTCAAGTTTGTTTTTAGGAACTATGTGAGCTAAAATACTAAGGGCCAACCTCGAAAGGAGATTTTGATGCTTCTGCAAGGTCAGAATATGGGCTGGAAGCAACAAGAGCCCTTGACCAGCCCAGATAAGACTCTGCTGGTGCCTCTGTTGCTCTCCGTCCTTTGAACCTCAATCCTTCCGTTCCCAGAGATCCATGTCCCTGCCTCCTAGCAGGTTTTGGCACGGAATTCCTCAGGGCCATTCCATGCTGTGTACCCAGGAAAAGCAGCCTTGTCACACCTGAAGGAAGAACCCTTGGGATGCTCTCCAGCCACACCTGAGCTGGAGCAGCTCAGCAACCCCAGCCCCACCAAGCACAGGCTCCCCTTCTCCTGCTGCAACAGGCACATTCCCAGGGCCACATATTTATTTAATGTTAATGCCTCATTGTCTTGGCATTCATCATGTGCTAAGCTGGGAAAGTAATTAAAGTTAATTTCTGCTTGGGGGAGGATGAGAAAAGGTGGGGGGAGCATCCTCACTGTAAATTCTTATTCATATTTCTTTCCTGTTTTGTGATTCTCAATCGGAGTTTTCTAATAACAGATCATTTCTTTTTGTCTAACTTTAATCTGGCCCTGCTTGACAAGCACCATCCTTTTCATTGAAGGGTAAGACCACTTAAAGAAAGGCCAATAAGCCCTTGCACTGCTCAGCTGACTGGGGTGATTTGTCACCCTGTGCAGTGGTGGTCACACCAATGGATTTATCTCAAGGTAAATGGAGATGCTGAGACCTGGGACCTGGAGCTTTGATTAAGGCCCCCTTTTTGTAGTGTTGATAGATGTTGCTTGTGTTTATCTATTTGAAATGCCACTAAATCTGTGAATACAATGGAAAAAGAGAGTAGTTTGCAGCTGAAAACATATTAGTGATTTATGTTTCACTAAGAAGCACAATAGAGAGACAGAGGCTATTAAGAGGAGCTATTTTCATGAGAAATAGTTCTGCTTTAAAACATTATCAACCACACCTTGATAAAGACCTACATGCATGCATAATGGTGTTTACTTATCCCTTTAGTTGAGTGCAATATACATTTGGAATGCACAGCCCCAAATTATTAATAAGCCAGGAGACACTTTGCCATGCAAATGCACAGGAATAGGATACTTTGCATGTTAATTGTCTTCCAGAGAAAAAGCCAGGGTAAAGCACTGACCCGGGACTTCAGGTGGACTCCACATCCCTTAAAACTGCTTCAGCTCCTGCTGACCATTATTGCCAGCGTTTATTCACAACATTTTAGTAGAAATAACCAGTGGGGTGACACAAAGGGATTATAATGCATCGATATAAGTTATAACATGAATCAATGTCAACAAGACGCACCCATTTAAATGAATAGGGTCAGATGAGAATGCTGTATCACCCTGACTCGCCTGACAGTTACAAATGCATAACCTACTATGCATAATAGGAGTGTACAAACCAGTAGAGATTTGTAAACTTGGTTCATTTCAAGCAGAACTGACCCACAGGAACAGAAAGAGGCAAAGCCAACTGAGCTGTCTGGAAACAAGTGATTCTGTAGCTTGTTGTTTAAGGGAATGCATAATGAGATTTCATTTTTTCAAGCTTGAATAGAGAACATGGACCTGAACCACTGTTAGGTAGCCAAGCCATTTATCCACAACGTTCAATTAAAAGGCAAAGATAACACATTCTCCTCCTAACATGTTTCTGTTTACAAATGCAAAATAAAGCTTCAGTGCTCTGCCTCGTGTATGCAAATCCAAAGGCACGCTGCAATTACATGTTTGGAATTAACTGCGCCGTGTTATGATTTATTGAAATGTTCTGAGGGTTCCTAATGAACAGCGGTGGAGGGGGGGAAGGCTGGATAATGTGTGTGCACCTGGAGCATGCAAACTAGTACAGTAAGTTATGTACCTGTAGGGTGATGCTCTGGCTGTGGCTTGGCACCGCAGTGCACTGAGAGTGTAGCAAAGCTCTTAAATCTGGACAACACCTGCACCTCATTTGCTTTACAGAAGCGCCATGACCTGACTGCTGATGGCGAGCCCTCCCTTCCATCCTCGGGATTATGACAAGTTATTAATTGCCACCATTAGCTGCAGCAGCCTGCCTGAGATCTCTGCTGCTCTCTGGAGGTGAGAAACTGTGCGTGTGGATGCGGAGACAGGAGCTGGGAAGCACTGGGGCAAACAGAGCAACAACCTGCCCAAAAGGGATTGTGAGGTTGTGAATAATTTATTAGAAAACATTTTTCTTTGTCCTTCCCACAGACCCACAAATCCTCCCTGAGCACTCTTTACCAGCCTTGCAGATAATGTACTTACACATCTCAGAGCTTGCTAAATAGACTGAGCAGGCCAGAGTTCACTCCTCACGCTTCTGCCGAGCGCCTGGCACAGATGAGACACCTTCACCCTCTTCTGGAAGTCCTTCCTCTGGAATTCTTTTGTAATTAGCTAGGAAAGTGAATAAAAAATGACAAGTCAACGCTTGGAAAACAATTTTCCCCCCTTTTGCGTGTAACTGTATACTGAATGTGCCAGCTCCTAACCACAGCAGCCCAGATTTCAGCACGGATTCACACCTCATTTCACCCTCCTTCATGAGCTTGCTTGAAGGTGCTCAACCTGCCTCATGAACATTTTCAGGCACAAAACATCATATCTCACCACCTAATAAAGAGGTTTTGATTGAGACAGGGAAAAGCAAGTTCATAACAGGACAGAGAGAGGAGTGTCAGCGTCAGTAATTTCATGTCCAGCCACTGGCACACCATGGGGAGCTCTGGTTGTAAGTGAGGGATCACCGTTTTCAGAGGGGACAAGGAGGGAAGATGAACAGGATGGAAGACGCAACTGTTCCTGTGCCTCACTGGGGGTCTCCAGTGCTTTGATCCCTCAGGCCTGACCTCCTTCCTCCCCGTCTCCTCTCCCTCCTAATCCTCAAAGCAGCACATTGCGTGGTTGTCTTTGGCAACACACAGGAAGGGGAATCCTACAACCTTCTTGTCATTTTTGCATTAAAAATTACTGTAAAATGTGTGAGCTATAATCCAAACATGTCTTATAAATTAGTTACAAGAGTATATGGAAATGGAGAAGTTGTTTCCTCCGTGTCCTACAATTCTACTTTTAATTGGCCTTTGGTTATACAACAAGTTTGAAGTCCTGATATGTGAAAGATACCGGGTTTGATCTAATCCTGTTAGACTACATGGAAAAGCTCCCAGGGAATTCAAGTAACCTCTGTTACTTCCATGTTATTCTTCAGCTTCAGGTGCTTGATTTCACAACTCAAACAATGCTCTGTTCACACTGTTTGCTTATGAAGCACATGAAAATGCACTTTCCCTTACATTCATCACCCTTTGATAGAGCCATTAAAATAGTTTCAACAGAAAAAATAAATTATGCCAGTTTTAACAAGCTAGAATGTTATGGTGTCCAATATGGACAATTAGCATTTTACCAGTTTCATTTCCCTAAAATAAAGTATTGCTCTCATCTGTTCCCCCAAATCTCTCAGTAATACAGCCATTAATTTTAGTTCTTAATTGCAATGATAATAGTCATGGAAAACCAGTTAATACAATGAGACAGCACTGCATCAGCCCGGTAGCTCCAACTGGGAATAGGAACCAATGGGATAAAGAGCTTGCCTATTCAACAGGAATGCCAGTGAGCAAGATTTATCTATATAGAGTATATAGGTAAATGTATCGAATATAGAAATACAGATAGTTTTATGCAGGTATGGGTATATGTGCACACAGCAGTGAGCAGCTTTACTGCATCCTGCTCTGTGTCTTGTTGCAATGGTCACAAAGGGATTAGCAAGTTCTAAATTTGAGTTTGACTCTGGTTCTGGAAGGGAAGGAGCACAAAAGGAAAAAACCAGTCAGAGATCTAACTGAGAGAGATGAATTTAGGAACCACAAAAATCTCCCTTTTGGCACAGTGAGGAACCCAAGGCTCTCTTCTAACTCCCAGAGGTGCTTTTTGGTGCCATTTGGAGAACCAAACCCTGACCGAGGGAGAGCAAAGGGTTAAGCTGAGGAACAAGCTGAGGACACGGCCCAGGTATGTTTGTTTGTTTGGGGAGGAATGAATGGAGTCACTGTGAGCACCAGAGTGTTATTTTAACACCTATTCTCTCCTTGGCTCTGTGGCCAGTTCACATGAAACCGAGTGTTTCCATGGAGGAGCGAACCCATCTGTGTTTTCTCACCTGCAGGTGTTGGGGGTTTAATTAAAACCTCCAACTAATATGTTGCTGTTTTTGTGAAGGGATGTGAATTATAGCAAAGGCAAATTATGAATGATAATGAGAGACGGCATAACTCATTTGGAAGCATTTTTTGTGTGCTTTTTCCTCCTTTTAGCATAGGAGAATGTAGTGGAATGAGATAATCAAGGATGAACACAAATTTACTCTCGTGTCCTCCTCGTGTGTGCAGGCAAGGCAGGTATAGTTTCATCTGCATGGGGATTGCACCAATTTAACCAGCACAACCACTTAGAGCTTGACTATTAGTAAAAACCTTAAGATGCATTAAGGAAAGCTGACTCCTTACACAGAGTTTAAACAACCTGCCTTCCAAATTCAGTCACATGTAGTAAATTCAATTGCCATTTGCAATAATTGCTTGCTCAAGCTGCTGCACTGGGTATATAAAGACACAAAGCTGAGCTTCACAGCCTGTTTTGGACCATCTGAACCTCTGTAGAGTTTGGATCCTTTCTCTTTATTAGTATTAGAAAGTAGGATTTTGAACACAATTACGTTGCTTTGATGCAAACATTATAGGAGTGGAAGCATTTCTGTGCACCATGT
Source organism: Grallaria varia (assembly GCA_013396735.1). NCBI lineage: Eukaryota > Metazoa > Chordata > Aves > Passeriformes > Formicariidae > Grallaria > Grallaria varia. The sequence goes on along the minus strand of VWZG01009358.1, from coordinate 563,123 downwards.
TTCACATAGTGAAATATGCTTTATATCTTGGAATCTCACTTTCAGAACAGAATATAAATAACTCTATTATGACTTTCCAGAATGATCCTACCTTTCTCTTCATGTATCTGACATGATGGATATAGAAGGATCCTTTTAGAAAACTTTTGGAAAGGCTTTCATCCAAAATCTCCCTAAATTACCATTAGGACATATTTTTATTTTATTACTCTGCCCCAGTTCTTGCTCTTCCAGACCTCAACCATCCCACAGGGGCCAAGAGATCCAAGTAGACAGTGCCAGGCTGCTGATTTTAAAAGCCCGTGGAAAGAAAGGTAAATAAAACTGGCCCAAAAAGAGCCTGAGAGAGCCTGGGGCAATATCAGAGGACTCAGAGGCATTTAAGAGCCATAATACATGGGACAAACTATAGCACAATTCCAGCAAGTCACTCGTTCCCTATCAAAATACACACTATAGATGTCTCGTGCTTACAAAAATTACACAGAAATATACTTGTCATCAAGGTGAAATAATAAAGAAAAGAGGAAGGTATGAAATGATGGAAAAGGGAGAAGAGAAGGATAGGTAATGGCTGGGGAAAAAAATACCCCCAAAAGAAAAGACCTGCCAGAGATTTGTAAGTGGGCAACAGTTGGTCATTAGTTGGCAGTGGATAACCAGGCACTGGGGTAAAAAAGAGAGAATGAGGGGAAAAAAAGAGTAAGAGAAAGGCAAAAAACAACAGGGAAGAAGGACAGAGGAAAGAGAGATGGAAGCAGCCCACTGCCAGAAGGAGCAGTTCTTAATTACAGTGGGGTGGATTTGCTGTGGACAGTAACATAACCTATTCTGTTCTATTAATCACTAGTACCCAGGTGCCTCCAATGGCACGTGAAGTATGTGTTATCTGTCCTCTGGTCATTTCTCTGGGGGAAGATGTGTGTTCAGTGGGTATGGAGAGATTCCTTTTCTTCTTTCTTAATATACATGTTGTTGTGGTTTCAGTTTTGAGATGGCAAGGTCAGAGAAATACTCCTTCCTTTGCACAAATGTGTGTTTGAGGCATCAGGGAATTCAGGAGCAAGAGAAGAACCAAGCTGAGCTTGTACAAGGAAAGAGATTTAAAATGTGGGGTTTTCCTTCGCTGGTTCATTGTGTACTTTTTGTTGAGAGTTTTGGGATCATCTCACTGAAGAAAAATAAGACTGAAAGCTCTATCAGGGGGCTCTTTTTCTCTCCTCTCCCTGCTGCTTTCATTTCACCCTGAACAGGTAGAGACATCCAAGCTCCCACCTCTTGTGCCCGCCAACCTGTGGGAATCTGGCACAGCCCCGAATCCCACTGTCAAGAGACCCAGCTGGGTGCAACCCCACACCAGAGAGGAGGATGGGACCTTTTTCTCACGGAACTCTGTGTATGAATTTAACCTAATTAACCTCTTGGCTCTGTAACTACATCCTGCAGCAGGACCTAGCAAAGGGGCCCCAAGACTGTCTCAGAGCACTGGTGGGGTGCAGAACAACCCCCTCCATGTTCAGAATGACATCCTGGCCATGGATGTGGTTCCTTATCCTTGTATCCCTCCTAAGTCACATCCAGACACAACTGGTATAACATTGTACCTTGAATGTCTCGAGGCTCTGACACAGCAAGAGCTCCAGGTGCCACAAATTGATTTGGGATAAGCGGAGCACTTTGACAGTGGTGGGGACACTGGAAGCACAGGGGCCACTGGGCAACAAGGACCGGTGACAGGCACCACCAGCAGAGTGTTTTCCCTGCTCTTAAGGAAGGTATATCACTGATCATTATAAATGGATAGTGATTGTAAGGCTAAATTCCCATCAAGGGGTTGATGAGTCATTAAAACCCCTCAAGCTTTGTTCTCACAGTTTATTGCCTCATCATCATCACCACCCCTTCATGAAATTATTGTCTTTTAATTAGCTCTGGCCCTTTCATTACTGTCTGTATCATTGCAGAGAAAGAAATAGGGAAACAGCTCGAATCAAGTATGTGATGGCTCCTTCTGAAGCCAGTAATAAGATATTAGCACAGTGCCATATAAAATGATGGCCTTTATGATATAGCAAACTAATTTTTTTCCTAAATGAAGGAAAACCTGGATATGTCTCTTAGTTACCATCACAGGGATGCAAGGATCATGCTGAAGCATCATTCCCATGCCACCACAAAGCCTCCAGTAGTTCTTATCATTGCTCAGCATCTCCCACTGGCTCAGAAGGTGATGGGCTGCTCAACAATCCAATGGGAGATGTTGATTGGAATATGTTAAATAATAGCAACCATCCCAACTGGAGTGATCTCCTGTATTTAAACCATGGGTTTACATGCTTCATAAACTTCAGTATTTGTAATTATACGATATATATGAACAGAGTGAGTGGATGAGAGCAAATACATTATGTGAGGAAACAGCATTATCGATCCTGTATTATACAGTGCACAGGAAAATTAGTTAACCATACAGCTCATTGGTTTAAAGATGGCAGTAAAGTTTAAAGGCATTCTGTTGTGAAGTTAAATATAACAGCCATGACACAAATAGAACAATCGCTTTGCCTGGATTTCCCTGGCAGCCAAGGAATTCACGGGCTGGATCCTGCCCCAGCGTGCTGCTGCAGACTCAAAATAACCCCCCAGCAACACAGGGAGTTACTCCAGATTTACACCACAGTAGCTGGAGCAGGAATTTGGATCCAGAGGTTTAAATAAGGCTTATGTAATAAAATGGGAATTTATAATGGTTCCCTGTGGAGCTGGAAGGTGAAGGCTCCATCTGCCTGGATCAGAAAGGGAGTTAACAGACATGGACTTCAGCTCCCCACGAGTTATTTGATCTGAAAGAGTTTTGTTTGTTCAAATGGAAACAGATCAAAGTAAGCAAAACTATTTACTAAAGAGGTGCTCCTGGGAGTCCAGGCCTCAATTCCCAGCGCATTCCAGCTTTGGCAACACTTCTACCTGCCATGCGGGCTGGATGCTGCAGGAGGGCTGGCACCCCACCAACCCCAAGCCTGGCATGGATGGTGGTGCATGGCAAAATGGGAATGTCACAGGAAGCAGGGAGACTCCCAAGCCACAAACCACAAGTCCCAGGTCTCGCTCTTGCTTCCGCCAGGCCTCTGCTTTGTGACGTTCAAGGTGTCACTCACTGTGCCACGTCTCTGAGAGGGGTGGGATGGATGTGGACTACAGAGGGGATACAAGGTCTGATTATTCCATGCTGGGCAAGATTTCCTCTTTCCCTGAGAAAAAATTCCCCAAAATACAAAATGATACGGTAGCACTTCACTCTGGAGCCATCAGTGGCTCCACACCAGACTCATCTGGGCAGTGGAGCAGCGGCAGTCAACAGAAAACACAAGGAATTGCAGAAATACTAGGAAGGAAGATGGGAAAAAATAAATTCTGCATTTAATTTCTCTCCCCCCATTTCATACAAATGTGATCTAATTTAATTTCAAAGAAATCTCTCTCCTGGATGCTTGGAAAAGGTTAAAACGCAATTTTCTGAAACTAAGTTATTAGATAGAGGAATATTAACCTTTGAGCCCCATAGACTTTTAGTCTTTTTTATCTCCTTTTCATTTTTGTTTGTGGGTCTATTCATTTTTTGGCGTGTTGCTAGGGAACAGCCGCTCGGCGGGCGGCATGCGAGCCGATGTGTCTCTAGGCTGGGTCTGCCCGGCCCCGGCTCCCTCCTTCCCCTGCCGGCCCCTCCAAAAAGCATTTATCACATCCTCGCCCAGTAATGGCCACTCAGTGGAGGGGAAATTGAGCTGACCCGAAGGCCAAAGCTGTTAGGGAGACTGGTGGGAAGGGTAAAAGGGTCACGGTACCCTTTTCCCACCCACTTAGTGGGCAGTAAGCAATAGAACAGCAGTGCCACTGTTTCCACTAACATATCCCGAGGCTTTGCACCTGAAATAAATGTTTGTTTGACATTAATGATAAAAAAAAAAAAAAATCTGGTTTCCTCGAAGAGGCTGGTTATGCTGGTTACACTTCACCCAGGTAGGGTGGGGGAGAAGGGCTTGAGAGATGATTTGTTGTGCACTGTGGGCAATATAATTATTTCCTTTTTGATAGCGATAACTCTGGTACATTCCCATCTCCTTTGATTTAGAGAAGGCAGGAATCACAGAACCAAAACAATAAGGCTTTTGTTTCCTCTGGGTCAAAAGCCTACCACAAATACCTGAAAAAACCTAGATCTGTTGACAAATCAAGTACATAAATACATAACATCACCCCAAAAACTATCAAAATACAAGTCTGGTGTATGCTTCTGAGTGGTTATGCTATATAGAAGCATTTTCTAATGGCAATCTGGGTGTGGAAGCATTTGTGAATTGAGAAACTATTCTCCAATAAAAAAACTGAGATGGGGAAAAGGGGAATAAACCCCATCTCTGTCTAGCCTTAATAACCAACTCCAGTTTCTTCTGGAGACAATACATGTTCACAAGAGCTGCAGGACTGAAACCCTAAAGGAAATAAAGCCTGGTTTTTAGAAAGACACAAGTATTTATGTTGTTACATTCCTTGCATGCAGGGACCTCAGGCCGTCCCCCCTGGCACAGGTAAGGGGTTCCCAGGCAGGTAACACCTCACCATCGTTGGTGTCAGCAAAGAGAAGGATTTGGTGTCTATTAATTAGTAAAACATCATTACCTGGATCACTTTTCTCTTATGCAGACAAGAACTGTTAAATCATAATGAGATTTCTGCTGCTGCATCCAGTGTTCTCAAACAACAATATTTAACCAACAAATAGAGGCCGAGTCAATCCCGGCTTTAGTGATTCCCAGGAAAGTCATCAAATAAAAATGTGAACTTTAAAATTGATCAGGATTAATTTCACTGACACTGTATCATAACATATATCTCTTTGGAGACTCATTTGTTGGGCTGCAGATGCAAAGAAAGTAAGGAAAGAAATAAATCAGAATACAATAAGGCAATTAGACTTTTGCCATTGATAGAATACTAAAAATGTCTGATTTATCAAAGCATTAACAAACAGAAGTAAACACAAGACGTATATTTTCCTGCAAAATACCTGGTTAGGAAAAATAAAATAATAACCAGGGCCATGTTTATCAATGAATTTAATTTCCCAATATTATGCCTCTCCGGGTGGAATGCCATTTCATCTGCTAATTTCAGGAGTGCAGCAATAGAAGATGATTTATCACATGAATACCAATTCAGTAAAAATCCTCTTCTCCTCTCTGTGAAATTATCTCGCTCGGAAGGGAACATTCTCTCTTACCCACTATTATATGCATATTAAGGATAAAATAGTAAAGATTTACATGCACACACATACACATGCACCTATCCCAATCTAATTCCACACACGTTTTATTGAATTCCGGGGCGATTATGAGAGATTCCTTTGAAAACCCAATGATTTGGAGCTCTGCAGGATTTACTGGAGCCCCAGATAGTGGTAATGCTCTTCATAATATTACTAAAGGCACGAAACACTTACATATTTCACAGTTGTTCTGTTATAATAATACAATGAAAACAGTCAGATTGCAAGTTTTATTTCCTATTTCTGGCTACAGGAAGGTAGAATCCAAATGATGTGGTGGAGTGCTGGCTCATGGATCATATTTAGGCTGCTTATTGTACTTGAACACCCACAAAGATGGCAAAAAATAGTGTCCTCTGAAATATGTGAACAGAGTGAAGTCTTAATCTGGAGATAAAATGGGATACTGGGTTACCTAGTGAACTTCAGGAATACCTGACATCAGGGGGAACAATCTCACCTGGGAAATGAAAGGTAAGGAATAATCCTCACACAACGTCCCTGCAGGGAGTTTTTCTGTTATCACTTATCAATCCCCCTAATATCTGCAGAGAATTTCTAAGACTTCTCCCAAAATATTTGTCCCCTCAGAACAAAGTTCTGCAGGGGAAGGAGCAAAACTTAAGGAAATCACGTATTTTAGAGAGAAGAGTGGAGGGTAGGAGCTCAAGGCAATATTCCTATAAATGTCTGAGCAATATTTGACCAATCTAAATTGGTCAAAAGTCCAGATTTTAATATAAATTTTTTATAAAAAATAAATAAGATATCAGATGACAGGAAATCAAGCCTAGTGAGACATTTAACAGGTGAATAGTGGTATAATACAGATGGGGTATAATTCTCCATCAACTCCAGGAGATGAGTTTTCCTACCAATGCTCAAAATTGGATATACATTGTCTCTCAGCACTTGCTGAAAACAAATTGCACAGTTCTACCCTGAGCTAACGTGTGCACAACTCAAAATTTCCCTAAACCAAGGCAAGAGCCAATTTCAAGTGGCAATCTGCAAATTATTAATTTAAGAAGACTGAATGAAGTGTATCCTGCTCTTTTATTGATCTGAATGCAACTGATTGGTCTGTAACAGATAGATCCATTTTTTATAAACAGCAATGAGAAACTCATCACTGGAATTAAAGAGGGTCCATAAGCAGCAAAGAATTTGGCATAATGTGTCTTAAATATGAGATTATAAGGAAGGCAGAGCATAAGTGTTTTACTGCTTTTGTGTGCCAGCATTTATTAATCATAATCCTCAGGAAACCAGAGCAGATGTCTTGAAACACCCTGGACTAGTCACTGAACTGATAGCAAACCTGGAAAAATAGTGTAATTTATGAAGCACAGTACCAAGCTAAGTCCAAAAAGCTATTTTAAAAACAAAGCAGGATTGTACAGACTTTTAATAAAGCTATCCTACTTTCCCCTCTTCCTCCTGTTCTCCATTCCTGGAACTATAACATATTGTCTCTTGTCAGGGACCAACGTGAAAAGGAAATTACATGGCTGTCTAAAGTTATGTCTTCACTGCAAACCAGTCTTTCAGTGCAGCTTTGCATTGATGGCTCTCCTGATGATACAATATAAGCAAAGAGGAGTTTTCTCCTGGGGTAACTTCTACTGGTCAGCCTCGAATTGTGGGAGGGAATTAACCACAGCTAAATACACAGGGATGATGACAACATCTCAGAGCCTCCTGTCATTATCTCCTGTTTGATTTTGCAGAACAAATGCTTTTCAAATCTACATTTTCACTGAAAGAAGAAGTGAAGACAATGTGGGAAGGTGAAAGGAAGGCATGAAGAGAAGCTGATACAAGGATTTTTTCAGAAGCAGGATTCTCTCTTATTTACTTTGGTAAGTTATTAACATCATCAAAACCTAGTAACTAAGCACAGATGCTGCAACTGACTCCTTGTAACCACTTTACAGAAGGAGCAAAGGTATAAACATGGTATTTCCATATTTGCTGGCTCAGGACGGGGTACAGCTCCGAGTCCTCATCACTGTTTTCCTGCAGCAGAAATTCAGACCTTCACATCTGGATTTGCTGCAACTTACAAACCAAACCAACAGAAATGCACCAGTTTCTTTTACAAGATAGAAGCTGTTAATGTAAAGCACAGCAGTCCAAAGCTGTCCTGCTTTCAGCTGGGCTGTCCCTGCAGCACAGCCAAGGCTCCCAAGGGAGAGCAGCTGAGGGTCAGAAATCCCAGTGTAAGGTCTTTCCACTGCTTCTAGAGAGTTTAGGCACAATCACCCTGAAACTATGAGCTGTACCTCTTTATCAACAGTTACTTTTATAAGACACTTTTATGCCATTTATGTCAATCTCTGAGGACGCCTTTAGATTACTACACTCAAGAATGTTTACTTCTTGTTAAAAATGACAGGGTCAAGCTGTGACATTCTCTATTTGCAACTGTCATTTCATAGAATAGTAGAATCCTGGAATGGTTTGGGCTGGAAGGGACCCACTCCCTGCCCTGGGCAGGGGCACCTTCCACCAGCCCATGTTGCTCCAAGCCATGTCCAACCTGGCCTTGGACACTCCCAGGGATGGGGCAGCCACAGCTTCTCTGGGCACCCTGTGCCAGGGCATCACCACCTTATGTATATATATTTTATATACATATACATATACACATGTGCATATATTTTTTTTAATATCGGTATGTATAAATTTCTGTCACACAAGCACCACAAACCCACAAGGAGCTTCATGGCATCAGGCCTGTTTGAGCTAAACATCATCAGAGAGGAGGTGAAGATGGAGGAGAAAGGATTTGCCTCGCTGCACTCCAACACCAAACCCCCTTTGGAGACAGGAAGCAGCAGCAGCCTCTGTCCCAAGACCAGCAGTCTCTCTGTGGCACCTTCACCTCCTCAGAGCAGCAGCACCTCAGCCCGAGCTGCCCCAGAGGCTCAGGGGAGTTCCTTCCTCTCCCGGGAGGTTCAGAGTGCCCCGTTAATGCCCCTGCTCTCCCCTTGCACAGCAGCTCACGCTGCAAACCCCCAGCTGTCGGTCCTCCAGGAACAGCTGAGATTTGGGGGTTCGCAGTGAAACAGAAGCTGTGCTAACAGGGGCCCATGAAAGCAGCAACTTCGAGGGTGTGTTACTAAAACAGTCAGGACTGAGCTTCACTTGCTCCAGAGGCTGTTTACAGACTGACATACCACCAGTCCGACTTAATGTGACTAAAAACTGGAACTAAAGTATGAGTGATATCCTTTTGATGTGGCTTATGTGTGCACTTTCCTTTTATAGCAGGTGGATATTTTTCTTGCAGGAGATTAAGCTATAAATTGGAGAATGTTTTCCTTGATGTTTGCCACCGTGGTCTGGATGGAAATGAAGGTGGAAAATGAGTGTGAATGGGGGTTTTGTAAAATACAATTACTTGTCTTTATGCTGCTTGAAATTTGGGGATGCTGAGTAGTGCTGTGCTATGCCCTGCATTCTCTTCATAGGTTCTATGCTGGCTAAATCAATTACAAGACAAGCCTTTGGAATTAAGTGTATTTTAAGTTCAGAGGCATCTGTTTAGAGTCTTCTAATACCTCCAGGCCTTTGGAAATCTACTTGTTAGTATGAGTGGTGTAATTTTCATTTCCGCTGGCATGGTTCTAGCAGGACTTCTTTAGTTTCACACACTCTTCGTTTGACCCATCAAGGACACAAGCTGAAGATGTTCTCTCACTAGTTTTGTTTTTCCCAGCAGATAGAAGTGAAAAGATTCATTTAAATATACCCTTAGTATTAAAAGAATGTTGCTCCTACTGTTTTTCTCTTTAAATACCAAGATAATTGTTATTTTTTAAGAAATAAAAAAATGCAAGAGAAAAAAATGCCTTGAAGATCACAGAAAGCTGTAAGAACAATGTACCTGTCTCCCCTGTAATTGGTGCAAAAATAAAGTGTGTGAATAAAGTATTAAATATCAAATTCATTAAGTGGAATGGTAGCAATAATAAGTGGGAATAAATTGGAAATAAAACTGAGACTTCAGGAGGCTTGAATTCAAAGCAGGAGAAGATTTTGCTCTCTAAAATGATAGCACTTCAGTTTTGTTTTATAATTATATTTTGAAGGTGCTGAATTTCACATAAATACTCAACTGAAGGAAGAAATTCCTCAAATATCTGCTTTTATGGAAAGGATTAAAACCTGGCAGATCTATGACCCATAGATCCCCAATATTCTCAAGGACACAGTTGCACTAGTCACTTCCCACAAGGGAAATTGAAGTTTAGACACAAGTCCACCACATCTTCAGCAGAATTCCTCCAGCACACCGAGTGTTCATCAACCCAACATGATCATCAACACACACCTGGACCAGGCCAACAGAAAACACACTGAACAGGTTCTGCTGAGACGTTTTTGTGCACAAAATACACACAACTTCGTCACTTCAAGGTTCAAGTAGCGCAGATGTTCTGCAGTGCCAAAACTGTGGGAAAAGCAGTGTAAAAGAAGAGGAGGAAGATCTGGCATTATAAGGCTGCTGTTACTGTTGTTGCTGCTTCCAGTCCATGTTCGCGGCAGCCCCAAGAAATACTTGGCAGATACAAGGAGTTTGGAAGGAAAAACACAACGAAGAAACACCATATTGTGAAGGGAAAGGACTGATGTAGAGGGAGGAAAGCTTGTGTCCAAGGGGAAGGAGCACTTCCATAGGGATCTACTCTGTAGGACAACAGGAGCCATCAGCCAGTGGAGACCAGCCATGTGTTAGGAAGGCTCACTCTGGACACTTGATATCAAACATATTAACTAACACCAGGTGTCCAGTCCAAATCTGATCCCAGTTCTTCTGGTGACTCTTGTGTATTCCCTGTGCCTGTAATGGCTGGTGTGCTCTGGTTCTGTGGTGCCTGTTCTCTGACACCAGGGGAGAAACGGGGTATTCACTGCCAGTGGCTGAAGCCCTGGAATCCAAGGAATCAGCTCTCTGTGCAGCCAAAATCAGGGAAGAGCCCCTTGACAGAGCAGCTTGACACCAACAAGAGGAATCACCAATGGGGCCTTCTCCAAGAAACCCCAATACCTTGGGAAGAGAACTGTCATTTTTCCATGGGTCCTGAGCATCCCGAGGTGGACGCAGCAGGTATTTCCTTAGCAGGACCAGTCCTTCCTTTATTGCACAATGGTCAGCTACAGAAATATCTTCAAAATCTAAAGAGGGTGGGATCAGCTTCCTTCAGGAAATACACTGGAAGATTTTCCTGCCATTTACTTGCATCTGTGGACATTTGAAAGCCCTCATTACAATACAGTTACTCTGCTGTGTAAACTGGACGCCGTTTAAAATGTCATCAGCTGAGAGCGAAATGCCAAAGTACACAGGATTTAAAAGGTCCTCAGCCACCCAGGGCTGTGGCCAAAGCAGGCATATCTTAGATTAAACATGTCAGCTAGACAAGACACTTGTCACCGAGACCCCAGGGTGCTCAGAGTGACAGGAGTCTGCTGGCAGTGCTGGCCCTCATTCCCACACTTGCCTTTGTTTGATTGATCCAAGTGTAACGTTAACTGAGAATTAATTTCCTTACATTCACTTAACCCACAGTCCTGTATTATCTCCCTTTCCCCATCTCAAGTATTGATATGTATTTACAGCCTTCCCTGCACCTTAATAAGGTTTTTTTGCCTGTTGTGGTGGGAGGCAGAGCACAGTGAGGTGGTTCTGTGCAGAGAGTACATTGCAAAGCTGTATGTCCTGTAAATCTCTTTCTATGGGCTGTATTAATATTCTGCATATACCCCACCAACCCATAATCTCATGGCATTACTCATTTCCAAAGCCCTGCTCATCCAGGTTTTGCATTAGCTTTTTCCTCCACAACTGAGCAGATAGCGAGTAAACCAAACTGATGTGAAAAAGCTCCGTTCATTGGAATCTAGGGAAAAAATAAATTGTGTTGGCACATTTTATTGTGTTTCTGAACAAAGCAATAAGGCTCCAACCTTAGCTGAGAATAGCTGGGATTTTGGAACTCACTGAAAAAGTTTTCTGTTGGAAGATGGATTAAATTGATCATTTTTTCCTAGACGGAGTGCACTTCAGGCTCATTTTGCTTTGTAATTAAGAAGAAAGCCAGAAACATCATTTACACATTAAGAATTTAATAGATATATTTTTCTAGCTTTATGCATTAGCACAGGACAGCCCATTAATGAAATAAGTCTTCCTTCAGGGTCAATTTAGATGGGCTGTAATCTTCTGCAAATATATTGCAAATGAGGATCATTTAATGATCTTAAAACTAACTGCCAGAAAAGGATTGTTATAACTCTCCAGACAACAAAAAGAGGTTTTGGCATGACTTGCAGTACCTTTGTAATTAGCAAATGTTTAATTTCAACCCACCAGATCATAAAATTTAAAATACGATCTTCTGTGGAGGTCAGCTTCAGACTCTGTGACCTGGGGTGTTAATTCTGGGAAAGGAAAGCCTATGGTTGTGGTTGCCAGTCAATACAACAGCTCCAGCCTTCTTCCCAAGTCTGGATGCTTCGGTTTGACACCTGAGTCCCCCCTCTGTATGATCAGATCCTGACACAAAAGGAAAAGCCATGGGAAAGGATTTAATAATAGCAATACCCATGGGTGAGGAGAATGAGTATTTTACTCAGGGTAGAATTTGTAGGTGTAGCTGGATACCTGTATTGTTTCTAGGCTATCACACAAAAGCACTTCTCCACCTTCTAATTTGTGTTCTGCCTGTATCAGTGGCTCATATTTGCCCAAGTGTCCCTGTAGCATCTCACTGCAATTGTACTTTGTGCACCAAACTATGCTACACACATGCTGGGGAATTTGGGAAAGCAGGCATTCAGAGACTACACATGCTTTGTAACTCACGCAACAGTCTCTCAATTTTAACCTTTTCTGATACTGTAGGATGAGTCTTTATTCTACCTCATCTTCCTACCAGGCCCAGAGATGCCCCTTCAGCAAACAGGAGCCCAAGGAGGGAAAATCCGTGTGCCTTTCCCAGACTGACTTACAGGCTTTCTGACAGTTTTTCTAAAACTCAAATAAATGGGCAAATTGCCTGCTCCAGTTTGAAAAGTTGGTCTCTGTAGGACATTCCTGCTTTCTTGTACCAGTAAAAACCTTGGAACAAATTCTGTATTAGTACAAGAAACACATTCTCAGTTCTATAAAAGGTTTCCAATCTCTGTTCAAGCTTGCAAGTAAAAATAAATAATTTTCATATTTTTTTCCCCTTCTTTCTTTCCTTTCTTTCCAAATCACTCTTGGGCATTACTTTTAGTTATTCTACATTTACTTGTTTCATGTTTCATACACTAAGAGTAGCATTTTTCATAATTGTGGTGGAGTAATGGTTGGTTGGTGCTGGATTGGGAATTTTAACCATTTCAACAGAGGCCCATTTGGTCAACACCAACTATTAATGGAAATTTTAACCTTCAGTCTGCCTAAATGCTTTTAATGGAAATATCCAGAGTTCAGGGATCTGCATGTCCAATAGTGACTCTGAATGAAGTTAAGGATTCTGTGTTGCCAGCAAGAGGCTTGTGGTCTTTGCTGGGCTTTAAGAGTGACTTTTGACTGACTCAGAGTTTTGTTTTAAAGACAAGAATGCAGTAAACTGTGTTTCCCAAATTGTGATGGCTTTTTAAGTTCCTTTTACTGTCAGAGAAGACACTGTATTAGCCTGTAGCAAAGGATTACTGAGAGCAGTATTTCTGCAAGACCTGGACAACAAAAATCAGATTTGGCTCTCATTTTCCAGGAGGGCTCTCTATGGAGTGGACACATAAAAACTCCAGGAACGAGAAGTTTGTGGGAATGCCTCATAGGCAGCTACTTCTCTGAGGTGTTTCAATCTTTGTGCTGTGTATACTGTTTAAAACACAGGGTTGCAGGCAGATGGAATGGCAATGATGGCAATCATCCTAGGGAGCACTCCTTGCCAGCATGACAGCCTTGATTCACTGGCTCAAGCCCTTAGAAATGGTCAGCCTTTAAAAAAGGGCTCATACACAGCCTGTATTGTTGGGATCCATTGAACTCCGTAAGGAAGAAAACCTCGGAGGCCAACTGGAGGCATTCTGTGCTTCCCTCTGTTTTATTGCACACCCTCAGACACAATGTGTAAAAAGGGTCAAGACATCATGTAGGCTTTTGCATTAAGCAGCAGAACACTAATTAGTTTTACTGACAATGAGGTTTTGTGCTTGTGTTCTAATATTTTGATGTTTAGCTTTGCTTGAAAACGAAGTGGAACACGACACAAAGCCTCCTCTATTCTCTGTTGTCTTTTCCTCAACATTATTTTTAAGTTCATCATGTGTTCTCCAGCTTGAGTGCTAAGTGTTGTGCTCCTTCAGTTTTAATTTAATGCTTTTACTTCAAAGAGAATCAAAAAGCCCAGTCTTGAGGGCCGTTGTATTCATCTCTGCAGTGGCGTTTGAAGGAGACATTAGGTAGTAATTGTTTCCCCCGGCTGTGTCCCTGAAATTTGTCCTACTGAGATGCTGCAGCACCGTCTCTCTGTGTTTAACTCACTGCACTCAACACACGTTTTTGCTGGTTTTTCCCGAAGATATTTGCTCCAATTATAATGATGAGAGCCCTACCTAAACAATAAAAAAAAATTGTTAATAGGCTTTTGCAACCAAATTATCTTTTATGAGTGTTTTTTGGCTCTAGATAATACTACATTGCATTAATTCAGATTGTAGCATACTGCCTACATATATTTATGTTGGAAACAAAGACCAGTCTTGGTGAGGTCTAAATGTCCCTGTTTACAAAACAGTCACACATGTGATTAAGATATATATAAGATATATATTCAGTTCATAGAACCATAGAATATGCTGAGTTGGAAGGGACCCATCAGGATCACAGAGCCCAACTCACTGAAGTTACAGACACACCCGCCTGAGTAACAATATCAGTGATTTTTATTTCAAATACTTTTCCTGAAGAAATCTTTTTCATAAGGGATGGTTTTCAAACAAATCAGTAATGTTATGGAAAAAAAGGTTAAAAATATATGTAATTGTCTGCAAAATTAAGACCTGTTGACTCTGGGGTTCCAAATTGATGGGAACACACACTGTCTTCCCCAGTGACATGTTTATTCCATCAGAGTCATTAATGGCATAGAAGTATTCTGTAGCAGTAATAATAACAGTAATAGTAGTACTACTAATAATAATGACAAACATCCCACTGGTTAAAATGCATCCATCCTGCACATTCTCAGAAGAGAGCAGCTGCCTCTGACTCTGCCATGAATCAGCCAAGTGCTTCAAGACAACTTTTGCCCAAATGCAAATGCAGTTTATTTAGTCAGGTTCAGCACTGTGCTCATGTGGTCGCAGGGCTCTTGGCTGGCTGGGAGAGAGGGCAGACCAAATGCCTGCCTGCCCAGATTGTGCTGTGGAGAAATAACCTCCATTTTTTGGCACAGAAGTGCTATTTCATTCAAAACAATGGTACTGTTAAAAGTACAACAGTTAGGAATGAGAGCAGTGCAGAGGCACCACTCAAAAGCTCGATTCAACAGCCACATGACAGGCTCGGAGGCAGCTGTAATGGCAGCAGTTCAAAGGTCTAAAGAGCTCCAAGAAGAAGGAAGCCAAAAGCTACAGTGGAGAAGAATTTGTCATCACTTAGTATCCTGAAGCACCCAAGTAAATAAAGCTAGTAAAAAAAAAAATGTGTGCTCTTTCTTCACCTTTTGGGAGAAATGGGGAAGGGGGGATAACACGGATTAAGTCATACGTAATAAAACAAGAGGGTGAATCAAAACATTTGGTCCTCCTTTAATCACAGCCCACTGCAGTGCAGCACAGATGCTGATGCTCCCCACTCCTGCCTTCCCATTCCTGCACCAGTTCCTGCAGCACTGCCAACAGGAATGAGCTGGGTGCCAACAACTGTCACTTGGGGACTCCGTTTTTCAGAACATTTGCTGCTCTGCAGTGAGCGAGAGCGGCAGAAACAAGGCTGGATTTTTCTTTGGGACTTGGGAGGAAAATGGCTTGAGCAGGAAAGCTCTGATCAAACCCAGCTTTTCCTGAATTGGGCAGGTTTTACTTTCCAGGTCCTTGTTTCCAGGAGTTCCACGGTGCAGTTCTCACACACATCCCTGGCACGGGGGGAGGTTGGCACCCTCAGGTGGGGCTGGGTTATTGGCAATGCCCAGGCAGTGTGTGTTCCCTGTATGGACTGGGTGGCTGAGCTCTCCCAGCCCCTTCCCAGGTCAAACTGCTCCGTCTGGGGATCTTGTGATGGCAGCATCCCCTTGTAAGAACATAAGGAAGGAATACAGGGGTGGAATGGCATGTATCCCAGGCATTGCTCAGACATCTTTCCTCAAGGAAATGCCACCACATGGCCTCACAGGACATTAGCTGGCAGAGCTGTGAAGGGATTTGGGGCAACTGGGAGGCAAAAGACTCCTCTTGTTTCCCCACAAAGTCCAGGCTTATGCAGCACTGAGTGTATGACCCAGTCCACACGGGGAAAGAAAAGGGTTCAAGCTGAAAGTTCTGTGTTGAACAGAGGAGCAGGTTTTTCCCAGTTTTCCAAGTGTCCATAAGAAACAAGGGCAGTATAAAGGTCTTTCAGCTCCTGATACGAAGGTCTGGGATATCACAGACACAAGAACAAAAGGACAGGCTCTGCACTGGAGGGCCCAAAACACGACAGTAGTTTCTATGCTTAGTACTGATTCTGTCTTGTTTACAACATTTAGGGGTCATGTGGTCTGATACCTTTATTTCCACTGAGTAGCCTCTTCCTCTGTGAGTAGTTTTGAGGTTTTCAAGGGGCACACTCAGAGAACAGCCCACTATGTGGCACAAGTCTGTGAGTAAGAATTTTGCCTGAAAGTCTTGGAAGCATCATGTGTCCTATCCATTCCTGGAAGGAGAAAGGATGGTTGCTCCTTCTGTTTATCTGCATATTCAGCTTGGCTGAAGCCAGAAATGGGCTGTTCTTTGCTGGTGGCTTTTTTTTCAGTTGGTTTTTTTGGGGGTTTGGTTTTGTTTTGTTATTTTTAAAATTTCCTACTTCTTTTTATCCACTGTGTACACTGAGAGCAACACAGCAAATCATTTTGGAAGGACTTGGTTATTAGCACACCACAATACCCAGTGTGTCTTCTTACCCAACTCAATATTTTTAATTACTTGCCTTTACTAGTGAGACAAAATTTAGAGTCAAGTTTCAAGTAATCCCTTTTATTGGACTAATGCAGCAATATTGACAGTCCTGCTTTGGGGATACACAAAACTCCCCTGCAGGTCAGGAAGGGTTGACTTCAGGAACGGATTCCTATAGCCTGGAAGTTGGTTTGTCAATCGTGTACGGTGAGTCCAATAAAAGGCATTACTCAAACATTGGCTCTACACTTAGTCTATAAAGAAAATATCTGAGCTTTTTAGTCAACACATTTATGACTTTAAGTATGTCTGTTTTGTGAGGAATCACTCCAAATTAGAGAGTTGCTCTAAATAAGCTGTAGCTACATCCTTACTGAAAAAAACCCCAAAACCAAACAGTGGCTCACAGCTTTCCTTGGCATAATTTGGGTAGTTCTGTGTAGTTTGGGCAAGTTGCATTGACTTACACCAGCTGACCACAGACTTACAGTGCTAGTGTTGCTGTGCTGTTCTTTGGAAATAACTTTTTATAACACTATGAAAAGATATTCAAACAACAAAAAGCAATATAAATAAACTGTCATAGAAGAGCTGTACCCACCTGAACCAGATCTGGGTTTGGCCTGGTTATGATGTACAGAACACTCTTTCACCCCATATTTTATTTGCACTAAGGCAGCAGTGGCAGCACCCAGAGGACCTGATTCAGGTCAGTTCAGGAACTACTGGCACTGAGCCACTTCAGGAGGTACCAAATACAAGAATAATTCACAAAGAGTACTCACACTGTTCCTGTTCTCTGTACATTTAAAAATAAAAAGAAGAAAGAATCTGTTTGCCTCTCCACACATCACATGAAAGCAAAACCAGAATGCAGCAGTGCCTGGAAGTGACGCAGGTAGGGACCAAACTGGAAGACAAGAGGCCATCACCCATCACGCATTTAGACTATAAGTGTTTCATTTCTTACACTCCGCAACTGAAAGCTGCACAGCCAAAATGAATTCGGTTATGGAGTTAGAAGCCCCTGAAAATAGAGCTTTTATAAGGTAACATAAACCCTAACGCAACCTTAATTATAGTGCCACAACCTCTGCGCTATAAATAATGACATCTTTGCCCAAAATGATGCACAGTAACCTGAAAAGTGATGTAACATAAGCAATGTCACTGCTAAAAGTTAAAGGGGAACACATTTTTCTCAGGCAGAATATCCACTATCAATTCAGACAGCACATATCTGATCTAGATTTATGGCAGTGAATAATAGTGTCATGAATGCTAAAGTGTCTGCGGCTTTCAAATAGTTTGGCAAATCTGTACATCAAAATCAGTTTGAAAAGGAAGCACAACCCATCCTCTGAGATAATTGCAACTAGAATAACATCACATATACTTTTAGCATGGTTTTTAAGTAAATGCCTTCATCTTTTGTGCTCTTAATAAACACAGTGAGAAGGACATTATATATTGACTGAAATATCTGCAAGAGGCAAGATTTATATCAGTGAAAGTAGAAAAATCTTTAATAAGATGGAGATTATTCAATACCCAGAGAAATATATGAGGGGTTCTCCTTCAAAAGTTAGCAAATATTTTGACACCTAGTTGAAAATGCAGCTTCACTTCCAACCTCATATTTGAGTGTTGTATCAACATTTCAGTTCTGATACCCTTGAGAAATGGCCAAATAACAACAGGTTGTGGCATTCTGGGATGTCCTTTATATTCAGTACATATTTATGTTAAAACAAGAGATCTAATTATTCCTGAGTCCCTGAACATCATGGGATGTGCTTAAGCACCTGCTTCAGTCGTGGCCTGAATCATTAATTCCTAACAGAATTTTGACAGTCCTAAGGAAATAAAGTCCTGTTCCAGTTAGGAGGACTTCTACTGGCTGAAGGTAGAGTAAGATCAGCCCAAATCACAGGTAATTTCCTCTCTGCTTTTCAGTCCTGGAGATGCTTTAAAAACCAGGAAATAACCATTGGATCTCATATCCATTTTTATTGGCCTTCCAACGCGGCCACTGTCCTGGCTCAAGTACTTTAGGTTATGGTGGAGAAAGCAAACACTGAGTCAATCCATGGGTAAATCCACAGATCCAGAATCCTGCAGTTCTGCTGCACTGTCTCTGTATTTAAGCACCTCAGTGCCTTCCTAGCCAGGATATTGGGGAGGTGCTGAGACATGCAAAGGCTGAGAGACTATTCCAAAAGCTGATTTTGTTTCAGAGGGATACATCCAGAAAATGGGAGATGTATTTGCTTTTTGGTGCCTGTGGGCCTGCCTTTTCGCCAGTATTCCCACAGAACAGTATCAGTGAAGTAAAGAGAATTATTCCAGCATAAAAACCACGCTGCTCTGCATCGTGATCACTCACAGATTACTGCAAACATAGTGATTCAAACCATACATAGTTTTTTATTTTGTATGAATATTTTTAACGTGATTAAACAAAGCCCAGAGAGCACAATGGCCCTGCTAAGAAAATGAATTCCTTGCACATACACTTTAAATGAAATGCAATGAGACTTTGTGATTCAGACCTTAGTAGGCACAAAATTTAGAATAACTCTGTTTATCTGCGCAAACTTTCCTTAGCCTGTTGCAACTCCAAATGTTTTAACTGTTACACATGGGTGTTTGGTAGAATATACTAAATAAAAAGTTTACAAAGACTTTCTTTTTCTCCAGCCTACAAAGGACTCCAAATCTTTACTGTTCAGCACAGCTGCCTAGAATAGGCACACTGGAGCTTTTGTCCAGTGAGTCAAACTGAGTGGGAGTGAATACCATTAACCCTTAAAACAGAATTATCTTATTCTTTTGATTTTACTGGACACTGTAATATGTTTGTGGCCATATTTGGAACACATCCGGCTCCATCTAGAAGGACACAGGAATAATAGATATCATTCAGGTCATAATTAGCCATGTACTTGCAATAGCGGGATGTAAAGCAAAAGGAAAAACACTGAAAATGTTGTTTTTTTGGACTGTGACAAAGAGCTTTTTAAATGAGTTTAGGCATTTTTAGTGTCTGACTCATGTCTGGAGATTTCTGCTATATTCCAGAATCCTTTAACTTTTGTGGTTTTTATTTCTGCCTTTGACAATGACATGCTAATAGCTTCAGGCTTCCTACTGCCTTCTCGTGCATATTGCTCCCCTTTGTTTGCTGTTAGAGAGAAAATGTCAGAATTTTAGAGAGAGGATTTTGGGATCGTGGCAAGAGTTAAGGAAATTTTAGTGTATCCTGTGATGACAGACTGAACCTTCTTCAGACAGAGTTTTCACATTTTATATTCTGTTTCTTTTTTTTTCATGTGACTACACCATAAACTCACAGCAGGCACAAGGAAAGACCGCTTTAAGAGCCACTGATTTATCAAGCATTTATATAAGTAGAACATTTTTATTATTTTACCTGAGTTTTACACAAGCCCAATACATGCTAGAACAAGAATGACTGAAAGGAACTGAGGGCTGACCGTGCCCCACTGAATTCCAGGGAAGCAAAACCATTTCTTTGAGTTGTTTGAGAACCAGGGTGGCACCATCGGGGGAAGCAACACTGACAAAAGGGATCTCCACAACCAGAGACTTTCCAGGTTTGACACCTCTGAGCCTGGTCCTGAAACTACTGAAATGTCACTTTTCTTAGGTAATCACTGTGCAATTACATATGTACATGAATTCTTCAGGGGTCTTGGAGTCACCTGCATGGTCAAGTGATTTGAGTTAATCCAGCACAAATATTCAGGTAATGCAAATGTCAGTGTGCACATCAGCTTGAGGGACAGAGCACAGACATGTCCCTGCTCAGACCACCTTCTCCATCCCCCACTGCACTGACACTTGGGAAAAGAACACCAAGAGAGAGTGCTAAGGACATTAATGGCTTTACAGTGGCGTTTGATGGCAAAGAATTTTGATCACCAGTGCACATCCACACTTGAGAGGAGGTCCAATTGCACATGGCAATGAAAGAAAGGTGGGTGTGAGAGAAAAGCAAAGGCCTGAAGTCTTTACTTACTGACATAACTCAGAAGTAATTCCTTTGATGGCACTGAATTTACAGCAGTGTCAACCTGATAGTGGAAGATGTCTAAAGATGGCAGAGACAGATGAGCAGGAGGATGGCAACAGGATGTAGAATAAAGTGAGAACAGATGCATATAGGATGAGCACAAAAATAGAACAAAGCCCAGAGCCACAATTCTGCTGGAAGAGCAGTAAACTATTAATCGCAGTGCGCTGGAGCCTGCAGCACCTGGGCAGCCACAGCTCTGCGAGCTACACATTTGATGGCACAAACCCCTGCACAAGCTCCTCCACAGGTTGCTAAATGCAGGCTCTGACTGGTTGTGTGATACAGGGAGGAACTCTCAGCATCACTGCACAAAGCAAGGTCTTCTAGAGATGTTAAATTGGATCTGGGCGTCAGCTCGTAGGCTCCAAATGCAGCTGGTGGGAGTGATTAAACAAAAGCAGTGTGAAGAAAGCCTAGAACATTTGAACAGTTTTAAAGAACTGCTCAAAGTAATTCTTTTCCTGGTATTTTAGGGGGTTTTTTCCTTTCTTCTCAAATACTGGCTAGGAAAAAAGTGATAAAAAAGGCATTGAAAACATGCAACCAGGTTCTCTGGGAAATCAAGATTATGAAAGGCGGCTTAGGGCTGAGAGACAGCACATACTCAAGCTGTAGACTCCAAGAACAAGAGAAGAAAGAGAAGAGGACACACTGTGCAGAAGGTAATGCCACATATATTGCCATCCTAACACCAAGGATTATTGTGGGCGTCAAGCTGCCTGTGGGTCTGACATAAAAGCTTGAATGTTCTGGACTCCTCACAATGTTTCAGTTTTCTGTATTGCCTGAAAAGAGCCTAAGAAAAGCAAAGGCCTTGTTTTCACTGCACTGTTTCATTAGGCAGTGATACGGGGGCTGCTCTGGGCCTGGCTTTACCCAGCACACAGAACAATTCAACCCAAGGCAGGGTTTGTGCTCCAACAATGTAAGGGATGGTGGGTTGCAGGTTTCTGTCCTGCCTAAGAATATCACAGAAATCCCAGGAGTGCCATGATCTTCTGTGCTTTCCCAAATTACCTTCTGCTGGCGCTTTTTGGGACCCTGTCTCTTTGCCAGCCAATCAGAGATAACCTCTCCAGGCATAATTATCCCAGTTTGCCACGGGAGCTTTGCCTTGGTGTGGAACTGCCTGCACCTGTGTTTTCTATGGCTTCACTGTAGCTGGGTAAGCAAATAATGTCTAGGGGTGAGACCTTTGTGGTAGCCTGTGGCTGTGTGACCTGGCCACATGACCTGAGCCCTCCCCTTCAGCTCCTCGCTCACGGCTGTGCTGTGACACCAATAAGATTTATGCTTTGGGGGTCAGCACTTCAAATCTGTGTGTTCTCCTGATGTCACAGGCAGGCTGATGAAAGGACGCACAGTGCTGGTCACCATCGACAGATGGAGAGAACAGATTAGAGACATTAAAAAAACTGAGTCCCTTACCATGTCCTGAGCAGTTTAAGAAGATGTTTTCCATTACTCCTAAGTTCTTAATCTCTCTGTATCACTGGGCACTCAAGGACATGGGAGAAAGTTCATGAGACTAAGGCAGACCTGAAGCTGATGGGTGGCCACTCTTGCCATTCCTAAAACTCCATATTACCAGAGAAACATGGTAAGAAACAGGCACTAACTAAGCCTGGCTGCCTAAGCAGAGAGAAAGCAATCCCTGAGGATGAAATCATCAATATATCATAGCAGGGACCTGTCGCTGCTTGCACAGGACCACACTGGGGGTAGGAGCCAGGTACTTAGAAATGCCAGAGGAAAATTCATGGCATTCACCTGTCCTCCTTGGCACACAAAGAGCTGGGTTTAGGTGATAATGTTCTCACATTCCCTTTTGGCCATAACAAGCCCCATTCTTCCAGTCCCACACTCAGTGTCCTTTCCTTCAGCTTCTACTTTCCCTTCTCATGATCTTGTTAACATGAAATTATAAAATATAAAGCTGTATTTGCAAACTTAGGAAAAAATGTGTCCCTGGGTCAAAGGAGAACAATTTATCTTCAGTGGAGTTTTGCTGCATTACTGACATTGTGTCATATAATGCACAATTTCAAAAATTAAACACAGCAAATATATATGGACAGAGTCGTGTATTTTATTGTCAAGGTTCCCATTGGGCCCAAATAGGTTTCCCATGACAAAATGGTGGTATTCACTCTGACCTGTTAAAAACAGTTGCAGAAAAATGGATTTGATGTAGGCGGTGAAATTATGAGGAAGAAGCAAAACAAACAAGAGAATGAGAGATAACACAAACTCTTCTATTGACCTCATTAAAGGATAAACAGAAAAGTAGGAGCTAAATTCTTTGCAGGGTACTGGAGAAACACACAGAAGTAGAACAGGATGGAATCCAAAGGGAATTGGGAAGGGAACGGAGTTCAGCTGCTGCAGTCACCAGCACAAGGGTGTCTCCTACCTGGACAGCTTTGGCTCCTCCACCCAAATGCTCAGGTTTGGAGGTGGGTGAGCTGACAAAGAGCCTCCAGTGGGATCCAAAAGGAGGTTCAGCTGTGGTAAGAGGCAGTAATTGATTTGTCAGTGCACCCAGCTTAAGACAGCGAAGAAGCCAATGAAAATTAATGAATTAACTCAAATGTCATTGCAGACTTTGATGGGAAGTACCCCTAAGAGAAAATGATGGAAGAAGGAGAGGAGTTTCAATACTAAATCAGACCAATGGCCCATCTAGTACTGGATATAAAACCCCTATAACGGGCAGTTATGCAATAAGACACCCATTGGGGATGTTCCTAATACCAGCTGATTCTGTTCTGAAGCAAGAGGCCTTATCTATTTCTTTCTTACCTAATGTATACACAGATGTTATTTTCCTCATAGCAAGGCCTAATCTTTTATTTTTCTCTGTTTCTCCCTCACGCTTTAGTGACAGGGAATTCGAAAACCAAATATATTGTATTTTCCAAGAGCTTTTTATTATTAGCAGTGCTACATCCATGCAATTTTAGGCACAAAAGTTAAACCAACCATTTTTTCCACTGTGCTACATTTCACACAACAAGTAACATCAACCTTTTGGTTGAACTGAGCACAGGAACCACATTTTGGCTCCTACAGTATCGAAGCTTTTCAAGCTTCCAACGGTATTTATTGCTCTTCTGGAGATCTTTGATATTTCTGCTCTATCTTTTTCAAAACGCAGCAACTAGAACTGACCAGAAGGTCAAAGACAAGAATAGCTCTCGGCACTGATAAAATGTTCAGGACAATTCTCCATTCCTTTCTAATTTTTTTGACCAATCTTAGGCAGAGAGCAAACATTTTTACTACAGCATGCCCACACTATTTCTTAGGTTTTCTTCGCGAGCACTTTTCTCCATGATATAAGAGAAAGTCATCAGATTCGTTATAAAGACCAATCTCTGACCCATTAAAATTTAAAGGATGGAAGGGACAGATTCCTTCATGGATGGCAGATTTCATCTTACAGAACGGGAAGATTCCTTTGCAATCATTTCACCAGTAAGGAAATGGGATGTCTGCTTTACTAAATGACCTGTAATGCAGTTCATCTCCTAGTCATAGACAATGAGACACTCAAATGTACTCCATCTATGAAGGAGTAGAAGTTTAAATAAGTTAATTTGTTTAAGTAAGGATCATACAAATATTGGCCACAGCAAAGAGAAAGGAGCTCTAGGAAGCTGATTGCCACATAAGGTCTCCAAAATTAATTAATGGTGAAAAGATTCTGTAAGACACAGTAAGGGTCCTCTCATCTACACACACACACATATTTTAGGGTCAAAGGGGACTGTCCCCTTGCATAACAATGGCCACAGGACCTCCACACTGATTTCTCTAACAAGCATACCTTGCTGTGGGAGCTGTAATCCATCTTGGAGGGCAATATTCAGCCTCAATTCATGGATCATTTTTACAGTTTAATGAACTCAGACTTAGCAGCAATGACAACAAACTCTATCAGAAGGAGAAAAACAGAATCCCAAATACTCTGTGTGACTGAGATGTCACAAAAAGCATGTTGGAAGAAGAGACGATGTTAGAAAATGAGATCTTTTTTTTTTTTATCTTGTAATTTAATGTTGCTTTTTCAAACCCTGATTTTAGCAAACAGTGCTGTGGCTACGTATCCTTTATTAACTCACATTAAGAAAACATGAAGCAGATGCTCTGAAATAACTCTTGGTCTGTAAATAACAGAAAAGTCAGTGTTAGGATTTGCATTTTTCTTAACCACTGTGCCTAAGGACAGTACAGGAACTCAAATGCTTTAGACAGTAAAGCTGAGTATAGTGCAATAACTTCAGGTCCTCACAGACAGCCCAGTACATGTCTGGTTCTTAATACTTCATATCTGCAAGATACACATTTGCTGACAGCATGTGACAAGAGAAAACAAGAAATTAATGCAGCTAAGAATTTACAGATATCATTCCAGCTAAAGGTCATAACTAAAATCAATCTTGTATGGGAAGCAGATTTCCCATTACTGAAATATCCCCGGTATCTCATGACTGCAAGATTGCTCAGTACATCTCTAGTAATAAGGTTAACTCTGGCCAGTATGACTTATCATATCAAGAGTTATGTAAGAATTATGTTCAGGGAGCAAAAGGTGCTGGAATATGCAGAAGATGCTTCCTGCAGCAAGGAATATTAATTGTATTAGGGTGGCTGGAAAGGCGAGCAGGTGAAAGGAAAGAAACTTGGACTGGCAGTGTCTCATCCAGCACAGTCAGAGCCTGGGGCAGATGAAAACCAAGGGGGATCACAAAGTAACAGCCAGGTGTACTTAGAGGGGAGAGCAGGTGGAGGTGGTGGGGAACACAGTATGTAAGTACATACTTTAGTTTTAAGGGTAAGTAATTTATTTAGGGCCAAGACAGCAAGACAGAAACAAGGAAAAGGAGGCACAGAATAAAACTGAATTTCACAGGCACCAGGCATTATTTTCCAGAGGGGAAAAAAGTCTCCTTAACATAAAGAAGGATGGACACAAACCCATCATTTGTCTGTGTTCCTGTGCTCTGCCTGTAATTAAGAAAAAACAGTCTTGCAAAGATGCAAAGAACAAAAAGATGAATCCTGCATGAAATGGCAGTAAAAAAGGAATGTGGGGGGAAAGAAAGATCTAAAAGTAGATCCTGTGTGCAACCACCAGGTGGTTGCGAAGTGTATGACATACGAGGAGCTTAGGAGATCAGCTGGCAGAGGGGGTGATTGAGTGGATGCCAGCAGGGAAGAGGCCACATGAAAGACCAAATCCAAGAAATTGGGTCTATGTATCCCAAGCTGTAGGTGACAGCACTAAAGCAATGAGATAAATGAATCAGCTCTCAAGGCAGCAATGATGATGGATAAGGTGGGATAGGATCAGCTGCCAAAGGACTGTGAAAAGGTTCTAGAAATATTCAGAAATGCATCATGGAGGGGAGGGAGGAGGAATAGGTTTGGGAAGGAGTTGTTGGTTTGCATGGAACGTATTACAGAACACAAGCAATTGGATTTTATTTGCTGTCTCACCACTCAATTAGCTTTATGGAGTTTGTTAATGACTTTATGTAAGTGTATGGGAATGCTGGGAGAATATTATAGGCTCTGTCCCAGGTGAGGTGCATTTTCTCTTGGACTCTCATGGTTGGATATGTATGTGCAGTCCTTGCAGGGTGCTGAGCTCCATAAGGGGCCAAACTTGAAAGCCTGAGTTGCTTCAGGGGGTACAGGGAGGCTGAGGCTGCTGCCACTGAAATCCAGTGGGATTCAACAGTGGAGGAAATGGATGGAAGCCACTGACTCAGTGCTTGACTTACCAAATCTATGGAAAGCAAGGCAGCTCAGTCTGTCTCAGGACGATGTTTCAAATGAGAATAGAAGGATCTAATTCTGTACCTCCATAGCACCTTACCAAGGGTCTGGTTTCTTCTAGAACACCTTCACCTCTGTGTGTGAGCAACACACTGAGATGTAATGAGGAGGTCCCAAAGCATTCTGCAGAGCAGTCCTGTCAAAGGTGCAGTGATGATTTTAAAAAAGACCCTTTCCCACTGGCTTCTCAGGCACAGCTTGAAAGCAAACATGCAAATCCATCTCTGATCTGCAGGGTCCAGCTCACTTGTGCACTGAGCTTTCTTTCTAAATCAAAGGGCAATTGTTCAGGCTCTCTGCTGAGGGAGGACAAAATCCCTGACTTTTTTTTTTTCATAACAATGTCAGCCTTCCCTTCTGAGTGAGGACTGCAGTTGTTTTAAAAATCAAATCAAATATTTCAGTCTCATTCGAAAACAATTATTTTGGGCCAAAACCCAGAAGGTGCTGAGTGCCTTCAACTCCCACTGCATTCATGAGGAACTAAATGTGCTTAATGCTGTGCACGATCTTTGAGATTTTCCTTAAGTGTAAGAGCCAGATCCCCCATATCTTTTAACCTGAGGCACTGCTTACTCCTGCAAATAGAGCACAGCTTGACCCTGCAAGTCCTGAGCATGAAAGGTTGCACTTACTGCTGTGCCCAGTATCACTGACAATAATCTCTACCATCCATAATAAAGTTTTGCAGGATGAAGCCTTAAATAAAATTTATGTCACTGACCTACAACCAACAGCTGCAAGAAAAAAGTAAAACTGTGATGAAAATTCCCAGCCTATTACCGTGGCTATTGCACTACTTCAGCCTCAGACAAAAGCTGCGTTAACTCTATCCTTCAAAATGATGCAGACTAAACAGCTCAGCTGGAGTCATTAAACATCATAATGGGCTCTCTGTACAACCTAAAGCCTCAAACTTTAAGCATTCTTTAAATATGAGTCATTAGAATTGTACTTAAAAGTCCATCAACAAGGTGAATAAATTCCCCTTCGCAGCCATGCAGAGGAATGGACAACTGTTTGCCAAACACCAGTGCCTGGCTTTATGTCTTGCAAATGCCCACGGATATATAAACAAATGGCCAAAAGAGTGAGCTAAGGTAGTGAACAGTCCTCACCAAAACCTAAAGAAGAGACAGAGCCTTAGTCTGACCACAATGTCTCTGTTTGTACCAGTACCTGAGAGCAGCTACAAAGAGCACCCAGGATTTACCTCACATGTCTGGTACAGTATATTGAGTGTTCCTGTGTGTTTGCGTGTACGAACCTTCTGCCTGTGAAATGGTTAAAACTTAAGGTTACCCATCCAAGGAGTAGAAAATGAAGGTTCTCAGTTTGATGGACAACAGCTCAGAGATCCCTGATGTCCCAAAATATTAGGTTTCTCTTCTAATAATGTTGGAAATATTGCCTACTGTCATGATTAATCTGAGCAGCATCTCCGGCTGATTGCAGGTGACGCAGTCACAGCGCAGTGCCTGTGTTGGTTTCCACACACCGTCAAATCTGCTACAAATGCAGGGCTGAAGGGGAAGGAACTGTGATACCAGGTATCCCAGTGGCTAATAGATTGTGACATGAAAGAAGGAAACCTTTATTTTAATTCAAAAAACAAAAGCCAAATAGCAAAACTTATGTACGTGCCTAACTTTTTTTTTTCCTTCCTCAAGTGGAAAACATTCGCCTGCAAACAACTCTTGGCTGGCATCAAGGGAAAGTGGAGGTATTTGCAGATGTGGAGGAAGACATACAAAACATTTTTCAAATCAAAGGCTTGAATTATTGCACTGGGTTCATGAAGTTTCACAGGCATGTAGACACACCATTGTCTGCATCCTGGAACAAGCTGCCCTTTCTTTGGGAAGGAAAAACAACCCAATGTTTCTTACAATCCCATCTGTATGTATCAGGGAGCTATCTATATTTTGAAATTCTTTGCATTGTCTGTGGTAAGGGTGTGCTGTTTTGGCCCAACAATGGCAACATTGATTTTAGAATTTCAGAATTTTGGTGCATAGAACAAACTGTGAAACAAAACCGGCCTGCTCTCAATAGTACAACAACAGTGCTCTTATATAAACTTGCCTTTCCTCGCCATTTTACATAGTCAAAGATCAATACTGTTCATTCAGCCAACATTATTAAAGCCATTTATCAGCCACTTTTTTTCTTGTTGCTAATAAAAAGGATTTTGCCGACAAAGTTATGTCATCTTCCGCTCACTCGGGAGCGGCGCAGATAATCAGCTTTGTTGTGTCCCCAACAATCGGGCCTTGTTTATGAACTTACATTTATTAAGTGAAAGTATTTGGAAACTGATGGTACATTGAAGTTTGGTTGCCATGGGCAATAATCATCCCAAAAAAGTCATGACCTCCCTGTTATGCAGCTAGTAACTAATTGAAATGATACAAATTACTCTGATTCTCTGTCTGCCAATTTAGAGGCTGGTTGTGGTCAGGGGTCAAACGAGCTCCTATTCATGAGGCCATGTTTGAAGTGGCTGCTGCCACGGCCGGGCTCTGGTGCGGACGCCGCGACTCCTCCGGACACCACCCCATACTGGGAGCAGAGTGTTCCAGGATAACCACACAATACAGACCAGGACTACCTTGGGCTGACACATCAAAAGCCTCTCCCTGTCAGTCACTCAGCTGCAGTTGCTACCAAGCAGGACATGGTTTACTGGGTAGAAATAAGTGCTGTATTCATCCCCGAGGGTTACCTTGCACATTTAACTGGCGCTGCGATGCCTCCTGAGGTACTTCTGCTAAATCAAAGTACTGCTCTGCCTGCTCTGTGTTCACTAGAAACAACAAAGACCCTCTTTTCTGTGAAACATCACAAGAAAAATCAGAACTTGATGAATTATCTGGGGTGTCATCCTCTAAAAATGTTTGTGATAATGCAACCGCATGTTAAAAGAATACAACACATTTATCACAGTAAATACGAGGACCTCAGCACTAAAAAATTAATAGTAAAAGGAGATTTTTGTCCTTTAAGAACTTCTAAGTGATTCCATGGAATGCTGCTCAAAGGCTTATTAAATATGTGCCAAAAGTACTGGTTTACTGGGTGAATATTTGCAATGCTACTAAAGAGATTTCTTTCTTTGTGTAAGCTCCTACAGCTTTAACATGTCCAAATCTATTAAAAATGTGAGAGAAGAAACCATGTTACAGGAACAAACCAGGCTTTCTGGATAATGAAGATTAACATTTTCTCTGTTTCAATGTTATTTGAAAGCTTTACCATGTAGATTGAGGCCAGTATGTTTCAACAAACCTTTTTATCAATACCAAATGAGTGCGTCTCCTACTGGGGACAGATATGACTCTAATGGCTCTGTTTGTCCCTTATCCAACAACTTCTCTCTCTTCAGAAGACTTTTTTATTACAGATTTTCAGTTGTGTTAAAATCCTTATTGATAGTCTGGATGAAGGAATCGAGTGCACCCTCAGTAAGTTCACAGATGACACTCAGTTGGGAGTGAGTGTTGACCTGCTGGAGGGCAGCACTAGCTGTGCTTGATAATGTATATATATTTTACACACAGTCTCCCTAAAATTGGCACCATTTTAAAATTGTTATCACTGATGCCCAAGATCTCAGTAGATGTCTACAGGTGTAGGTACAAGGCAGAGTGAAACAGAAAACAGTAATTTGTTTCCTAAGAAAATGATGTCTTTTTTTCGATCTACATCAGTGTCTTCTCCTGGCAAGATTCCCGTGTCTTGTCAGGTAACAAAAAATGAAAAACATTCCTTTTCAAATTAAATACATCACTTTGGAAGTGTTGTGTTTTAACAAGACACTGTCATGCTTAGAGGAAAGCGGGCACCTGTCATGAAAAATATTCATAGTAGAAAACCTAATTTTCCTTTAAACACAGGAAAAAATTGACCAGCCCTATTACAGAAGTCTTTCTGTGCCATTTCATGTCAGCACTGTCATTATATCTCCTATTGTGAAGACAGCCAAGAACATGTCTTCGAAAATTTATTCTGGGGTTGCCCCTGTGGCCTATTGATTGTGCTCTCTCCATGTGAGAGCCTTGTGTTGCAGAGGGAGGGCTGGTGAGAAGCTGATGCTCGGGAGAGATGGAGGGGTCCCCGTGTGCTCCCACACAAGCCAGACTCACCATCTGAAGGTTTCCAAGAGTATTTAATCTCATCTTCAGGAAACCTTCCTGGGATGATGGTGTTGAAAGGTTTAAACAGAGAGAAAAAAAATCTATTTTAAGTGTTCAGAACGGTACTGAGCCTGATCCCTGAAAAGAGGACCCTTGGGGCAGTAGCGCTGACACAAGATGTGGAATGATGTGAAGAAGGCACAGCATTGCTGAGTTCCCTAAACTGGCGTGTTTAAGAGGAGTATTTGGACTTGATTCTTCAGTCTACTGCAACAGGACTGCTGGAATCATCTTCATTATTTAGAAAGTCCCAAAGAACAAATTACCTATTTCCTTACTTAAAAACCTCTTTTAAATCCTTACAGCTAATTTCTGTCCTTCAGGACAGTATTTATCCAGAGAACCTGTGGATGTCACAAGTATCCAAGGCCAGGTTGGACAGGGTTTGGAGCAACCTGGGCTAGTGGAAGGTGTCTCTGCCCATGGCAGGGAGTGGGACCAGGTGAGCTTTAAGGTCCGTTCCAACCCAAATCATTCCATGATTCTATAATTTGGCAAAGGGCAGTCCTGTTCTCATCCCCCTCCCCACTCAAGTAGGTGTGAAGTGTCTCTCCAACTAATCCCTTCAGTGGAGTCATTCCTAATTTGCACCACCGTGAGAGGTGATTGGAGCCAACCTGCCCGTGCTATAAGGAAATCGCAGGGGTAATGAAGAAACAGAGGCAGTTTTTCCTCACTGAACCTGCCATGAGTCAGCAGTAAAACCCAGAGCAGATAAATTGCAAACCTGGAAGCAGAACAGGATGTGTAAGAGACTCTCTCAAGCAAAACCTTATTCTGCTGAAGTTACTTGGTCCCACTAAAGTCAGTGAACTTGCACAGACAAAATCTAACCCACAGTTTGGAAGGCAGCACTTACTATCAAACAGTGTATTGGCTTCCAACCCAAAAGCAGCAGCGCATACATTTCCATCTTGAAACCAAGTGCACAATAATAAGGCCAGTCTCTAGGTCTATATCCTCAAAGACACTGCCCAGATGCTGTTTGTGCTGCATCTCCTCTAATGCCTCAGCTCTGCCAGGGCATCCCTGCCCGCCTGGTTATGCAATACACACATTAAACATTGCCCAAACACATTTTAGCATGAGGGAGCACAGCAGCTCAAAAGAAGGGGCAGTAGTTTGTTGAGTCAATGACAGGCTTTCTTCCCAAAGTCTAAGTGCAGTGCTAGGTGTTTAATCTGCATTTTAAAAAGACCCATAAACACACATTTACACAATAAAACATAACCATCTGAAGAGCCATTACAGCCAATTGTCCTTTGGGTCAACTAATTCCTTCCATTCTCTCCCAAAAGGGCTCAGCTGAGTCCCCCTTGGAGACCCAACTTCCAATATCAACAATTCCCTTCCTCCCCAAACCATCATGCCCACACCACATGGGCAGCTTTCCCATCCCGCTGAAACCTTCAGCCTCTGCTTTCCTCCTCCAGGCACATGGAGATAAGGTAAAGGTACCTTTACCCCAAGGGAAAAAGGTCCTAAATCTAAGTGTGCTGAGAGCTTTTACCATCACTGATCTGGTCTGTACCTACCGTGGATGGAGATCTGTAAGATGATTTTTTGCCTCCTGTTTTGGTTGAAAAATCTGAACTTCCTGAAGTGTCAGGAATCTCAAATCTATGGGGCAGATTTTCTCCCATCTCTTCTAAAGACTAATATAAATCATTTCAAACAAAAACCCAAGGGTTGTGTTTGCTGTCTCCTTGCCTTTTTTTGGACTCCTATCATAAGAAAGGTGTTACAATTCAAAGCACTAAGAACCAGGTTTGTGCTGACCACCACTAAACTCAGCCTTATTTCCCAAAAAGCCCTTTGCAGTCAAAAGTTATTCATGTTATAAGGTAGATCTCAGCATGGACAGAGGAAATACAATCCATGGTGGTTATAATTTTCCACATATGGAGGGTTTCTAGATATGACTTTCAGCTTCAGTGAATAAAAATAACCAAGGCAGGAAAAATAAAAAAATGGAAAACTGCCATGAGAAAAAAAATGAACATGCAGATCTCCTCTGGAATATACTGTTTAATTTTGCAGGGATGCATTCCCACTTTTCTTTCTCAAATCATCCCTTTCCTTTTGCAGGGATATACTCCTGCTTTTCTTCCTCCAATCATTATCCTATTAATAAGCAGCATAAGCTGTGAAATATCCAAAATCGTAACAGTTACACAACTGGTAGGATTGTTCAAAGGATGACAAACATTGGTTTGAGTGATTGTTAAGATACATGTATGTATTCTATATGTAGATATGTATAGAGTTTTAGTTCACAAAAGGTTACTTAAACTACCAGATGCTGGGGTGAAATTAATTAATGCACTTGTCTAAAAATCAATGAGAACGGAAAAGAGACAAAAAATAAGAAAAAGGGTATAAGCTGATACCAAATACCACATCTCACCAAATAACAATGGACTGTTTATGCTGCATTACTCTTTTCTAATCTCCACATATTACTGTAATTATTAACTACTAGTCCTAAAATCTATAGAGTTATCATTATTGTTATTATTATGAAACCCAATCTCATTTTCATGTCATAAAGATAAACCAAATCTCATTTCAATTAGTTGCAGCAGGAGGGAATGAACTTTAAACAGACATTTAATTTCTGAAAAAAAAAAAATTAGGAAGTTCTTCATGGAAATGTTATGGCATTTTGAAACAGATTAATAGTTCGGTATGAACACATCCACCCTGCAGCTAAATGACGGCCGTACTGTGAGCAGGAGACAGGTTAAATGAGCAAAATCAGTTGATACCACTGGTTTGGATCTAATCAAATAGTATTCATTTTTATGACTTTTTAGCTACATTATTTTTCCATCCCCTGAGCTATCCAAGTTGTTACTGGGGGTTAGCGGCTTGGTAATTGGGTTGTAGCTGGCTTTGATGCATTCGACTGATAAAGAAGTGCAAGGACCAGAGTGGTTCTTGGCATTCTGGTTCCTCGTGGGAACGGTTCCAAATCACACCATCTCCACAGAGCACAGCCTTGGATTCACCAGCCATCTCTTGCATATTTTATCATCACTGGAGGGCAGGGTCTAACCTTACCAGGGCAGACAGCCTCCCCAGCACACCCAGTCTCATCCCGTGCTGATTGTCACCAGTGCTAAACTGGTTAAGGGTTGGCCCATGAGGGTGCTCAGCAACAATTTGATCCATGATCCCCACAGAATCATAGAATGTTAAAGTGTTGGGATGGACCTTAAAGCTCATGTAGTCCCAGCTCCCCCTGCCACATGCAGACATCTCCCACTAGACCAGGTTACCCAAGGCCTTATCCAACATGGCTTTGAACACTGCCAGGGATGGTACATCCTCAACGTCCCTGGGCAGCCTGTTCTAGTGTCTAACCACTCTCACAGTAAGAAAATTTTCCCTAATATCTAACCTAAATCTCCCCTTTTCCAGTCTGTACCCATGACTGCTCGTCTTATCACCACAGTTCCCGAGGAAGAGTCTCTCTCCCCCTTCCCAATAGGTCCCCTTCCAGGCTGAAAGACAGCACACCGTGAAGGGAGCACTTCTGGTTCCTTGCTGGAAAAAGGGATTCAGTGCAGTGTAGTTCACTCTCTAGCTAAACCCGCTGCTACGGAGGTGGCTCTCCAGAAAGGCTCCGCGCCTTGGCAGGCATTGCCATGGTGACAGACGCCCCGAAGCCTTGAGAAATCCTGGTCCTTGTGGCTTTGTCAACCGCTGCAGATCTCAGTGTCTTTTTTAACAGACACTTTTGCAAAGCCACAAAAGTACTTAATTATTCATTGCCAGGCAATCCCAAATTTTAAAGCAGAAACTGAAAAATAATAAAAGAGATGTGAACAGACTGGGGGTTTGTCCGGCCCTTTCCCCCCCTCCTTGGTTCCAGGAGGAAGCCCCGGCGCAGCAGCAGCGCCGAGCGCAGTCCCTGCGCCTTCCTCCCATGGAACATCCCCACCTCCTGGTTGGCGCCCACATCACAGTCCCGGCCCGGGGGAGGCAGCGCAGCGCAGCCTCCTCCCCACAGCCCGGTGCGTGTTTACCCCCTCCTAACGCGTGTTCGGACTTCAGAAACATCAAATGTTTGACACAAGACCAAGACTAAAACACAGAAACGCAGAAAGAAAAAGACACCTCGCAGGTAAAAGTTGAAATCCAGTTTCATGATGTCAGTTCTCTCTCTCTCTCCTTCCACAACCACCAGTTATTTCCTTCCCAGCACTCAGGCAGCAAAAAGCAGGGATACAGCCGGGAGACAAGAGCCCTGGCTTGGATAGACCGGGATAGACCAGGATATGGAGAGGTGGTAAAAGTCTTGGGACACCTGGTAGAAAGAGCTGGGCCAGGGAAGGCAGGACTGGAAGAAACTAGTGGGAAATTAGGGGGCTATTGATAATAAGACAAAGAACTTTATTAGCTGAGATGATGAGAAACTGAGATTAAATTAGAGGAAATTTCCACTTAGGGACAAAAAGCTGGGGAAAATGAAAGTGGGGAAGGAGGGAGTAATGGATTAGAAGCAAGAAATGTTTGAGAGAGGCAGCACGGATATAAAGTGAAAACAGAAAGTAGAGAAGTGGTCAGGACTGGAATGAGAGAGCTGGGAAAAAGACTGACCATATCTTGCAACATGAGAGGAGTCCAGGTTTCTTGTGTGCCACAATTCCTCTACTCTCAACAAGGAACTCTGAAATCCAGTGGCAAAGTATGGCTCATGCCAGTCCTGTGCTGGTTCACAGGTACGATCCACCTCCTGTTATTAATCAATCCATTAAAACAAAGTCCAAGGCACTGTGGTGAATTTAAAAGCACCAGCTCCTCAGACAAACAAGCCATAGCTATACGATATTTCATACAAGATTTTTCCACTCGGACCCAATTTTCCCATTTAACAGCCCAGGAAATCACAGATAAAATCAATTTAAAAATAATCAAATTCCAACACTCTCATTCAGGAATACCAGAATTAAGTTTGCTTCAAACAACTCTAATTTAGCTCCATTTTATATTAAAGCACAGCGTTTAGAGATAACATAATTAAAATCATTATCTCCCATTTTTTTCTCCTGCAGGACTCTCTCACTGCAAGGCCCCTTAATATCCTTTGAATGTAAGGTTTGGGGTTATTTTGACTGTAATATGAAATCAAGTGGCTTGTTTCCATAAAATAGATTAATGTTGAATTATGGCTCTGTAATGTAATTTTTGGTCTCTGGTTGCTCAAGCAATACTCACAGAGTTGGCAGCACAGTGGTCTGGTGGTCAGACAACAGGATTCCCACTTGCCCTTTCTTTGCTTTATATACATTAATACAATATCTCTTTAACAAAAATTAACTACATAAATCCGTCAGGTTGTCTCTTATAAAAGTGCAAGTAAGATCTGATAGCAAAACATACAACCAGGGTGACAACTGTGATCTCAGACTCCAAATTACTCCAAATTGCTCTTTTCTGCCTGATGCGCTGATCACACCTCATGCAGCAGTAACCCACAAAGAGCTTGGAAAACTTATTTTAGAGAAGAATAAAAGGTAGTAGCTAGTTTGGCTTACAGCCAAATCACAGTATCGCCATGCACCACTGAAATTTACTTTTCAGAAAATGGGAATTTGGCACTGTATGAAAAAAAAAATCGGAGTCTTCTGTGGACTTTTCCAACTGGGCATCCAAATTCTCTGTCCTTTTTGATCATGTTGACCCACATCTTCTAACAGTCCTACTGTACTTAAGAACACCTGCTGTAACCTTCTTAAAATGAGTGAAGGGCAGTGATTTTCTGAAAGCTTCTGCTTCAATTCTGTGAGATAATAGCAAGTCTACAACTAAAGGAAATGTGTTTTTTTAGCATATGAATGAGGTGGATCACCTAAGTAACTCAAATCACCAAGGCTTATTTGTTT
The DNA here is from genome assembly GCA_013396735.1 of Grallaria varia. Taxonomy (NCBI): domain Eukaryota; kingdom Metazoa; phylum Chordata; class Aves; order Passeriformes; family Formicariidae; genus Grallaria; species Grallaria varia. The sequence continues at coordinate 526,604 of VWZG01009358.1, read as the reverse complement.
GCTGTATTTCCTAATTGTTTCCTGAATCAGTTGAGTGCTTTCCCTCAACAACAAGTTTGCCTTATTAAGCTTATCCATGCAAGAGAGAGAGAGAGATTCTTGACATGCTCAGGATTGCTTCTGCTCCATCTGTGCTAACCAGCAGTGGAGAGAGTTTTCCTGTGCTTACAAACCCCCAGAGTTGTAACACTCCCCAGTCACACCAGACCATGATTTACTAGACTTTTTAAAATAAAGTGTGAGAAGAAATTGTTACAGGTCTTGGAAACTACAGAAAATTGCCATTCAGATCACACTCAAATCTCAAAGGAAACAGGATCCACTTGGGAACAACAAAACGTTGTGGGGTATGGTTCTCTCTCCACAGCCAGTTCATGTGTCAGTGTGACTTCCCTTTGCAAAAGGACTTGTTTTATACTTATCACAGGCGTATTGTTGATGTTTTATAATATTGTTAATGGATTCTCCAGATCTGTATTAATAAGGATAATTTGCCATTGTGCAGCATTCTCAATTTGAAGATTTATTTGGGCTTGCAGGATCAGCTATTTGTCAGCACACTGTGATCCTACAACAGCATTCTAGAGGGAAAGTGAAGAATGTCTTTCACGCACACCTCAAAAGCAATGCAGGAAGAGTGAAAGGAATAATCCAGTTGTAGCCAAGATGCCGGGGCTATCTAAAATAAAGTCAAGAGGTAGTTCCCCATGTTTGCAAGGCCTTGATTTCCCATTTCAAGCTCGCATATGGCACCTCTGCAGTGTTTGTTTGCATTGCTGCAGGACATCGGGGCGCTAGAGCTACAGAAGGGAAGGTATGGACCACCTTTGAGTCTGAAATGTCCCTTCTCCAATCACAGTCAGAGCTGGAGGTTTTCAGTTCTTTCTAAAATGTTTTTTAAGTAAAAAAAAAATAAAAAAAAAATTACATATTAGATAATTTTGGTGATTCCCTCCTGAAAAGTTATTCTGCCAGTAAAATGCTTACTGAATGTTCACTGGATGCTGGGGGTTGTCAGACCCAAGGCTTACATCTAAACCTGGCCCACCTTAGCTCACAAATTCCGTTTGTGAAGGGAAGCTGGAGTTTCATCTTCTGTGTATCCCTCCTGACCGGCACTCCTTTACTTCCTCATTCAAGAATTGTATTGCCACATGCCAGTGGGGGTTTATACATATATAAATACAGATACGGGTATAAAAATCTGTTTATGAGTATACACGCAGATGTATAGGTACGTATATAGGACTGACAGTCTTCATATTGATTATTTGGTATATACTCCTCTTAAAGAGGTTGCTGCCCAAGCACTGATTACGCTCTGTATTCACAGTGTTGCAGAGCTGGGAAGAAATGTGCTGAGGCTGTACTGGTTTTCCACACCAAGCTGAGGAGTCTTGGTGAGCCAGAGGAATCCTCTGAAGGCAGATCTTCACCTTGAGCTGCAAGGCTTTGCTCTAGAGCCCTTTTTCCTGTAGTCTCACACGTCTGTGTGACAAAACAGTGTTTTGTAAAGCAGCAGAACAAAATGAAATATTCTGAGTAGGGTCATAGCAAAACAAATTTCACCAATAGGAATGTTCTTGCAGCTCTTTTATTACTTCTCTGCATTTCAGGGAGGGGTTTATTATTAATATCTTTCCTCCTCATCTCTTTCCAGGCTAGTCTTCATGTTTTCAGCCTCCATTCTCTTTATTTTAGGGCCCTCTCCAACAGCTTATGTCACCATTTGCCATGTATAAATTCAGTTTCAAAACAGGGTAAAACCTTCCAACTTTCCCTTGCTGCAGTTCAGCAGCCCTCACAGTTTTAGAGCAACAAATCCTTTGTTGACTCTGATATTCCCTCTTCATAATGTCTGACAGTGCATCTTGCAGGACGGGTGCTGCCCCTTCCCTTCAAGAACAGCCTGGCACATGGAATCCCAGCACATTTGGTTTGGGATAAATATAGCCTTCAGGCAGCAATGTGTGAGCAGGATAAACATGAACCAGCCAGGCCCTGCCACATCCTGAGCCCAGGACGGTTTCTTTGCATTGGACAGAAGGAAAGAGTAAGGGTGTTAGTTGGAAGGGTGACTTAGATGGGACTCTTTCCCTACTTCCACAACACCCAGTGGAGATTTTTGGCCCCCTTAGAGCAGCCGACACAACTGTTCAAGGAGACATTAGTTAGTCCAGGACTGTCAAATGATCTGGCTCAGCTTAAAGAGTTTTAGCAGCAGGTTCTTTGAAGCAGGATCACTTCTGCCTGAGCTGGGTTAATGGCTCGTTACACCAGCAGTTGTGCTGTCAGAGCTGAGGGTTGATAATCTGCCAAGGAGCCAAACATCACAACCCAGACCAGTTGCATTTGAAGCAGCCCTTCTGACCCTGAGATGACTTACACAAATTCATAGGAATTCAGATCCAGTGCTTCTCAAAAATATCCCAGTGTCTTGACCCTATGGCAAGAGATTCTTCAATTTCTGGCTGCAAGGTGAAGTTATGTTAGAGGGACAACCACATATGATTAGTTATTCACACCTATTCTGGCTCGGTGAGGTTTGTGCTACGTAAAAACATAACAGGGAGATACACCTGTACCATGGGCAACAACAGTGGGTCAGTGTCCTGTACCTGTGTGTGTATTTGCAAAGCTGACAGGGAGCGCTTAAGCATGAAGGATGAGAGAATAGAAAGCTAAGAGAAGGATTTCCTCAGACTATAATAACATTTTCAGTTTTCAGCTCTCCTTGATTGTCTCTTGTGACCCTTTGGATGGCTGAGAAATTCTGTGCTGTACATTGCCAGCCCTCACAAATATGGCAACAGGTCTCTCATAACTGGGACCCATCATTCAAGTTCCTGACTAAAGTCAGTAGGAATTTGTTCATGGACTTCACATTTGGAGCTACAGACAGTTTACAAGTTGATATTCGGTATCCAGACCCTTCATGGAAAAAATAATACCAAATCCCAGAGAGGATGATCAACAAGAACAATGCTTGGTTTTTCTTCTCTCCATAGACCTTTGTCTTTTACTTCAGGAGATGCCAGATCTCTTACAGGAATCAAATAAAATCAATAAATCCACTGCAGTTTCACATTGTCATTTTACCAGAAAACAACCATGCCAGGAAAAAGGCACATCTGACTCCAGACCGACAACACAGGAGTAAAGCCAGAAATGGGTTTGGCCCTTAGTTTCTTGCTAGTATAATTATTGAATTGCATTATGAAGCCACTTCAAGGCCATGGTGAGCAGAGAACTAAGCATGGAAAGTGGTGCACATAGATGTAGCAAAGCCTGTCTGTTCCCCAGAATCCGTTGGTAAGACCAATTGCTGGTCTACAGTAATAGATACTTGAGTATCTATTTAATTCAGGTCAAATTATATCTGAATAAAATTTAATGAAGATTTCACAAAAACACTGTGTGATTAGAGACCAACTGATTATTAAGAATGTTTATCCATGTGTAGTATCATTGTTAAATTTAAAAACATTCCTAATAGTCCTTTGGTATCTAATTATTGTATAATAACTCTTATTAAATTTAAATGAAATCAGCAGCTGAGATGCACAATTTAAACAAACCCCAACGAAAAAACCAGCCAAATTACCTCCCTCCACAAAAAAAAATTACATTGAATAAAATCTAAACCCAAATCATTTTGAATTAACAGCTGTTCACTAAGGCTTTGACTGAAATAAAATTGTCTCAGTCACTCAATTTTTACAGTTACTGGAGTTCTTTCATGTTGCAGGTGCCTGATTCAGACCCCCTTTGCTGAGTAAGTCGTTGTGTTCTGATTATCTACAAAAGCCATCTCTGATGGGCTATTTGTTAGCAATAGAAATATTAACTTGTTTCTCCAGTTTCACCTGAGGCTGGAAAACTCCACAGGTGTAAGGAAGGAGTGTTTGGCAGCCTCGGGAAACATAGATGCATTATATTAAGCTCAGAAAGTCTTTTTTTCATCCTTTATTTTGCTTCCGCCTATCTTCCCGACCTATTCCTTACCCACAGAACTCTCTCTAAAGCAGTCCTGGAGGGAAAAGTGCACCAGTCTACACTGGGAGTGACAGTGGCCAGGTGACAGGGACCCTTTCAGGAGCAGGGTACAGTAACACTGTGCTGTGCTCCGCCCTTGGTCACATTTGCGCTCAACTCTTAGACACACCGGTATCTTAAAACACGAGGCCACCCACAGCCAAATTCAGCCCCAAAGCGGAGGAGTGCACAGACCGCGGGCAGAGCAGGGGCTCTGCAGCTCTCAGGTGAGAAATCGTTCCACCCAAATGGACCATGAAAGTAAACACTGCCTAACGAGAGCGGTACAGATTGGGCCATTAAAGGCAAGGCAGAGATGAATGGAAATGCCTGAGCAGGAACATAAAACAGACCAATTTCTGCCACTAAGTAGGAGTGGGAGTATAACAGACCTTGTTATAGAGTTGCTGGCAGTGATGTTATTGTTAAGGCTGAAAAAGATGTTTCATTCCAAATCTCTCTTTTCACTTGTAAAACAGTAAGATTTTGAGCTGGATTCTTCACTTCAAAGGTAGCCACTGTAACTGCTTAACGAGGGAGAAACATGAGATGGATGAGAAGGGAAAAATCGAATGGTTAGCAAATATTGTACAGAATTCAGCCCGGGATGAAGGTGAGATTTTGGTTCCACCGAAGTTCAGAGATTGTGTCTTTTGCAGATTTGCCCCAACAGGATAAGCCAAGACAGAAGCAACTAGAGAATAACCCAATTACAACAAAGATCAGAGCGAGGAAAATAGACATTTCATAAGAGAGGCCAGGTGAGATGACAGCTGATTCCAGACAAAATGGAGGAGAGGAAACTCTAGGAACTGATGCCTGTAATCTGAAGCCTGGAAGTGGAAGCTGGTAATTAGAGTAAAGTAGACGTTCAGCTTTAGAAAGTAAACATAAACACCTCGACAAACATCCTTGAATCCCAGTTTTTTTGTTTTTTTTTTTTCTTTGTACAGGGGTATCCAGAAGAACAGACTTGAGTAAAAATGGGAAGGGATTTTGTTGGTTTTGAAGAAGCTTAGAATGGATTTATTATGTTATCCATCAACAAAGAGTTTTGATTCATCAATTCTGTTTGTGAATTCCAAAATTCATGGCATGGTTTAAGAACACTGTTTGATTACCTAAGAATTCCTGACTGCTTCCACTGGGCCTCTCAGGCTGAGAGCAATTCTGAGGAAGGAGAGAGAAGAGCTGAGCAGAGGATTTTGAAGTTTGAACATTTGTCTTTGTTACGATCAGAAATGAAACCTGAAATTTTCAATGAAGGAAAATTTGTACAACATGGGAAATAGTTTCAGTGCAAAACTGAAACAATAATTCTAACATGGCCTTTTAGAATTTGACCTTTTTATCTCTTAACAACATTCAAATATAATACAGAATTTGAATATTTGAAATGAAAAGTAATTTCAACATTTGAAATTTCCACTTTTTGCTCTGAAAATGTCAAACCAGGATATTTCAACTTTCTGGGAACTTTTTTCCCTCCCAGTTTCTTTTGAAAACGAGAACTTTCAGCTTGGATTCCCATGAATCACGAGACAACTCAGCAGAAAAGGGAAAGCTGATGAACTGCTCCATGATCAAGCTGAGCCATTAAATTCTTGTTCCACTACCCAATACCATTTACATTTGACAGGTTGTGGATACTTTAAAAATATTTTTGTTGTTCGTGTGATTATGCAGGTATTTAGGCTGAAATTTGTCACCTGTTTATGAGGGAGAAATAGTGGTGATAACATTTGCAAATGCTTTGGCTAAACCCAATGGGACTGTGATGCAAAACTGGAGTGAGAGAAATCAATTTATTCCATACTCATGGATCTTTTGTCCAGTTCTGCTCTGGAACTCCAAGGTTCTGCATTTGCTCCTCAATCCAGTCCTGCCTCATGGACAACTGCTGGCCTGTGATGTGGTCTCAAATCCTCTTCCTCTAAAATAGAGCTAATAATTCTACCCGCATTTACAGATCGTTTTGAGATGTCTGAGTGAAGAGAATTACTGAACAACTAGAAGTGATTATGTATCATGCATGTGTTTGCCCATAAATAATAAATTCCTGAAGCACACACGAGAAGTTCCCACTGTTACCTGCCTTTATAACAAATTCATAAGCAATAGCATCATACATGATTTCTCAGCTGTTCCTTTCCCAGTGACAGGTTCCACTCGAGATCCAAATGCACCTCTCTCCTTATCTGGGTTTATATGGATTTTGTTATTTTAAATATTTCAGAATGGAAACACCCATAATGAAAAGTTTAAAGAAAAAATGCATTGTCTTGTTTGTTTCTAATTCTTTACACTATTTTTTCCTAATGCTCCTTATTTGGAGCTCTTCTCCTGCTTATAATCAAGGAAATTGCCAAACCTAATCAATACTTCTCCCTGATGCCCGAGGTCTGTCAGGATTATCACAGTGTAGTTGTCAGACTCTGGCTGGTGCTTTGGTGGCGGTGGATCTGTGCTATCAACCCCAGCTGAAATGGCTGCCTGGGCTAATTTCCCTGTGTCTGTGCATCCTACCAGGCTTTTACACTAGAAATAAATTGTCACAAGGAGAATATTTAAATTCAGGAAACAAAATGTTCCCACTAATTCAATGTAGCCATCTCCTGCCTACTAAAAGTTATGAGTTATGTGTGAAGTAAAAAACCTCTCTGCCGCATGAGATAATGAGAAAAGGGGAATTCTTTATTCATTGTACTTGTCCCTCTGCACATAACATTTGTATATCATGCCAGGACTAACCTGTGTCACTGCTCTTATAGCCACAGACCAGACTAAATGCCTGCCCTTCACTGTTTTTACGTCATGATTCATATACTCTCTCTGCTCTTTCTGACTGCCTGCAATTACTTGTGACAAATGATTCTTCAGTGTACTGTCTGCTTTACCTTTTCAAAATGTTTCCATGGTTCACAGATAAGTCAGCTAGTGTACACTGTACTGTCTGGTGGGAAGTAAATCCCAGGACACACACAGGAACAGGTTCCACACCATTTTACTGGCAGAACTGCAGACATCCACCTCACTCAGCTGCAGCACAGGCACTCTGGGCCAGCCATGTAACTCTGGTTACAGCCCTGTGGAGATGCCAGAGGAACAGATTGTTCCTTACAGCTCCACTCTCCTAAGAACATGAATCCTCGCTTCTCAAGGAGCTTGATATCATCCAGAACAAAATTTCTGGTTGATATAAAATTATTATTTTGATATCTGCCATGGAAGAACACCCAGTAGATGCCCCCACTGGTGTGGTTGTTCACTATATCTGTATCCAGAGGTGAATGCTGCCCTGATTGAATCTTTTGAAAATCCAGGGAGGTTCATTCTGCCTTCAGTTCCAGCAGTATCAGGGAAGCTCCACTGACCTCAAGGGATAAAAGTGCCAAGAGAGTCAATACATTGTCTCCTCCTGGAAGCACCAAAGCATGAATTTTGGCTTGTGATCCCCACCCTACAATACACACTCATATAATGAGTTTCAAGCATTTATCTGTTCTCTGCCAACACAGTGGATCAAAATATGAATGAACACATACACTGTTTTCTCATGGAAAATTATCTTCCTTTTGAATGCGAAGCCTGTCAAGACTTCTTGCAACACAGATGCAAAATGCTACCATCTGTTCATCACTCCCATGACTGTGCAAGGTGAAGAAGTGAAAAAAATGCCTCCTTGGAAAAACCATCTCCATCCAAACCAGAGGGCGACTCAGGGCTGTGCCATGCAAAGGAAAGGCCATTGTCACAGTGGGTCTGATTTGCAGTGCAGACAATCATTTTCAGTTCTGAAATACTCACTCACTCCCTGGCACTTTAAGAAAATAAATTCACTGAACCCCAGTAAGCACAGTTTATGGATGTGGCTGGTTCTGGAAGAGAACAAGAGTCCACTGCCAGGCCTCAGAATTACTTATACCGGGGAAAGAAGAGAGGCAAAACATAAAACACTTAGTGCTGACACGGTGTCAGGCTTCTGCCTGGGCACCAGCCCCAAGCACCAGCCAGCCAGCAACTCTGTGCTGTGATTGCTACATATGGTAAAACCTGGGTCATCTTCCCTTCACTGATTTCTTGGCAAGATAACAATCAGCGTGGGCAGGTCTTCCCATGCTCCAGATGCACCTTCAGCTTGCCATTTAGGTATACCCAGCAGGGCCACTGAGCTTCACATCCCCACAACTGTGCCTTTGGTTGGAGAGACAAAAAAAGGGCTTTGGTGGGAGAAAAGCCCTAGAGAGAATCCACAGCACAAAATGTGGGAAACTAGTGTTCTCCTAAATGTTTTCTGCTCTGGCCACTGGTATCCGTGCTCCTGCTTTGTCCACAGCACACGCCAGCCCAGCCAGTTGCTGCAGCAGTCACAGCTGACTGTGCTGCCTCCACACAAATCCCAAGCAGGGATAGAGGCTCTGGCTTGGCAAATCCACTCAGGACACAGCACTGCTCACGTTATTTGTTTTTATGGACAGGGACACTGAACCCAGTCACTGAATTGTCAAGTGCCTCTTAGAATGCGAAATGCCACGCTAAGAAAAGAAAGAGAAAAGCAATTCAGAGAGAAGAAAAGGATGGAAATATCTATCATTCAACAACACTGACAAAAAACAAACCCTGGCAGCAGGCTCCTGTGCACTGCCTTGTTTATGCCAATGTTGGTTGCAGCTCCCGCTCGGATCAGAAGCACAACAAATTGTCTGTTTGCCTGACTCCAGCGGGCTCTGATAGCTACTGACCATGCTGACAGAGCCCATTGCCTGCATTTGAATGGGAACGATGGATAGGAGAAACAGCCGCGCTTGAACACATACAAGATTGTTTTTAGAAATCCAAGACTGTATTTACAAGTTCCAGCTTTTAAGACCAGGGTATTTTATTTACTTTGCTGGCTTTTTAGTAGTGGAAAAGCAAGAGAGCAATCCATCTGCCTGAACTGGAAGCATCTTATAAATAAACAACAATAAAAAACAACACTTGAAATTCATTTCACCCACTACTGTTTTGTCTGAGTTCCCCCCAGAATCTAAATCAACAAGAGATCAGACTGCAGTTTGTGAGTAAATTTTCTTCAGCAGAAACAAACAAAAATAGACAAAGATACCCATCCTCCTCATACTTTATGCACAGTAATGCAAGTTATTTTCCACTCCATTTAGACTTTTCACCTTCCTTTCATTTACCCTATTTTTTACAGTTCAATAAATATTTTTCCAAGCTCCACTTGCCAAACAAAAGAGTTTAGCTTCAGTGTGACTCCTCTGACAAATATCCTTATGGTGTTGCACATGTGAGCCATTGATAAACAAATTAAAATTCTGTCCCAGCTCAGAGCTCAGCTGGCCCATTTCATCCTGCAGTATGGGTTTGTAAAGGTCTGGGTGTCTGTCATCCTCCCCTAACCTTGTCTTTGTCAAAGGGATACAAAAGCCTGCACGCTCGGGGCCTTACGATACTGATTAGTGTGAGTGACAAAGTGGAGTAGCAAGTCCACTCAGCCCTTCATAATAAATCTATCAAAGAGTAATAGAATTCCATCAATTCTGCATCATCCCCGAGGGTCGCTGTGCTGGGATGGAAAGTGTGTTCCGCTGGGATTGTACAACTGTTATTATTCAATTACACTCTTTTCTTCCTAGTTAAAGACCATGATATCATTATCACTTAATGAATACATATAATTGGATCTGGACTCTATGTTTGGCTGATGAATACCACTCACTATTCATTCAGTCTCAGCTCATCTTCTGACCATTTATTATAGACTTTTGGCTGAAAACCATGATGACAAAGGGAATTTGAAATTAGCTGAGAATTCATTCAATGCTCAGTTAGACACAAAGGCAAAATACAATTCTGACGCATAAATGAGGCTGAGACCACACAGAGAAGTTTTGCCTGAAAGTTAATAGCTGTTGATTTCTACATAAACACATCGAGGTAAGCGCAAAGATATATTTTTAAACCATCTGAAAACTTTGCAAGCAAGGAGAGATTTCCTTCCTCTCCTCCCCAAACAAACAAAAAAATTATGTCAAAGGTAAATACTAGATCTTTTAAGTTGATACTTAATTTCCCAACTTAGGCAAAATATTAGCTTTAAAGATGTCATCCGAGGCCATTATGAGCTTTAACTCAGCCCTGCTAAGCCAAACACCATTTTATGATTAAATAACATTTAAATCTGACAAAGCAAAAGTGCTTTCTATACAGTATATTTATTACACCTAATCTTGAGACCGTCATTAAGTTTCATCAAACAGTGTGCCCCCAAAGGAAACTGGCCCTCCTATTCATATTGTTGGGAGTAAATGTAGCATACCTCCTTTGGATCACTGGTGAACAGGCCACCTCATTAATCCTAGTTAGTAGATGCTGCTGGGCATGTGGAGCAGCCAAATCCAGATGCTACCCACAGAGCCTCTCCAGGCAGTTAGGGAATCACAGAGTACCACCTCAAGCCCTCCATACATCACTTCAAATTAAATTTACATTAAGTGCTACTCCATCAGAGCCGAGAGAAGCTGACATCTTTGGAAAATGCAGATGATAATCCATTAAATCCTATTATATACATGTCTTCTAATTTTACTTAAGCTCATGCATACCAAAGTGTGAGTTTGTGTTAAAAATTAAAGACCCTTTTACTAGAACAAAAGACTTTATGAACTGTTGACTTTGGGAGGGTTTATTACAGGAGCAGGCTATTCTGTCAAGACAAGTAGACTTTTTTTTCCTGTAAAATTTCTGGTTAATCATTTGTTCCCGGGATCTTTTTTCAAATGCATAATGTGTCTTTGCTATTTCCATCTCCAACTCTTTGTTCTCTCAAATAGAAGTGCAGCCTCTTTAACTTAATCAAATGTTATGAATGAAACAGTGGGACACATATTGTCTCCTTTTGCAATTAAGAAAATATTTGCTGGCAGCTTCCAAACTGGCAACAGTAAGAAGATGCTATAAAATCATCACAGTGAAAAAAGCTAAGGATTTAATTGCCCCATTACCACATATGTCAATCCCTTTATATTTTCCTAGTCCTTAGTCACAGTTACTTTTACTTTGATTAGTCTCTTCTAATTTCAGAGCATTGATCTTACTATTTTTGATTTGAGGCACTCAATTTTTTTATATTTAACTACAGTATTTTATGTTTATATTTTCATCTGATTTACTTTTCTGCAGGACCGAAAGTAAAATTGAAAATACACACATTTTAGAAAAACATATATTTAGGTATTAGGCAAAGATACTGTATGAAAACATATCGAGAAATAAAGTACTCACATAGACATACACACAATTAATTTCAAAGCTATTTAATCAGTGTTTGGATTTCGGGCTTAGATCAGCTTTACCTTTCAAGCCTGTTCTTTCTAAGAGTTTGACTGCATGTCTATTTTACAGAATGTTTCTGTAGTATATATGTATATATACTTGTAGTAGAGATGTATTGCCTTTCAACTATTGTCAATCTTTGGCAGCTGAAAAGGGGCAGACTGTCATCTGGCAGAAATAAGTGTAGCACCACAAAATTCAAGCGAATGAATAAGCTGACTGAAGTTTTTCAATGGAATATTTCTGATCTATGCAAGCTGAGGATGTTTCCCTACATTATTTTCCGGAAACACAGAACTAAGCTAGTTTTACACTATGGGTTGCTCCTTTTTTTGTCAGTCCAGGGTGGGCAGCACCTTTGTGAGCTGGTGCCACCTCTTGTACAACACCAGGCGCTGTGGCAATAGGCAGCAGCACACTCTGTATTGTCAGCTCAGCTCAGCTCACTGCAGCATCAGCAAGGCACATTCTAATTTTGCAGTATTTTTTGAATATTGGCAATACAGGCTCTGAACAAGACTCACAGAGGATGGATAGTAAAATGAACACACAGTTTGAAGGTGGCTCTCAAAGAGGAGAGGTGTTAGTTGCTCTCAGAAACCTTTACTCACCAGTCTGCCTGAAGAGTGGGCCAGCAGTTGTGCCGAGGCTCCCTTACCAAGTAGGACATGTGATAAATAAAAAAGTGATGTCACCAATAATTAAAACTGAAGAGTTTAGTTTAATCTCCCTGCACGGAGATTTATGCATGTTACTCCCATTAAAACTAGTAGGATCTGTTTCCATAAATTTCCATTGAGCAGGTTTATAACATTACCCAAATTATTGCTCTATAATATATTTACACCCTATGATTTCAGAAGCTTCCTTTAATTCTGAAAATCCCTAGCTCAAATTTTAATAAATCATTCCCATTTGGAAAATATCATACAATATCTACCATTTCAATTTTCTTATCTTTTTTATGAAAGGGGCATAGGTTGTTATTTGTTTGCGTCTGATGGGTCGAATTTTGTTTTCAGAATCACCAGTAACTGGTAACTGAATTGGGTGATTAAAACACCGAAACTGATCTTAACTATTAAGTCAAACTTAAGAATTAAAAACAGTTCTGAAAAATGATGTTGAGTGCCTAAACAAAGCAACATGCTGAATTTAATGTTAAAAATTATGGAGCACAGTGTAGGATCATGCTCTTCTTTTGATGTTTCAGACTACCTTTTCCAGGGGCTAGAAAAGAATCAGCCAGGCATGAGCAGAGTAGCACATACAATCCTGGCTCCACTGTGGGACTCATAGCCCGCTTCCATGCCTGACCTCCTCCAGAACAGAACAGACACTTTAAAAGATCCAGAATCTAATATCTGAAATGTCTTGGGAAAACCATCAGGACTATGAGGGGGGGAAAAAAAAAAGAAAAAAAAGAGCCATACATTAAAAAATTAACAAATTTTCCAAGGTATCCATAAGGAATAGTCTACCAAGGGAATGCCACATACAACCAAAACTTACCTAATGCTAGTGTCACTCCTGCACCTGAAAGAAGGGCTTCAAAACAAAAATGATAGCTAAAAGGGTCCTCAGGAAGAGGCAGTATGGCCACTGATGACAAACATTTCTGGTGTAGCCCTGCTGATGGGTATGAATCCTACTATCACAGGGAATTCCCAAAAACTAAAAGAATTTTCAACCTGATCCTTCTAGAAAGTATAGCCATAAACTGAGGGCTCAGCTGAACAACCTAAGTCTGGGTTGCCATGGTTTTCCAGCTGGCCTACAGGAGCTCCACAGCCATATTCCTTGTTCATGCAACAAAACATCACATGACTTGGGCTAATTTGGCACCAGGTAAGTCCCCTTAGTTTCCATTTGCCACAGAGCATGGATCTGCCTCATGACTGCCCCTGGCTAGTCCCTGGTGCTCAGTAGTAAATTGTGACTCCGGGCACTGAGTGCTCAGGACACCTTGTGATGGCCAGAGTGGCCTTACATCATGATCTGGGTCGCAGGGAATGCCTTTCTGCTCTGTGCATGTTTAGCACCCAGCAAAACAGCTCATGTTAGAGGCTCTTCCTCCTGTCCTTCCAGATTGCCACCAGTTTACACAACTGCTTGCCAACTCCTTCCCTTTCTGTGACTTCCAGAGGTGGAGCTGCATGCTATTATTTACATGCAGCACTGCTTGGAGAGGAAGCTGTCGCAGAGGTCCCAGAGCACAGCCATGGTACATATACACAAACAGCAAGAGGCAGCCCTTGCCCCCAATAACTTACAGTCCAAATAAACAAGACAGGCAGGAGGTCAGAGAGGAAACAGAGGCACAAAGCAGTGACGTGATTCGCCTACAGTCACCTCATAGATGATTGGCAGAGTCAGGATTAGACTAATAGATCACTGAATCAATCCACTGACTAAACATACTGCTTCCCATTATTTCTTGGGAGGCAAACCAGGAAGAATGATCTCACTCTGCTAAGAGCCATAATAAAAATAACAGCGGTACTGAGGGCAAGTTCAGAGCTTGCACATGATGTGCTGTGGATCAACTGGTAGAGAGGCTGCTCCCTCCACCACCATGTTTTGAATTGTCTTCACGGCAGGAATGATGAAAGACAGAGGAATGGCTGACAGTACTGAATAAAACCCCATGTAAATTCCCCTTATGAACATCTGATAAGTATTTATATGGGCATAAAGGGTTATTTATTTCCCCGATCCATGAATGATTTACATGCTACTCTCCATTTTTATAACGCACTCGCTCGGGCTTGAGCAGGAATGTGCTCTGACTGGCTCTTTTTCCAAAGAAATGACTGACACAGAACTGGAGCCAGGATGCTGAGTGGGGGTGGGAACATTTCCAGTGGATTTAACTGTCCTTCACAGTAGCCATTTTCCTCCCTCCATTCTAGTTTTGTCCATTTTTCCCCCTCCTGTCAGTGAGTTTCATCTTCCCCAAAGTCTCTGTAGTCTCCAAACTCTTTTTCTCATTCTGTAGGTAGAATGACCCTTTTTTTATGTGACATCTTTTAAGGATGAGATTCAGGAAAGAAATTGGAGAAGTTTAAATTATAATCACTCAGTGAATGCCACAGCAGTGCCTGGGAGGTTCCTCTGGTTCTTTATCTCTGATTCCAACTCAAGCTGTGCCAGCATTGCCTCCGAGGGTTTTCCTACTTAAGGGCCTGGGTTAGATTTTTAAGGACTCTGCAATTCCACACCAAACTGATCCTCGGAATTTCAAAATTATTTGCTCTGAATGTAGACCCAGTTTTGTGGTTTATAAAGGTAAAATCAAAGCCTGAATCAATTCCTCTTACAGAGTTTTTTTCCCTGATCTAATTTCCTTCTTCCTGTCAAATGTGCATCCTAATAATATAAAAAGTACTTAAATAGATACAGTGAGAAATATTATAGATAGTTTTTATATGGGACTTCCAAGGCACTTGGCCTTCAAATTCCAGAAAGATGAGTGGGAGTTCAGCTTGAGGGAGCACATTTTTTTCCTGAATGCAGTCAAATGAAGTACTGAATACCTCACTTCCAGTAATACTAAATACAATGAGTGTAATCCCACTCAGCTATATTTGACAGCTGGAATGAACACAGTAAATATGTTTACAAAGTGTTGGACAAATATTTACCATGTAAATTTCAAAGAAAATCTTTTTGAAGAGGTCAGATTTATAAACCTTTGGCTCTACCACTTATTCTTTGACCCTTCATGCTCAGCCCCCAACATCTTAAGAAAATTGTCCTCATTAGGAATAGGATAGAAACCATCCAGAATGGATTTTGGTAATATTTTCCTGTTCTGTAACTGTGTTGGAGTATTAAATTCTATTCAGGGCAAGAGAATCGAACTTGTAAGAGGCATTCAATGACTGAAAAAAAAACTAAGGAAATTAAAATACAGAGGTATATATCAGATAAACATCGGATAGGAACTGTGTACATTACCTGTGTGTCGGCTTTCCTTGGCACACCGTTCAAACTCTTTTTGTATGAAAACGCCTCGAAAGGCAGATGTTCGGGGCCAGCTCTGAAGCAAAAACATCAGCACAAATCTAAGGTTGTGCACCACCTGAAATGGGGAAACCAGAGTTAAGGTCTTGTTGCCTGCATCCTTTGTTGTGCAAAAGTTTGTCCAACTTTCTGTGAAGTCAGAGTAGCCCAAAACTACTCCTGCTCATCACAGCCTCTTCCATGTTTTTAAAGCTATTCCACAACCCTGGCTACCTCCACCAAACTGGCTACAATGGTTTCCTCACAGGATAAAGCTCTGAGTGGGAGTTTGAAGTGGTGGACAGCAGATGTTAATCTACGTTGCTTCTGTTTGTAGCTTTGTATCACTTCTGAGGAGAAGAATCTCCCCTTGCACCCTTGTGCCTCACTCTGTGACCACTCAGTCAGTCCTCCACATTTAAAACTCAGAGCATCTGAGCTCGCTGAGGGACACCATCACTGCATAAGCCTGCACGTCCAGCCAGGCTCCATTTGCACCCCCTTCAACACTGCCTGACACAGCCTAGGCAAACCCAACTGGAGCAGCCATGGCCAGCTGGCTGTCACCCACCATGGCTCCCGCCTCCCCTCACCTCCCCTCAGCCTTTCTCCTTCCCTCAGGGCACCCACCATGGTGCCCACCATGGTGCCCACCACCTCTCATGCTTCCTCCTCCTCTTTTGCACCCAAAATGGCACCCGCCTCCCCTCTGCTCCCCTCAGCCTTCCTCTTCCCCTTTGGCACCCACCATGGTGCCCACCTCCCCTCAGCCTTTCTCCTCCCCTCATGGCATCCACCATGGCGCCCGCCTCCCCTCATCCTTCCTCCTCCTCTTTTGCACCCAAAATGGTGCCCGCCTCCTCTCTGCTCCCCTCAGCCCTCCTGCTCCCCTCATGGCACTCACCATGGTGCCTGCCTTCCCTCAGCCTTCTTCCACCCCTAATGGCACGAACCCTGGCACCCACCTGCCCTCCACTCTCCTCATCCTTTCTCCTCCTCTTTTGCACTCAAAATTGCGCCCGCCTCCCCTCTGCTCCCCTCAGCCCTCCTGCTCCCCTCATGACATCCACCATGGCGCCCGCCTCCTCTCTGCTCCCCTCAGCCCTCCTGCTCCCCTCATGACATCCACCATGGCGCCCGCCTCCTCTCTGCTCCCCTCAGCCCTCCTGCTCCCCTCATGACATCCACCATGGCGCCCGCCTCCTCTCTGCTCCCCTCAGCCCTCCTGCTCCCCTCATGACATCCACCATGGCGCCCGCCTCCTCTCTGCTCCCCTCAGCCCTCCTGCTCCCCTCATGACATCCACCATGGCGCCCGCCTCCTCTCTGCTCCCCTCAGCCCTCCTGCTCCCCTCATGACATCCATCATGGCGCCTGCCTCCCCTCAGCCTTCTTCCTCTCTTCATGACACCCACCACAGCACCCACCTCCCTTCAACCTTCCTCCTTCTCTCATGGCACCCACCATGGCGCCCACCTCCCCTCACCTCCCCTCAGCCTTCCTCCTCCTCTTCTGCACCCAAAATGGCGCCC
>VWZG01009358.1:484867-505787 GCA_013396735.1 Grallaria varia | reverse complement strand
GGGCCAAGCCTTGCAGGTCCATGAGTTTCAAATCATGGGATACCCTGAGCTGGAAGGGACCCAGAGGGATCATCCTGGTGGCACAGCCCCACAATCCCACCGTGTCCCTGAGGGTGTTGTCCCTGAGCTCTGCCAGCCTCGGCACCGTGGGCACTGCCCTGGGGAGCCTGTCCAGTGGCTGGGGCAGGAACAGCATCATTTGTGGCACCGCAAAAAGCCATCGCTGATCATTCTGGCCACGTTAGCGGCGGAATTTTCAAATTTAAAAAATAAAAAAAAAATAAAAAAAAAATAAAAATCAAGGCGCTGCAAGCGGAAGAAATTGCAAATAGTCCCCCCTGTTGGTACAAGGAGTGGGTTCTCCTGCTGCTGTGAGATTTTATTGTGAGCTTAATGTCCACAGCTTCAATTAGCATAACAAAAGTGAGGCCAAATTTCATGCTGGCAAAGACTTCTCTGAAATCTTTCTCGGCGTCTCCACCTTCCCCGGGCATCCCCAGCATGGCTTTGGTGGGTCAGCTTCCCTTGGCGACCCGCCTTTGCTAACATCTCCTCACGAAACAAAGGAGAAATTATCATAAACAAAGATTACATTTATTTTAACACCCGGCTTTTCATCAACATTTAACCTTTATGGGGAATCAAATTATTTTTTTCTCTCCATGACTAAGAAAAATCTAGTGATATGTAATTAAAATAACAAAGAGGAGCCCCGTTCCATACAAGTGCAATTATGTTCATGTGGTACCACCGTAATTGAAACACAGAAGATGTTTCAGTCTGTATTAAAAGAGAATTTCTTTCAGTGGGTTTCCTGAAGCTCATTAGATATTCCCTGGCCTATTCTCCTAAGTAATTAGATTTTAACAGGATTTTCAACAGATCAGAGCAATCTCTGTGGGTGCCAATAGGAGACTCTCCCTCTGGCCTTACCAGCAGGGCAGCATGGATAACATCCAGGCTGGGAGTTAATAGGACAATTACTGGCCTCTTTCAAATGAGTTACATTAATGCACTTAAGCTAAATGGCTCTGCATATGATTAAATATTAACATCTGCAAAATATGAAATCATGATATGCAATCAAGTTTTGTTGTTTTAATTTCCCAAATGCCGGATTTCGGTGGTGTATGTAAATGTGCATTGGATAGTGTACGCTAAACTTCCAAAACACAGATCAGCGTTATTCGTGAATGGTTCTTCTGGAGCTACTAAGTTAAACATCTTAAAATAGCACAGGGCAAGAGGAAATTATTGGAAATTACATAAAAACAAGAAAAGGGAAAAAAACCCCAAAAAACAGCCTTCATATTGAATGCCTCGAAGGGAGCCAGGTCACGATTTCCACTGCAAACAGAAATCAAAATTTTAAATTCAGTGCCTCAATACCCAACACCTTCCTGGCGGGAAAAAGACATAGTGACAAAGGATGAGGAAAAGCCTGAGGTACTTCAGGACGTCTTTGCTTCAGGTGTTCATGGCAAGACCAGTCGCTCTCCAGGAACTCAGCACTCTGAGCAGCAGGACAGGGGCATGGATCAGAAGGAAGCCCCCATAACCCCAGGCACACCTTCCACTAACCCAGGTTCCTCCAAGCCTCATCCAACCCAGCCTTGAACACTTCCAGGGATGGGACATCCAGAACCTCTCTGGGCAACCTGTGCCAGTGCCTCACCTCCCTCACAGCCAAGAATTTCTTCCCAATATCCCATCTAACCCTGCCCTCTGGCAGTGGGAAACCATTTCCTGTGTCTTATCCCTCCATCCCTTGTCGCCACATCCCTCTCCCGCTCTTTAGGCACTGGAAGGGGCTCTCAGGTCTCCCTGGAACCTTCTCTTCTCCAGGTGAGCCCCTCCAGCCCTGGAGCATCTCCGGGGCCTCCACTGGACTCTCTCCAACAGGTCCCCCTCCCTCCCATGTTGGGGACCCCAGAGCTGGACTCTGTGATCCAGGTGGGGACCAGAGTAGAAGGGGGAAATCACTCACCCTTGACCTGCTGATCACAATGCCTTGGACACAGTTGGATTCCTGTCCTACAGGACATGTATTTGTTGTTCTGCATCTCCCACCCACTCAACAGACCCTGTGCCCTGTCCGTGCTAACCCTGCCCTCTATCTGCGTGTCTGCTGCCTGAGTAAGTCCTTTCTACAAGTTGACTCACTCACCCCGACGTGCTCCAACCCTCTGCAGCACTCTCACAAAATCATCTGACAAGAGAAGTAAATAGAGCTTTGATGTGGGCTGGAGACACACTCACTTTGCAACAAAATGGACTGTGTGCTCAGGGCCCTCCATTATTTCCCCAAATTCTCACTCTGTGGAAGGATTTCTTTTTGTTTCTAAGAGTTTCTCCTCTCAGAATTTCTAAATATTCCTTAGATTTCAAGATCAGCAGGGCTGCACAGCACAGAGGCACTTCACTGTTCCATCTTGGGCTCCAAAAGTTAATAATATCAGCAATGTGGAGCACATTCTTCCCAAAGTACTCTACAAATATGAAATAATTACTCACTGTGAGTCTGCTGGATGGCAGAGAATTATTACCCCTGTCTTTCAGCCGGGAAAATGGAGTGGAGGTTAAGACCCAAATTTTTCGGGTTCTTCATCCCCACGAAATCAAAAGTAAGGATGCGGTCTGAAGACATGTGTCTAGTGCCTCAAAAATAGGTGGAGAGCAGGATTAAACATTAATTCCTGGGGTTTTAGCTGTGGTTTTGGCCCAGCAGAAACTGCCTGGTGCTTGGCCAAATCCATGGAGTTTAAAGGAGGACTTAACAGTCCAGTTGCAAACCCTCTTGTTTCCATCCATGACTCAGATTTACCCTTTGTCATAACTACCGAGCACTGTGCGATGGAACTTCACTTGGGGCAGAGCAGTGATGCCTCCAGACAACAGAAACAGCTACTCCTGCTGGGTGGCGAGGGCTGACAACACCACGGGATCAGTTGCCTCAATTTAAAATAAACGCAGAACTACTTATCTTTAGGGGAAAAAAAATTAATTTCTTCTTTCTTTGCCCAAATTCCCCAGACTTTCTAACCACTTCCAGACATGCCATGGTCACAGTCCACACTTCCAAGAGAGGGAACTCACCGCAGCTGCCTCGGGTGACGGCGCTGCGCTGTCACCATCTGCTCTCCGGAAACACTGCCATGAGAGCTGGCCATGCCATGGCAGCCTCCTCACAAACCTGATGGAGACACACAAATGTTCACGTGGTGCAGCAGCTAATGATGGCAGCCCTTGGAACCAAGATGGAAAATATTAGTGTAGCAGCATGATGGGAACGGAAAACAAAAGAGGAAAAGCAGGGCAAAACAGAGGCACAAAATTGGAATACGAAACTCGGTGAACACGGAGATATTTTAGCCAATGGTGTAATTATTAGCAATGTGCTGGTGATCGTCCAGGAGTTAAGCCGGGCAGACTCCCATGAAAAGCTTTATTCTGAATTCCATGAAAAGTGGGGCGGATCCACGCCTACGATTCAGCTTGTCTGACACTTCCCATTGTACTGATCAGCTTTCAGTTGCCCCTAAATTTGCCAGCCATCACCCATTTGAGGTGAAACATCCCGTGATGACTGTCTGCCTCAAGCTGAAGGAAAAAAAAAAGGAAAAAAAAAAGGAAAAAAAAAAGATTCACATCTTCCTTAAAAGAAGCACGAGGCAGAATGTTTTCTTTTGACCACATTAAAAGGAATCTCACAACCATCTCATTGAGGAGCTTTCATTTCAGTATGGTTTGCACTTAAAATTGGGCTGGGAAGCTTCCGTTGTTTTTGGGAATGAACCCTTGGCTCTGTCTGGATTTGGTGAAGTTCATAAAAAACTCACTCGGAGGTCTTAGAGTTTGTCAACTACATCCCCTGAAGGTTCTGTCCTCTGTGCATGGCACGTCTCCTGACAGTTCCCATCAACCGGCCAAGCACCCCTGATCCCATCGGAGTGAGCAAGGGAAGAGCAGCCCACACTTTGGCACTTGAGCAGGACTTCCCAAGCTCCCTCCTGCCTCCTCCCCGTGCTCTCAGCTCTTCCTCACGACATCCCAGCAGCACAGACCGGGAAAACATAACCCCGGTGCAGAGGAGACATGAGTCCCACCTGGCAGTGAGGTGGTGAAGGCAGGAACCCAGATCAGGGAAGCAGATGCTGGGGACTAGGACGGGAAGTGAAAGGGATTTTCAGGTGGGAGGAAAGGGACAACTGCAATGGGAAAAGGCAGAGAGGAGCTCCAGACACTCAGGGGTGAGCTGAGTGTGCACGCACGTTCATGTGGGCTTCAGGTGCAATCCCTGTTTGCCACAGAGTGCGCTGCACGAAGGGCTTGTTGTCTTCAAGTTTGTACTTTTTAGTTGCAGAAGCTGGAGCCGTGCTGTTGGAGAGTGACTCTCTATTCAGGCACAGACAGAGACAAATGGAATTGACCAGAATAGCCCCAAACCAGGCTTTTTCTAACTTCGGCATGCTTGGATTGGCACTTCCCTCCAGGAATTTTTGGGTGCATTCATCTAGCCCTGTAAAGACAGCTCAGTGTTTCTCTGGGCTCAGAGCACCACGGGGCCTCGCTCAGCAGAGCCCACATCCCCTGGGCATGAGGGGAGGGACAGGATTTAGGCAGGAGAAAGTTTATGGAGACATTGATGTCGAAAAGTTTTGCTAAAACAGGAAGAGACTGTCAGAGCTTTGGAGTGAGAGGGTCACACAACAGCTCCCCATTTGCACCTCAGGTCAGTGCATGGGATTTGGCTGCACCCCACCCCAGCTCTTCGGTTTGCCTCTAATATTCCAGCTGGGAATATCCGACTGGTGAGCTCAGCACTGAGCAAAACTTGCCATGGGATATGGTTCTGGAAGGGCTGAACCTCAGACCCGGGAGGACATTTGCTGGAACACACATGCACAGGTACATTTGTTTCATCCTCCCTTGGGCTCAGAGCTCTGCCCCATCTGGACATGGCAGATGGAGAAGGGTCCTTGCCCTCTGGGGGGGGCCGGGAACACATCTGGGTGCACATCACAGCTTCCCAATAAAGGTCCCCATCCTTCCTTTTGTGGTCTGGCCCAGCAGGGCTTTTTCAGGACTATCAGGGTGCTTTTATGAGATTCACCCCTCGCAATGGGCAGGTTTTTATTAGAAACATGCCTTCCCCTCTGTCATTTATGATAAATAATGTTTATTGATGTTCACTTCCTTCAGTGAAATAAAGTGTCAAACAGCACGTTGGTATTTGCCAATTTTCTTTTCACATTTCATGTTATGTGCTTTTTATGTTACATGCCTGATTAAAAATTTAAACATTGTCACCATCAGTGCTAAAATACGTTGCCAGAGCATCTCTAATTATGCTTCCTTGTCTGCGCTGAGCGGGGACTGACATTTCTGGGTCAAGATCTGGTTGTTGATATGCAGCACGGGAAGTATCCGATAGCCACTTGCTGAAAAATAGCTCCTTCCCTCTCCTGCAGCCACGGCACACGGTGCAGAGCAGGCACCCAGGGCAGGCTGTGCCATGCAGGTTCCTGGCTCAGGAGATGTTTCCACTGCCTGCACCCAGGGCAGGCTGTGCCATGCAGGTTCCTGGCTCAGGAGATGTTTCTGCTGCCTGCACCCAGGGCAGGCTGTGCCGTGCAGGTTCCTGGCTCAGGAGATGTTATCTGCTGCCTGCACACACGGTTTTGATGGGCTGTTGATTCCCCTCCAAAAGAAAAAGAGCCAAGAAAGTGCCGGAGAAGGAATTCCTCTCCCACGGCAGTGCCAGAGTGAAGGTGGGCAGAGATCTCACCCTGCTCCCAGCACTGCCCTTCTCGAAGCCTTCCAGGAAGGTGATGATGACCCGAGTTGAAGCCCAAACTTCTTCATCCTCCTGGACACACCATCTACGTGCTCAAATTCCCCACGGCAGGAGGCGCCAGGGGTACCCATGTTAGACGTGGGAAGCATCATCCCCTTTTTTGGGGGCCTTATTGTGTGGACATCTTCCTCCAGCATGTCCTTCTGTTTATTTTTTTCAGGAGAACGTGGAAATATGAAGTCATCCTCGAGTTTTTCTCCCTCTATAGACACATCCAAACCAGCACACCCACTTCCACTTGGTCAGGAAACATTTCGGAATGGACTTTTCAGCAGGACTTTTTTTTAACAGTGCCATGTGCATTCAATTTGATATTTTTGGCAGTTTGGTTTTCAAGTACGTTTTCTGGTCTGCAAAAACCCTCCTGAGTATGGAGCAGGGCATCTGACAACACAGCTGACCTCCAGGAGGAGCCTTTGCACATATAAAAATGCCACCAGTGATACGCACTGGTAGAAATATGGCTATTAAAAAAGAAGCCTTACAATGTTTGCTACATTTGCTTGCAGTGATAATACAGTCAACACCAGCCAGGTTTTCCTAAAGAATCAATATTCAGGAAATTCAGCTGTTCTCCTTGGCAGCTGCTGGTTGATGAACAGTTATGAAATGCAGCCATAATTTATTGTGAATGTTCAAATTAGTTAAAAGGTGGTATTATATATGGCTCAATGTTTCATCAGGAGTGTCCTTATTTGACCCATTAAATGCACATTGTATGAAGACTGATATGTTGTGAGATATTAGAAAAATCCTTCCCTGTTGTTGCCAGAATTTTCTTTCATTGTTATTTACTCTCAGAAAGAATCAAAATTTTACCTTTGGAGAGAAGAAGAGAATAAGAAAAATCTGAAATGAGGCTCCAAATTTAAAAACAGACTTTGGAATTCTAGAGGCTTTACTCAGTGTCTCGTCATTTTCTGAAAACAGGAGAATTATTCTTGTAACACCCTTAATTTGTAACCACTGCCTATGTGGCCCTGACTAACACAGAGGCTTTAAAGGTAAAAATGTGTCTGACTAAAGGGAATTTGCAGTTTTAGCTCTGATAATCCTGACTTAAAGTGCAAAAATACCACCAACATGAGCAAAACAGAGTCGAATTTTTGGCTTTAAGTATCCTAAATATTTCCTTGGGTAACCTTTTGTCTTTAGATAAGTTACATTATCCTATGGAACATTTTTAGTGTACTTTGTACCAAAGTACCTGTTGGATTTCTGGAGCAGCCCCCTGGGCTTTGCAGCTGATTCATAGTTGGTGGGGCACTTTCCCCAAGAGCGGGGGGTTTCTGTCATAACAAGCTGCAAAGGAGCAGCAGAAAAAGAACTGAGAAGGAGAAGTTCCTGTGTGGGAACTCACATTTTAGAGCCCCTGCAGAACATCAGGCTGGGCCTGCAGAAGGGTCAGGTCGTGTCAGGCATGGTCCTGATGCCCCGGCGAAGCAGAACTCTTGGGCACACTCACATTGTAGAACCATCAATCCCAGCCTGGGTTGGGTTGGGGGGGGACCATAAAGCTCATCTCTTTCCATGCCCCTTCCACCAGGCCAGCCTGCTCAGGAGGTGTGGAACAGGCAATCCCACGACACAACCACTGCAGTCACAAACAAAAACTGCAGGGCTAGCAGCAGCATTNATGCAAACACATTAAAAAAAAAAAAAAAAAAAGAATTAAAATTGATTTCAGGGGTTAAGCCTAATACAAAAAATCAGCACAAACAGAGAAATCCAGATATACAAAAGGTTTCATCAACAGGAGCGTAACACACACTGCAGGGACACAGGAGATGGACACTGGCTGTCCCTGCACCATCGGGCTCGAGGAATTGCTGGGAATCATGTCCAAGAGCCTGAGATCCAGCTCGGAGCTCAGAAACCTGTTACCACTAACGAGGACAGGAGTCATCCTGCAAGAGCTGTCATAAACATTTGCTCAAACAAAAAGAGAAGCGAGATTAGAAAACACGCAATATGGCCCGGCATTAACGGGAAACCTATTTGTGCCATCTATTTTGGAAAAATTATTGAAGAACGGTTCATCCATGTGAAAATATTAGCACTGTAATTCTGTCAAGGTCAACGAGACCTAGAGGTTTGCTGAGAAATCACCTTCATTCCACCAGGTAAATAAAGAACTCGTTTTTCAAAGGAGCCTATTGAAGAAGGCACTCCATAGCAACAGTTAAATTATGAATACAGCACATATGTTCCATATCATATCATTTACAGCACACTTTAGCATAGACATAATGCTTAGTAACAAACTACAATACCATTCACAAAATGCATTTAAATAGCATAATTTAGTTCATTAAATTCAGTCATTTACAGTAAATCAAAATTATCACAGGAATTGAAGAGAGTACACAGTTGTTTGTTTGAATAGTTAAGCTAGGGAAGTAAATTCCTTTTTGAAGGTCAAGGACACAGTTGTTTCCATTTTCTGTTGTAAAAAAGATACAGCCTGTGTCATAAGATAATTTAGTATCATCTGAATGTGATCAGGTCCTTTCTCCCTGCTTGTTCTGTATTATATAACCAGCGTGCCTAAAATACATCTAAGTCAAGAAAACGCTTTATGTATAATGTTATCAAATTAGACCTCTCTTTCTTTTACGGACTGAATGGATGTGATTCCAGCTTTTTAAAAGGATTTAGTCTTGCAAATCTGCAGCCTATTACTTGGAAGCGAAGATGTATTTTTTCCCCTAGTCCAGCCATCAATTGCTTGGCCTGTGGAAATATTATTATAAAAGAAAAGTGGGGTTTTTCAGAGCCTTTCTAAGCGATATATTCTGGCTTTTGCCACAGGAGGTGCAGTGAGTGTGGAAGGGGGGGTGTGTGGTGCTGGCGAGGGGCTGGGTGTAGGAATGACTTTGCAGCACGGACCAGCTGCACGGGGAGCTCAGGGTGAGACACCAGATCCCTCTGGGAACTCCCGAGGTTTAAATCTTCCTGCAGTTTCTTGGGAATCAGAGAGAGGATGGTATGAGAGGGGAAGGTATGGTGTGTCCATGTGCCAGCCCTGCCACTCTGCGCCACCCAGATGCCCAAAATCCTCCCTGGGGCACCCAGCCCAGGTGATTCTGCATATCTGGCACCGAGGAGTGATACAGTCCCTTCCTAATGGCTCTGCTGCAGGGGTGGAGGTGAGGGCAGCACCAGGAACCTCATCCCAGTGGAATATAAAGCCAAGGAGAACTGCAGAGATCCCTCCGTGCCTCAGGCACAGACAATCCCATTTCGTCCTTGTTTCAACTCCAGCATCACTTTCAAGGAATGCACGCTCCGAACTTTAAAACGACCATCAGAAAGAACAAGCTACTGGGACTCTTGTTGAAGTGACTCTTCCCCCATTTAAAAAAAGGTGCTCTGTTTTTCACTCTGAATTTGCCAAGAGTCTTCTTGCACCTCCCCATTGTGTTATCTGATTGATATAGGCTGAAAAGGCCACGGCAAAAGTTCACTTGTCCATGTGGAAACTTCTGGGTTATCATCAAGCTCTGGGTTTTACTCAATAGAGTCCTTTGCCCAAGAGGACACTTTTCTCTCCCTTAAAAGAATCCCCACTATCAGATTCACTTCCAGGAACTGAGACCCCTCTGCAAGGTCTTCTCTCCCAGGCAAAATTTTGGATGCAATGGAGATGCTTCTGTTGCCTCCACGAGAGTGAAATGCCACCTCTTTTCTGACCACCTGGAAGGGAAAATTTGTAAGTTATGATTTCCCACCAATGTACCATCCAAGCACCTTAAAGTGCTGATTAAGTCTCATGTCACCCTGGTGAAAGAGGGAAGGGCTTGGGTTGGGTGTTTAATTAGTGACTGTGCAATGTCTTGTACAACTATATGAGTTAACTGTGCTTTTTTGGGTACTGGGACAGCCTCACTGGAGCAGCACAGAGGGTGGTCTCCACTTCTCAGCTCAGCCCAATCCCACATTGTCTGGTCACAGTTCCCCTCTCCTGAACAGGGATCTCCTGGAGGGCTGAGATCCTGGAGCTGTCCTGGAACATCCTAAACTGCCCCCGAGCGTTTGCTTGGAGCTCTCCCCATCCCGGTTCACATCAAACACCACCCTGGGAGCAGCCCCTGTTCTCGTGGAGGACACGAGGAGCACAACAGCCCCCACTTGGCAGCCGAGGGCTGACCCTGCTTGGGTGGAACACCCTGGGGAAAGGCTGGGAATAGCCAGGCAAGCAGCCAGCCAGCACAGGGAGGGACAATTAAGGGCCCAAACACTAATGAATTGTGCCAGAAAGAGCAAATTGCTTGTTGACGCTGGTGCACAACAAAGACAGAGAAGGAGAAAAGGTTCTTAAGACAAATAACCTTTTCCATCTTGCTGGGCACTGGGCGAGGAGGAGGGGAAGCCACGAGCAGGCACAAAGGACACAGATGGCAGCACAAATCCTTTGTGGCACGTGCTGCCAGCACAGCAGTCCTGGGACTGCGAGGGGACAAACCTCTTAGGGATCACCCTGGGCACCGAGCAAGCGCCAAGGGTAAAAGGGCCAAGGTTCTCGAGGAACAGAGCTGTGAGCCAAGGGTTGGTGGTGCTGAAATGTGGCTGGGCACAGCTGGAACCTCCTCTCCTTGCCGGAGTCCTGGGCACCAGCTGCTCCAGGGAGGGGTGGACTCTGGAGCCATCGAGGATCTATCTCAATTTTTTAGCTTTTAAGCCAACATCTGGAAAAGCAGACTGTTAGAGTGTCTTATAGGAGGGGTAACTAAGAAGAGGATGTCCCACCCCTGGAAGGGTCCAAAGCCAGGTTGGACGGGGCTTGGAGCAACCTAGCTTAGTGGAAGGTGTCCCTGCCCATGGCAGGGGGTGGCACTGGGTGGGCTTTGAGGCTCCTTCCAACCCAAACCATCCTGTGACTTCATGAAGCCAACTTGGTGGAAGTGGGGAAGGAAACTGAGCCAGCAGTGGGCTTTGTGGAGTTGTTGGGAATGGCTTTGCCCAGGGCAGAGCTCGCCTGGGAAGGTGTCAGACCTTTTCACAGGCACACAAACCACGCACCCAACAGCAGAACAAGCATGTGCAAAAGGGGGATCCAATATTTCCCACCTCCACCTGCAGAAGGGGACAGTCCCAGTTCCATCGTACATTAGTCAGTGTCCCCTGGGACGGTACGTGACCATGCCCTGTGCACAGACTGTGCCAGAGGACACCGAGTGGCCTGTTGTCCAGCTCAGGTCACCGTGCATTCCTCCTTTGGGTGCCACAACCAAAGTTTAGCTGCACCCTGCACTGCAGGGAGCGGGGCTGAGTTGTGAGGATGCTCCAGATGTCAACAACTGTGCATCCACTCAGGCACGGGGATCAGGCATCAAAGTCACTGAGAAAGAAGGACGCATTACCTTACCCTGTCCACCTCCTCCAGGCAACTATGGGAGGCATCTGTTCGGCAACAACCACATGTTAAGCCAGGACTAATTTTAGCACTGATTTTACTGCAAGAAAAATTGGGTTGATCATAACCCCCCCTTCCTTCTTTGGAGTATTTCCTGGACAGCACTTCTCTGAAACAGATTCAAATCATCTCACTGAAAAGGCAGGATCTTCACTCATTTTATAGATGTGGAAACTGAGGCACAAAGAGATTACAGCTACTTGCTGCTGGTGAGCTGCAGCCCAGGGAAACTCCAGCTTCCAGGCTCCCAGGCTCCTGCTGACTGGTCTGGAGATTGCACAAAATCATTAACTCATCCTTGAAAATTTGTCATGATAGATCGTGACTATTCCGTCTGTCATCTCCAGAGCCTGCCCCTGGCAGGAATTAAAACCACTGTGGAATAGCAAGGGGATTCATCACACCTGCTGTGCCTGGGTGCTGCTGGCTGTTATTGGCGCTGGGACTTCCACTGCTCTTACTTTAACACTACAGTGTTAATTTGGCACCAAAACTGTGGTTAAGGCTTTGTGGTGGGCTGGCAAAACAGAGAGCTCAGGAGGAAAATTCCAGCCTCGCTCCGAGGTAATTATAAATCTTTCCTCGCCCGTTCAGGCACTGCTGCACTGGACCAGGATTTTATCTTTAATTTCCACTTCTCTTCTCTAGATGGGCTTCAGCCAGTCTTGGAGAGCGGGGGGGTTGGAGCTGGGCACTGACAAAGAGCCTTATTCACAAACAAATTTGCAGCTTCCCCCAGCACTCTCGAAGCGACTGTGCCATGGTGGGAGAAACTTGAACATCAGACAAACTCCAGATTTCCCCTGCAGGGAGCGTTTCTTGATAACACCCTGCCTGCACTCTCGGGCCCTGCTCTGCCTCTGACATGGGCTTGCTCCTCCGGTGGAGCTCGGAGTCCTCAGGCAGAAGATGTCACGAGCCATCCGCCAGCACAGTTATTATTTATTAAAAAGTCTTCTCTCCCTTCCAAAAAACTGTCTCAGGTGAAGTTAAGGGACTCTGAGCCAACCTCACCAAGTATTTCTTGTTCTGTATGTTGATGTTGAGTGTAAGAGCTGAACCCTGTGCCTGTGTTGTAGGTTTTGCCCAGGGTAAAACTTCTACAGTGGGGCATGCTGGAATGTTACACCCCAGGAGCTGGGAAGGGCTTGGGAGTAAGGAAAAGCCCCTATAGCCTTTGCCCCTATAGTCTTGCCCCTATAGCCTTGACCCTATAGCCTTGCCCCAATAGCCTTGCCCCTGTAGCCTTGCCCCTATAGCCTTGCCCCTATAGCTGTGCCCCTATAGCTGTGCCCCTACAGAGCCCCCATCAGTGCCCACACTGCTGGGGACAGCCCAAGCTCGCCCTCCCTGCAAGTCCAGGCCAGGCAGGACCATCGTGGCCAAGGGAATGGCGTGTTTGCACCCCCAGGGTTCAGACCTTTCAGCATCTGCAGGTCCTCACAGCAAGAAAAGTCTTCACCCACGGGGTGATTCAAGGCCCCAGAATCAGGCTCCTGCCTTGAAACCCTCCCTGGTGGTTTCTCTTCCTCACCACTGCTCCGACAGAATCCCTGGAGCAGCCGGACGTCGGAGCCAAGCGATGGGAAACGAGGAGGACAAGCGATGCAGGCAAAGCGTGGGGCCATCCACGGCGGTGTCCCCACCAAAACGCGGGGACAGGGTGGCTGCAGGGGACACAGAGCTCAGCCTGCCTCGAATCAGAGCCCAACAAATGCTTCCTGCAGCAATAAACCTGTTGGAGGAATAAATTAGCTGCAAGATTATGCCTTGGGAATGTCCCCCCCTCGGCGAAAGGATCCGCCGTACCTGCTGCTGAGGGTTATATTACAATGTGGCTTTTAAGGCTCGCTGTGCTGAATAAAAATTTAGGCAATTAGTGATCTTATTTCTTAGGAAGAGCTGCTTGCTATCGTATATTAATACAGCTTTTGCTCGATTAAAATTGTTCGCAGTCAGCAAAAACAATTTCTGCACTGTAATGAAGTAATGAAATAATTATATGCAAGGGAGGACTTCTGATCTTTTTAATTATTCTATTCTTCATTTTTAAAAGGGCTATTCGAAAACGCACTCTTATAATTGATTGCTATAAATCAGTCAGGAGCATTCTAAGGATCATAAATATTCTAACTTTTAAAAGACAAAGAAATGCTAAATATTCAATGAAATCCTTCAATATTCAGAAAATTTAATCTAGGGTAAAAGGATAGACTGCTCTTTTGAAAATAAAAAGTAAATTTGTTGTCCTGTGAAAAATGAAATATCTTGAATGTCAGTAACAGAAATGGAATTAACAAGAGATCTTTTTATTGTTTTTTAAGGTCATTAGGCTGTGAATTCTATAATTATGGAAATTGTCAGTCCAGTTCTGTGGAGTGTTTGCTCCCATCCATAAGGTATTGGAATGTTCAATCAGTCTCTCTCGTGGGAAAGTTAGGTCATAACTGTAAGTGTACCAGCAAAATTGAATTAAGCAAAGAGATTTCATTAGTATTTATAGCCAGAAGGCATCTGTAAAAGTACAGGGCAAAGAAGTTATGTGGAAGTCAAAGGAGAAAAAAAAATGGGTTTCTGGTGACAAAGGCGAATGTGAAAGAGATATAAGTGTATAATGAATAAGGGCTATTGAGCGCTGCTCCAAGGAGGGAGTTGCAGAGATGTCAAATATTGATTTTCTTGTGTATGCCTTTGGACTACATATGTAATTGTTTGGATTTGCTGTCTTCATGATACAACAATATTTGTTGTTGAAGGTTAAAAAGCAGAGTGTGAAACAACCCAAAAAAGAGGCTGCGACGTGTCGGGGCATTATAATATTATAATAATTCCACGAGGAGCGTTGCATGGGCAAACCAACACCTTTATGACAGTCCAAAACCTTTGCCTTTTGAAAGGCTGGCTCCCGGTGCCCCAGAAACACCCACTGTGAGCAGGGCCATGGAATCATACTGCATTTATTCACGGAAAATATACGATTTTTGCTTCCAGCGAGCTTCTCTGGCTTTTTATACCATGAAAATATCCCGGGGCTGAGCATGGGCATGCCCCCTGTGCGTGCACGCTGAGGAAGGGGTATCGTCCTCACCGCGGAGCTGTTTGGCGAGCAGTTGTGTTGCTCTCTGGGTCTTAAAGCGGAACTGAGAATCCATCCCCTGGTGCTGATTAATGTCTTAATGCAATAAACCCCCGGAAATATTCTCTTCCTGAAGAAACAAGTGCATAAATCACCTTCAAAAAAAGATAAATAAATCATTCTGGTCTTCAGCAGTTACACGACGCCGGAATGGAAGCTCTTGATGTTTCTGCACGAACGGGATTTGGGACTGTGTGAAGTGACACATCCCACGGGATATTTTCCACGTGCGATCCTTGTGCTGGCACGTTCAGCACTCCAAACTTTGTCCCCAGCTCCAGCGGGGCGTGGATTTCCATCAGGGAATCCCATGGAATTCCTGAAGAGCCGAAAGCAAAGGGTGTTCCTGCAGAGTTGGAGTCAACCCAAAAGTCAGAGCCCACCCGGGAGGTTCGACCTCTTTTTGGGCGCTCAGGTTGGGACGTGGTGTCTTCATTTGCAGACCTGACAACCGGGGAAGAACAAAGAATTCCCACTGAGGAGCAGTTGGGGAAAAACCCAAATCCCAGCAGGAAACAAGAATAAGAACGGGATCGACCTCCCAGGTGGGTGTCAGAGCTCCCTTTGCCCTCCGTGGGGCTGGAACTTGGCCCACCACCCGTACAAGCTTGGAAGGAGCAAAATCCTCAGGGAAAGCTCCAGTTCTCCTTCACTTGTGGAAACATAAAGCTCTCTCAGGGAAGAAAATCCCACCTTTTCCTGATCCAGGGGTGCATCTCGCTGGTTCTTTCCTCGCTCCTGTCCTGCTAAAGGCACGAAGGCACCTCGCCTTTCATCCCAGTCACTGCTGCAGTGGGGGAATCGGGAATTCAGCTTCCTCCCGTGGGCTGAGTGAGTATTATTCCCACTCAACAGAGAAAATGTGGAATGTTTTGCCCTGACTCTGCCACTCTCCTGGTGTAACACTATTTACTCTGTTGCAGCCCAGAGGGGTGGGATTGCGGCCCATAGGGGTGGGATTACAGCCCAGAGAACTGGAATTACAGCCCAGAGGGGTGGGATTGCAGCTCAGAGGGGTGGGATTGCAGCTCAGAGGGGTGGGATTACATCACAGAGTAGTGGGATTACATCCCAGAGGGGTGGGATTACAGCCCAGACGGGTGGGATTACATCACAGAGGGGTGGGATTACAGCCCAGAGATACCAAGTGATTTTCCCAGGGCCATATGGTAGGAAAACCAGGCATTAGAACACAACTCTGATAACCAAATCTGTACGAAGGTCTCTAGGCTGTGCTATATTATTTTCCCCCAAATTCAACAAATCATCCTTAAGAACTCATTTTGTTTAATAAATAAATAAATAAATAATGTTCACTTGTTAATCTTAAGTGAAAATACTTTGTAATAAGGCGTGACTAATATGATTAACAGCAATTTCTGTGAAAATAATATTCCAAACCTGCTAAACTGGGAAACTGCTTTTGCAGACCCCCCGAGAGCACAGGGCAGGACGGAGCTGTCCCTTCTCCAGCCCCCAAATCCTGCTGCCAGGAGGGAGGGGCTGGAAGTTTTTGGAGCCCCGCTGTCAGGGTACAATGTTGCCTAAGCAAGCATTAAGAGATTATGGTAATAATAGGTGAGCTTACTCCAAATAAAAGGTTTCATTAATCAAGCCATACCGAGATAAACCTGTCAGTGGACAGAGGAAACCAGAAATCAAACGCTGTGAGAGTTCTGACAGATTGTTAAATAGAAACCCTTTAAAACTGAATTTAATTTACTGTGATATTACAGATATTTATGCATCAATAGGCAAGTACAGATTGAGTTCGGAGGTCAGCTCTGGTGCTTGAAAAATAAACGTGCAGAATGAAACAGAAGGTGACAGTTACCTTTGGCAGAAATTACGGTTTATTAAACTAAATACGAAGCTCTCATCTGACTCCTGTGAAACAGCAAGGCACGGGGCTGGGGGGAATTTACTGCAGTGGGCTGGGGAGGGGAGAGTTGTGGAAACACTCCCCCTTTTTTTAGAGTTGGGGGTATAAACTTTGGCAGAAGAAAGCGGGACAAACACTGGAGCACAGAAGCACAACAGGCAGCAGGCACAGAGACCTTTCAGCGAGACTGTTCGTGAGTTATGCCATTAAAATGCTGCTCTGGCATCAGGCATCGTGGGATTTTAATTCTATATTTGCACTTGTTTATTTATTTTTTTTAATTTTCTTTATTTTATATATATATTTTGTTTATGGTTTATTTATTTTATCTATCCTCTTGAATTTGGAAACTTAGGAAGATTTAACTCAGCCGTTTTCAGACTCATACCTCCCCCAGGATCGGGATGTTCCTCTTCCTGCCTCTTCCTCCTGCTCAGCTTTGGGAATTTGGGTGAGAGACAAAAATTCAAGGAGAGATTTGTCT
Source organism: Grallaria varia (assembly GCA_013396735.1). Lineage (NCBI taxonomy): Eukaryota > Metazoa > Chordata > Aves > Passeriformes > Formicariidae > Grallaria > Grallaria varia. The sequence continues at coordinate 489,012 of VWZG01009358.1, read as the reverse complement.
CCGGGTGGTTCTGCCAGAGAGCTGCACGAGGTTGTTGGCAAAGGGCAGTGCCCTTCACCTGGGCAGGAGCTGCAGCTCAGTCCAGTCCTTGTCATTCCATGAAGGAATAAAACCTCGGAGATTGGTCGCTGAAGTGTCACAGGGAGGTGGAAAATAAAACATTGCTCCTCTTTCAAGGGATCAGCTAGTCTTGTACGGGCAGGCAGAAATACTTTTGCCATTGGATCCATATCTAACATTAACCCTTGTTCTAAACATAATGGTTATATTGTTTTCATGGTTTTATTTCGAATCGATGACTGAAATTTGAAGGGAAAATTTGGACCTAATAATGATCCAGCTAAACCAGCAACAGGGCTGTTACTGACCCTGGCAAGCGCAGAAAGAAGTCCTTGATACAAGCAGTCCTAAGTGAAAATAATCATGTCGGTGCTATATGATATGAACATATTTATGTGCCAGACTTACGTGAGATCGTATCTAAATACACGGCTCCAAAACATATAAGTAGATTACATTTCACACACAGAAGAGACATGTACATCATGCAGGACACGTTTGCTGTGGCTGTGCTGGACAGAAGTCCTTCCCGGAGCTACAGCCTCCAAAATCCTTCCCAGCTCCTGGGAAAACTCGTGCCAATAATCACTGCAAGGGGAGCCACGACAGGAGTGGAGCGGTTTGAGGTCTGGCACGGCTTTATGGGAAAATATCCTTTTCTGCATGCATGAGGAGTGCAGGACTGGGCCGTTAGTTATTAGGAGCCAAATTAATTAGTTAATAAAAGCCAAAGCAGCAGGATACTGCGGCTGCCTGAGCCCTGAGCCTCCTCCTCTCCGTGAGCAGTATGTGTGAACACCAACCAGCGCTCCAGCACCCACTGGACTCGCCCAGGGTGGGAATGTGCAGGAATGGCTAAGGAGTGAAAATCAAATGGACAACTCTACCAGGAGAAAGGAAGGAAGGAAGATATTTTGTGTATATGAAGGTGAAATTTTACCATACGAATTTCTACAGGACTTATCTAGAAAAGGGAACTTGAGTCCAGCATCAGGATATTGGGAACCTGAAGCACATATTTAAGTCCCATTCATTTATATGGTTTCAATGCTATGAACCTTCAGGCTCTGGAAGGGGCTCTCAGGTGTCCCTGGGGCCTTCCCTTCTCCAGGTGAGCCCCCCCAGCTCTCCCAGCCTGGCTCCAGAGCAGAGGGGCTCCAGCCCTTGGAGCATCTCTGGTGCCTCCTCTGGACTCTCCAGCAGCTCCAGGTCCTTGTGCTGTTGTCCCCAGGGCTGGAGCATCTCTGGTGCCTCCTCTCCAGGTCCTTGTGCTGCTGTTCCCAGGGCTGGAGCATCTCTGGTGCCTCCTCTGGACTCTCCAGCAGCTCCAGGTCCTTGTGCTGTTGTCCCCATGGCTGGGGCAGCTCTGCAGGGGGGTCTCACCTGAGGGGGCAGAGGGGCAGAATCACTTCTGTCACAAGAATTGTGTGCACGTCCGTGCGCTCTTGGCAGTGATCTCATCTGGATTTTGAGGAGGAAAGCCACAAATTGGACAGTTTTAAATGAACCCAGAGGACCAGAAGGAGCCCTCTCACCCCTGTGCCATGCAAGTCCTCAAAGTGAATGACCTGCGAGCACCACAGAGCTGTTCTCACCAACAAAACTTGGAGGCAGCAGTTGAAAAAAAACTGAGAGAAGAGTGAACTGAGTAAACTGAGTTTCCAGGGGCGGCAAAAGATGCCCAAGTGGCTTCTCCCATGCCCAAGGACTGGACAGGGATCACTGCCCACCTCCACGACCCGCTCCAAGCCCTGTGCCAACATCCCCAACTCCTGCACCAGCAGTCCCCAAAGCAGGAATAAGCCCAGCCCTGGGCAGGATTAGGACTTTTATCCCCCTGCCTTAGCAGAGAGCTGCGACAGCCCTCCACGTTTTGTTTATTTAGATGAGTTTACAAAGCAATTAAGACATTTTGGCAAATGCTGAGGTGCAGATTCCCTCCCTTATGATAGATCATTCCTGGCTTTTTTTTTCCCCCCTCTCCTTCTGCACAGATGGATGTTTCATGGTCCCACAGACATATTTTCTCTCTGCCCAGTTGCTTAAAATCCATTTTAAAGTGCCTGTTGAACTCGTCTATGATGGCATATTTTAACAAGAGCCCCTAAATAAACTTTATTTACTGACTGTAAATACTGCCTGATCAGTTCAGTATACTGTTTTGTTGCCTGCTTAGCTGGAATTCCTCTTGGAAGTCTTTCCTACTTGGGCAAAAGAAAGAAATCCAACAACAAAAAAAATAATATTGATGTGGTTTAAGGAATAAATACTGATTCTTCGCATCCTCCCTTTTCAATTGGAAACACCACACTTTCAGATTTTTGTCAAAATGAATACCTGTTTTCATCCGCTCTGTCCTAGATGTGAGCTGGGCTCTGCTCTGCCTGTGAGCCCTCAAAGAGGCTTCTGGAATCAGCAGGGTTTTACAACATGCCCTGGAAGGCATTAAAAGACTTTAATAAAATGTTTAATAAAATACCTCTAATAAGGTGAAGAATCTAAATGGGATTCACAGAAATATCCTAATGGTCAAACAGATGGAGCTTTGCGGGGAGCAACAGCAGCTCTGCTGGAAGGGGTCAGTGTTGTCCTAAAAATTTAAGGGTTTTTTGGTCCAAAATAAAAGGATTTTGGGGGATTAAAAAAAAAAAAAGCACATTTTTTTCCATTCTGAAGCTGGCAGTTCTGCCTCCAAGGAGTTTGTGGAGGTCACTCACCTTTCATAGGAAAGTTGTGCCAACACAATTCTGCGCTTAGAAGGTGGATGAGGAAAATGTTGGACTGGCACAGACACGTGGCAGGTCAGGATGCCCTTTGGGTGACTCCCCTTGCTCTGCCCTAAGCCAGGACCCAGAGGAGTTTAACAATGCGCATTTTCTTCCCCCAAAATAATCAAAGAGTCCCCCCAAAATGCGTTACAGCGCTCTCCACACAAGGAGCCACCTGGTTTAGCGGGTGAAGAGGCGCTCGGGGAGTTTTTGTTGGAGAGATTACGGACCTGATTGCATTAATACCTAACAGGGGTTTTAACCTGCATTTTGGGTAAAATTCTCCCTTCTGCAGAAGGCCCATAAAAGGCCTGTGCACCACTTACGCTCCACCAAGGCCCCATTTGGATGGTGCACGTGGAGCTGGGCTGATCCATGGGCCCTGCGCCTCCAGCCCGGAGCCATCAATAATATTCCGGGTGTTGGGGAAAAATATTAGCAGGGTAATTTTATTAACGGCGGCGATAACTCACCGCTTGCCTTCCCCCGCTCGGTAAAGGGAATCCAGGGTGTTGTACACAACTAGCCTGGAAAAAAACAAACAAACGAAACCCTGGGAAGCCGGAGAGCACGTGGAGGGGAGAGCTGGCTCCCACCGACATCCTGGCTGTGCTCATTAATCAAATTAAATCCTGGGTCTCACGAGGTGGGAAATCTCACGGGAGCGTCTGAGTTAAACCCGTGTTTTCTTCCCGCTGGGAAGGGGACTGGGCCAGCCCAGGGAGGGCTCCCAGCCACGCTGCTTTCAGCGAAGGGATTTCCTCCCATCCCTGGAAATCCTCTTAGCTTCTTCGTTTGCATCTCACTGGAAAGGAGAATAACCGAGAGGAGAAACCTGCTGTGCCTCCCTCACACCTTCTGCCTACCTGCAAAGTTCCTGCCAAAAACACCCGGGGACGGCGATTTGAAAGGAGCTGCCGCTGCTGCCTCTCTGGGGATCCTCCTCTTGAGCTGCGTCCCTTCTTTTTGGGTTGTTTTCCCTCTTTTTGAGGCGTGTCCCCGTGTTTGGTGCCCAGTTGGCACCACTGGCACCATCCCATGCAGAGGTGGAGGGGGAAATGCTACGTCGTGTGGAGTTATTCAGGCACGAAATAAAAGTGTTTTCTTATAAAATGCATCTTCCCTCCTGAGCCCAGCGAGCGTCCCCTGTCCATCCGTACATGAAGGAATCTGTGGGATTTGAAGGAGCAAGGTGGCCCAAGCACATCCCTTCCCTGATTAGACATTTCCTGGAAGAAGAGCTGGAGGGTGTTCATGTCCCACCCATGTGCCTCCCCCCGGAGCCCCCCAGGAGCTGGGCCAGGGTCACCCCTTCCC
>VWZG01009358.1:377196-469602 GCA_013396735.1 Grallaria varia | reverse complement strand
CGCAGGCGCAGAGCGCGCCCGGAAGGCGCCTCAGAGGCGGAAGCGCGCGCGGCGGCCGAGCCCGAGAGGGAGCGGGGCGGGAAGGGACGGCACCGGCAGGGCCGGGCTGGGGAAAACCGAGCCCAGCAGGGAAGGCTGAGGGAGGTGAGAGGGGCTGAGGGAACTTGAGGGTTCTGAGGGATGAAGGGGACATGAGAGGGGCTGAGGGAGATGGGGGCTGGGGAGACTTGGGGGGGTTGAAGGATGAAGGGGNGACTTGAGAGGGGCTGAGGGACCTGAGGGGGGCTGAGGGAGATGAGACAGATGAGAGGGCTGAGGGGACTTGAGAGGGGCTGAGGGACCTGAGGGGGGCTGAGGGAGATGAGACAGATGAGAGGGCTGAGGGGACTTGAGAGGGGCTGAGGGACCTGAGGGGGGCTGAGGGAGATGAGACAGATGAGAGGGCTGAGGGGACTTGAGAGGGGCTGAGGGACCTGAGGGGGGCTGAGGGAGATGAGACAGATGAGAGGGCTGAGGGGACTTGAGAGGGGCTGAGGGACCTGAGGGGGGCTGAGGGAGATGAGACAGATGAGAGGGCTGAGGGGACTTGAGAGGGGCTGAGGGACCTGAGGGGGGCTGAGGGAGATGAGACAGATGAGAGGGCTGAGGGGACTTGAGAGGGGCTGAGGGACCTGAGGGGGGCTGAGGGAGATGAGACAGATGAGAGGGCTGAGGGGACTTGAGAGGGGCTGAGGGACCTGAGGGGGGCTGAGGGAGATGAGACAGATGAGAGGGCTGAGGGGACTTGAGAGGGGCTGAGGGACCTGAGGGGGGCTGAGGGAGATGAGACAGATGAGAGGGCTGAGGGGACTTGAGAGGGGCTGAGGGACCTGAGGGGGGCTGAGGGAGATGAGACAGATGAGAGGGCTGAGGGGACATAAGGGGACTTGTGGGGGCTGAGGAGGCTCGGGTGGGCTCACAGGGAGCCCTGGGTGTGAGTCCCTCAGTGACAGTTCACCCTGGGCTCTCTGAGGAGGCTGGAGGGCTGTGAGCGAGATATCGGGGATGTGAGTGAGATATTTGGGGGGGATGAGGGGATATGAGGAGCAAAGGCACCTTCTGACAGGGGGCAGTGGGCCAGCAGGGTTATACACGGGTATTGCTGCAGCAAATTAAGTTCTCTGTTCCGTGTTTGCGTTTCTGAGGAGGGACAGGCGCTGACACCTCTTTTCAAACAAGTTGTATTAAGGGCTGTGCGTTGCTGGCTGAGTTCTGCCAGTGTCCCTGGGGCCAGGAGTGGGTGGTTTATGTTGGTATTACTTAATCTTCATCGTGGGCAGCGTGGAAGGATAGTGGGGTTTTGTGAGTGATTTTCACCATATGCTTACAGGTGGCATCTCACTGTAGAGACCCTCAGGTGTTGCACATGCAGAGGGAAGAAGTGAAAAGTTTGGGACTGACCAAACCAGCTTTACCACCCCCTGATATCTCTTCCTTGTTTAATACTGTTACCTACAGGATAGCAGAAACTAGAGATTTGTGCTTTAGATTCTAATAAAAGCATGGCTTTTTGTTTCAGGAGGTATGGGATAATTATTAAAGCTGAAAAAAACAAGTAGGGAAGAATATTTCAAGAACCAGTTTTGAGAGGAAAGAAACTCAATATTCCAGGAAATAACAGTTTTTCCAAAGGTAGGGAATGGCAGAAGTAAATGAGAGGAACAGAGATGGGGGAGTCTGTAGGTGAGACTGATGTTGTGTAGAAACTGAGAAGGTGTAATTAATTAGTAAATGTTCTGATGAGCTAGAGAGGAAGGGCAGATGCATTGCTTGTGATGCTTGATTTTGGAAGCCTTATAGAACTCTGGGCCTATTAGACCCAAGTTTAGGAAGCACAAGGATTCACTTAGGGTGAAAGGATGTACAGAGTGGAGCCCGGTATCTTTTATTTAGATGAAAGTGCCTCCCCTGTGGTTTAGGCACAGCTGTAGCATTGAAATCATGTAAATATCAGTGTTCACCTTTCTCTGTGTAGATGGTGATCTACTGCTGCCACAGTCTTATATTATTAATTAACTTTTCCCTTGGTGGCGCTGGGTCATAGCTTTCTGTGCATAGTAAATAAATATGGATGTAGTCTGAGCAGAATTACCTAAATATTCCTTAGATTTTGCTTGTCTGTTACTGAAACCACAGCTCAGTGGTGCTGCTGTGAGGGATTCTTTGTTGTTGCTTTTCTTTGCTCAGGAACAGGCCTTTAATTTTTACAGCTTTGGCAACGTTTCTTACTGTTACTGGATCCTTAGGGTGGTCAAGTACATTTGCTGGGAGATCAGCCCTCCTGCTTTTTAGGGTAGAAGGTCTCTTGGCCCTGGTTAACTTTTAAATAACTTTTAACACCTTTAAATCGACAGTGATGCCTATACCAGCTCTTCACTTTGCATACTTCAGCTGTGATGCTCTTAATGGAGAAAATAAGTGGCCTTAACTTAATATTGGCACAATAACTCAGGTTTTAGACCTGTGTGCTTGTTAACAAGATATTTTTTCCTGTCAAGTTATTAATGTATGAATTTTTGTGGACTACTTCAAAGCGTTTTCTCCTGTTAAGTGGCAAATATTGGTTTGTGAACTACACACCATACACGGTTGGCATGAGTATTTTGACTATCACTACAGCCTTCTCTGCTGGTCTGTTGTAGCACCTTCTTTTGCCACTTACAGGTGAAACTTTCTACGCGGTTGCACAGCAAATTGTTATTGGGCTTACTGAGGTGAGGGTTAAATGTTTACATGTGTATACATGGTGGTGTGTTCGTGTGGTACCTGAATTCTCTTAGGTGTTTTGAAATCTCTTGCCTTTCTGGTTATTGTTTTCCTGCATTTTCTCAGATGCCTTTTCAACTTCTAGAACAGAAGTGGGAGAACTGGGAGCTTCTGGGCAGCTTTTCCTTCGTGGTTAGGAATTCTCCAGCACTGAACCCCCCCTTCTGATGGCAGTGTGCTTCCAGACAGGATGGTGACAGGCTGGTTCTGACTGGAGAGAAAACCAGGACTAGCAGGAATCCCTAAGGAACAAAACCACGGATGGTGTTGTAGCGACGTTTGTGGTGCTTTTTTCAGGTCCCTTTTGGCTCGTTACAAAGACCAGCCATGGAGAAGTGGAGCTTGATGGCCATTACTGTGTTACTGGCACTGACCGTGCGCTGGGCTGTGTCACTGGGGTCCTACTCAGGTAATGCACGTTCACAGCCTGTGCAACAGCCACGGGAAGGTGAATTCTGGGGCCTGTGGTAAATTAAAATAAACGTCGACGTTTTATTCATCACTTATTTTATTTTGTTGATGTAAAACCGTAACTAGGTAACAGCGTGTTAATTCAAGTGTCGTCATATTTTGGTGTCTTGATTTCCCTCAAAATTCCTTGTTCTTATTTTTTTGAAGTGTGCAATGATTGACATCACAGCTGTTTGGAACAAAACCCTGGATAAAAGAACACAACTTTTGTTTTGAGGGGGTGGTGATGGTCAGTAATGTTTTAGGTTGAACATCTCACTGTTATCCCCTGTGCCTTTATGTGCACAATATTGCAGTCCAGTTGTACATTTTTTTACTATTGTCCTTTAAATTCAATACCAGACAGCTAAATATAAATTATGGTTTTAAAACTACACTGGTGATAATGAAGACAGTGGAAGGGTGATGTGGAGTGAGGGATTACTCTGCCTGGTAGCTGTGCCTCCTTAGGCTTGTTTATAGCATGAGCTACAGCTGTATCGTGTTAATGGATGAGTTTTTCTCCTCCCAGTGTCAGGACACTTGCAGAGAATTAGCAAGTTTCTTTCCAAGCCTCTCAATGCCATTCCCATTTAGCACAAGCTTGCACAGAGCTTTCTCTCTGCAAACTGGAGTTGGGGAGGGTGGAAAAAGAGCCATTATTTTCAGCCTTCATCAGTTAAATGAATCACAAGCTCAGTTTGATTCAAATCTGGTTTTCTGTTGAGGTAATGGGAGCCCCATCCCCTGAGTAGCTGAAGCTGCTCAGGAGTGTTCTGGTGATTTAACTGGTGACTCCTGGGTTTCATTCAGTTGAAGGAATTTACTTGAAGCTCGATTGGATGCCCAGTTGTTTTGGTTTGAGTTTGCTTTCTGAAAATGCCATTCTGAGAGATCTGTAGGTAACTGAGACTCCTTTACCCATCTCTTAGGCAGAAAACACCCTGGCTTTGCCACACAACACTGAATTCCTCTTGCACCGCAAGTATTTACAGTTCCATTGCTAATGAGAGTTTTTTAAAGTTGCTTTGATTTCAGCCAAGATTGTGAAAGAGTCTAAAATAAGTTTCTAGTCTTGTTTCCTCCACAATGATTCCTTGGAACAGGAAAGGCTGATAGCGACCCTTTTAAAATAAAAGTCCATTTTTTGTTAATTTTTACCTCACTTTGTCTGTATACTCTGTGCTTGCTGTAGATGGAAGCAAAATATGCATTCTCAAGTTAACTGATCAGTCTGTATTTGGCTTTTTATGATCAAACCTTTGGATTAAAATATTTTCTGATCATTCTGAAGCAATTTATTTTATTTTTTCTTAGAGGTTGAAAAGTTGAAATCCAACATGCCTGTGTTTATGTAAGTGTGCATATACACACAAACCCACAGTCTAAAATGTGGATAATAGGTGTTTTGAATTTCAGTTTAACCCTATGGCAGATTCTTTGTTCCACTAGATTTATAGCTACAGAATTGACAGTGATAAAACTCCTGTTCTCTAGTGACTTCCCTTTTTTGGGAAACTTTTAGTTGAATGTGTCATGTAGTGGAGATAATCTACCCTTTCTACCACCCAGGAATAAATTAGCAGAGATAATATGTCCTTTCCACTTTCTGGGAATAAATAGTACATATCTGAGCTTGTGGGACTCCCACAGACATAGATCATGTGAAAAAATATAGATGGCTTTCCTATATTTTAAAGAAACTCTTAAATCTCTGTCTGGCTTGTGTCAATATTCCACTGGGAGTACAATCAGTCCAGTTTCTCTTCTCAATAAGCAGGTTAATAGAAGTAAATAAACTCTGTGAAGATGCTGAACATGCTGCCAGTATCAGAGTTCAGGTGTACACTGAGGGAATTATTTGAGTAGACATTTGCATTGATAAAGCTTTTTTGTTTGTTTGTTTCCATGACAAAAGGCTGGTTGTTAATTTAATAGCAAGGTACCACGACATGGACGATGATCATGCACTAAGGAGGTGCAGCAGTTCACACAAAATCAGTTTTCTTAGTTCAGGGGAAGTGCCCCATTTTTCATCTGCACTTGGAAATGATTTTTTTTTGTCAGATGAGGAAGCAGTTCTTCACAGCACAGTATCTTGATAAATGCATATTGCAGAAATATCCAGAAAGCCAGAAGAACACATAACTTTTTTTTTTCCTCCCTGTTAGACTGCATAGCAGTCTCTATTTGCTCTCCAATACCATAGAGGAATGGAGAATAAAATTAGTAATATATTAATGTGCAATAAGTGGGAGAAAACAATCTGCCTAAACCAAATAAATTCCTAAATGCTGTCCTCTTTTTGTAGGTGCGGGAAAACCACCCATGTATGGAGACTATGAAGCTCAGAGGCACTGGCAAGAAATTACTTACAATTTACCCATCAGGCAGTGGTAAGTTGTGCTCGTGTAGCTCAGCTTGCAAAGGGTGAATGTAGCAAAATTCTGGTTGTTTTACACCTCTGAGTTCATTGTTCTCACCCCTGTTCCTATTAAATTTTTTAGATGCGAGTGCCTGGAATGCAGTGAGCTTAATTTGTACAGATCACTTAAAACAGGGGGAAAATTATTGCAAATACTTTGTTTCTTTTTACATTATTCCCGATGTTCCTTAGAGCTTGCATGGAACAGTAACAATTATTTAGTCCATATGTAAGCAACAACACAAATTGGAATATAGTGGAATTCCAGGTAATCTTCCAGTAGGGATAGGGGTGTGGTGTTCATCTGGTGTAATTTTTCCTCATCTGTCTGTTGGGGAACAGACTAATATGACAAAAGAGAATATTAATTCAATCTTATTTCTGTCAATGTATGTGAACTCTGCAGATGACTCTGTGTAGTGACCTCAGCTCATTATCATTTCTCTCGTATGTTTTTCTGGGACATCCAAACCCTCCCTGTGCCAGGGCTGGGTTAAGGGATATTACACAATAATAGAGCTGGCAGCTTTGATCCACTCTGCTACACTGAACTATATCTACTTAAAATTAGGAGTTATGGCAGCCATTATTTGCAGCCATTCCCAGGGGCCCGATGAAACTCTTGCAGGCTGGGTTTAGCTGCTGGGCTGCCAGGTGGGCATCTTGGTCCTGTTGTATTTGCTCTCTGTTCCTATAGTTTATGTAATTTGATATTTAGAACAGCAGATTTTTGGATTGGATCTGCTCTGAGAATTCAATCTCTAATACAGCAAAGTCATGTTCAGCGTTGGGTGTTTGGAAAAGCATGTCTTGGCTGACATGCAAGGGATTGCATTCTAGAATTTAAGTATTTCTTATTTATATTGTTCTTTAGATTCTTGACATTATTTATTAAAGGCTGCTTTAAGAACGTTCTTATCCTACTGCTAAAACTGTGAAGGCTTTCTTGCTAGATATTACTGGATGTGAGGGGTTTTTTTAATCAAAACAGTGAGTGTTTGGAAGGTAAAACTAACAAAAAATAACCCCCCAAAACTAAAAGTTCACTAAAAGTTGCACAGCATTACATTGTGCATGAAGAATCTGCACTTCCTTGGCATGAGCAATCTTGAACTGCAGGATGAGAGGCAGAGATGCAACTCAAAGAAATATGATGTATCATCGGTTCACAAGACACTTCAGGCAGCTCATAAAGAATTCAAGAAATATAATTTACTATAATAAATGTCAAAAATTGGCTGCATTTGAAGAGAGAACCTGGAAAAGCCAAGAGCTTGCCCCGTGGCAGTCAGTGTTTCACTGGGAGACAGAAAGGGTCTGGTGCCTTATTGGTGTAACTTTTCCTTGGACAAAACCCTCATGTGGAACAGGTGACAATTTTAACTGCTGGCAGAATTCCATAGAAATACTGATGCAGTGGAATCCCAAGTGGGAAAATCCTTTTCCTTTCTTTCACAGGGTCCACCTGAGTTTTGAGGGAAAACTAGGATTTTCCCCCTCCAGATAAGTGAACTTTAGCAGCTTTTTTTAAACCTGTTTTGCAACCACAAGCGTGTGAACTCTGAATCACTTTTGCTGTTATTTTGTTGCTTGAGATTTTCTTTATTTGCAGTAAAATTAAGCAGATACAGAAGATGCTATCTTCTGGTTTGGATTTTGAATACATTTAGCATTCAGCCTTTTCTTTGGGCCAAAACCAAGCTGGAAACGTAGATACTCCTTTAAATTTAATTTAATTTTTTTTTTTTAGGTACTTCAATACAAGTGATAACAACCTGCTGTACTGGGGCCTTGATTACCCACCTCTTACAGCCTATCACAGTCTGGTGTGTGCTTTCATGTAAGTTCAGTACTTGAAATACTTCTGTGTTACGTTCAGCTTTTTGCCAGGTCTGTAATTTTTAGCACACTTAGATGTGACTTGGATATTCAGCTTTCCCCTGTTGGATCGGTGATGCCCGGGGAAAAGTGCTGTAGGAATTGGGTGCCTTGCCTGGGAAAGCTCTGGTGTGTGGAGTGCCCAAGTGACATTTGATGACTGGATATCATGTAAATAGAATTCTGTTATTGGAATACTTTTTCCACAGGGGCTTTACTGCCGTTGGAATGAGACTTATGGAATAAGAATGTAGGTTAAAGTGCACAGGCTGAGTTATGTGGGGCATCTATGTGAACTGTAAATGGTTTATATTTAATACTTAAGTATGAAAGGTATTTACAATTGTTTTTTTAAAAGTCAGTGGAACCAGACTGAAGGTGGTTATCTTGTCCTAATAAATATTGTGTTCCATTTTTACTGTTTCCAAAACTTATTTTTTTTTTTTTAATTGTGAAATAGTTTATAGTGTAAACTGATCATGGGGTGAGGAAAACCTTCCATCCATCACTATTGCTCTTTGAAATATTTCTTCCCATTAATTTTAATTCTTGGAATATGCTCCTGTGCTTGTCGTCTTCATTGCTGAGAAGAGTGTAAAGGGAAAGGAGAACTGCCTGCATTTGGATGTGTCTGTGCCTTGTTTTGCAGTGCAAAGCTGATAAATCCTGAGTGGGTTGCCCTGCACACCTCCCGGGGCTATGAGAGTCAGCCCCACAAGCTGTTCATGCGGACAACAGGTAGGAAAGTGACATTTCCTTAGGATGGTCCTGTGGGTTTGTCTCACTAATTCAACGTGTTTAATATGCAGCTTCTCTGTTTTCACTTTTTATTCTCTTTATTCTCTGTTCTTTGACTCAGGTGGCTTTGCCAGGTCCCTTTATGAACCAACCTCCTGTGTTTTTCCCTCTTCTGCCACCATTTGTCAAACTGATAAATATAAAATATACAAATAAGTTTCCAACCCAATTGATTTCATTAAAATCTCTGAAACAAAGCTACCTTTTGTAGCATAGGCTCATTTTTAATTTTAAAAGTAATATTCTTGCTTTCCCTTCTATCCTGCTAAATAGTCTTTTTAGCTTAACTTGGTTCTTAGTATAAAATTAATTTACATGTAGACTGGCATTCACCGACTTAACAGCCAGCTGAGGTCTCAGATCTTTATTATGAGGTGAATACTTGATCTAAAAGGAAGAGATAGTTGATATTATTGCTGTTAGCAAAAAATTAAAAATTTAATTTACCACTTCTATTCTGAATTTAATTTTCATGCAGTCATTCTTCTGACCGTTTGGTTATTTTGAACTGCTACCACAAAGAAAATGATAAAACAAGTACAGAAAAAAATGTGTAGGTAACTTAATTTGGTAACTGTGTTAGCAGGATGGCAAACAACGTGTCCAGTGAACTCTTCTTATCCTGTTTCCATTTTCTTTCAGTTTAAATCTGTCTTTTGCTTTCCCTAACACTCAAATTCCACAAAATGCTGATTGCAACAGCAGAATTTGTTGTTTATCAATAGTTCTTCTGTACTTCACAAACCTCTCAGTCTGGTCTCTGGTAATTGATTGAATTGAAAAAAAATAAAAATCACTAGAACTTAATTACCCTTGAAATGGTCCTTATTAATTTTGAAATCAACTCACTTGACAAACCACTGATGGATCTAGAGAGCTGATAAACACTTTTTAGCAGTAGCCATTAGCAGAATGCATTAAAATAACTCAGAGTGGTCAATGTCAGCCCTATTTCAAGTACCAGTGTATTTGTTTTGCTAACACCTTGGGTACATTTGTTTAGTTGTGTTTTAAGCTGGCAAAACAATTCATCACTGAGTGACTGAGGTATTTAAACATTTTATTCCAAAGCCTGTGGCTAAAAAGAGGCAAAGTACACTTTCCCTTGCGGAATCATTGCAAATTTTATGAAACTGGTTTGTAGAAATAATCTTGAGTTTTTTCCTGGGCTCTTCAAGAAGAATTCACCTGCTCGGCAGAATCCCAGCCAAGGGAACCTGCTGGTTGTGTTTTCCTGTCAACTCTCTTACAAATACTTGCAGCAGGTGGGTGATCCAAGCCAAATCCCTAGTTTTGGTCTATTTACCCACAGCCCTGACTCCCACAGGGATTGTTCCAACCCAGAGCTCCTGAGCCGTGCCCCAGCCTGGGTGTCCCATCAAAGAACCTGCCTGGATGCAGCCCCAGCTGATTTCTTCGGGCATTCCAAATGCCTCCCTGGTTTTGGCATGTGAGGAACTAGAGTGTGCTCCCCGTGTGACTGAGGCTGTGCCAGGAGCCCGGACAGCTGGACACGTGGAAGCAGCAGCTTTGGGACATCAGAAATGAGCCTTACACACATTAACGAGATCAAATTCTGTGGACCTGTTTCTTTCTGTCCTTTGAAGTGGAACTGCCTGGTTTATTCTAGCGAAGAACTTTCTGATGTTTTAATGCTTAGTTGCCTGTGTGTTGTCCTTGGCTCCTCCTGGGAGGCTTCTAATGTAAAGTTAATCTTTATTTTTCAGTGTTTGTTGCTGATTTGCTGGTTTATATTCCTGCAGTTATTTTATATTGTTCTTCCTTGAAAGAAACATCTACTAAAAAGAAGGCAAGTACCTGGTGTGTGTAAATCAAATGAAGAAAGCACTGTTAGAACAGGAACTGTAACACCGAGTTAAGTAACATCTAGAACACCCAGATGGCTTCCATGAAAACTGATGTCAATCAGTGTAGCTTGTATTAAAGGCTTTTCAGTCAAAAAGCCATTATTTTCTCTTACAGCAATTGTTTCAAAGCTTTCAGTAACAAGATGCTCTGAAATTTAATAGCCATGGACTCCTGAATGATATTTCTTTCTGAATTTGCTACTTTAGCAGTAAAAGCAGAATTTGTGGTGTGGCACGGGGGGTTCTGGGAACTGCTTTATCTTGAACACCCTGTAGAGTAGATTGAATACATTTTGGGATAATAAGTCTCCTGATCTTTGCAGAGTGGTTTAAGGTTTAAAAAGGGTGTGGTGGTCTTTGAGCTGTTTGCAAAGGACAGACAATATTCAGTATTTTTCTCATTTGTGGAAAATCTTTATCCTTTTTTGTTCCTCAAAATATTACTGACAGATGATTATTTGTAGAGAATAAGATATAGGGTTCACCAGGAAGGGGCACATTTTTGTACTGGAGAAGTGCAAGTTCCTCTGTCTAATGTCTAGTTTTGGAGTAATTACTCTTCCCCTCTGTTTTTTGATCCTCCTTTCCAGGTTTCCAGTGCCCTCTGCATCCTGCTTTATCCAGGCCTCATCCTTATCGACCACGGGCACTTCCAGTATCCTTGTTGTGCACTGAGATGAGTTTCTCGTTGGGCAGTGCCACTGTTCTTTAGCACTTGTTGCTTGGCTGGGCACGAGGCTATTTTTGCATACAAAGTCATCTGAGGGGCTTCTGCCCACCCCAAAGCAGAGAGATCAAAGAACACTGTAAAGTCTGAGACGTATTGGAGATAAAAATTACTGATACTGGGACAAATCAATGCAAACGTGAATATCATTCTTGCCGTGCCTCAGCTTGTGTGTCTGTCAGTCCCTTTATTGCAGACAACACCAAGGGTGCTGTGGCAGAAGGGAATGATGGCCTGTTCTCCTGTGATTTGTGTCTGGGGAGGGAATCCCTCAGACCTGCTTGGCACGGCAGAGGAGTGTCGGCTGTAGCTGTGTAAAATGTTCAGTTCTGTGAAAGGTGCCCTTCTGTCCCAGCTTTACAGTGTAGTGAAGTGAATCCAGGGCTAGCTGGTCAGTATTGGTGCAGACACCCTCACAAGTGGGTCTTTTTGTATAAGAGTTGTGTTTTTATACTGGGTTTGTACATGAACAAGCAAATGGTGTCAGTTGGCCTGGTGCTGGGGTGATGCAGTGGAAGCAGAGATGTCCTGAGGAGTCTCTGGGGGCTGTTCCAGCCCTGTGACAATCTCACTCCCTGTGACCAGCTCCCAAGAGCTCAAAGGTTGGCTTAACCTGGCCCTGCTGCACCTCTGCGAGATCAGGGCCTTTTGGAGTGTTTGTTGATGTGAAATCAATGAGCTGTCAGATCCACCTGGAGATTGGGAGTGGGAAATGGGAGTGGGCTGAGCGGGGAGCCCGAATGTGTCATCACAGATACTGGCACTGACAGAGAGAAACAAAATACTGTGGCGTTTCTGACAATACAAGAAATGCAACAGACTCTCTACAAGGGCCTGGAGTGGCAGGAATGGCTGTAGGTTGCAGGAAGGGAGATTTAGGTGGGATATCGGGAAGAAACTGTTCCCTGTGAGGATGGACAGGCCCTGGCACAGGTTGCCCAGAGAAGCTGTGGCTGCCCCCTGGATCCAAGTGTCCAAGGCCAGGTTGGATGGGGCTTGGAGCAACCTGGAATAGGGGAATGAGCTTTCAGGTCCCTCCCAACCCAAACCATTCTGGGATTCTGTGCCTTATCAGTTTATCTCATTTAAAAAACCCACAAACAAGTAAAAGACAAAGCTAATATTTTGCTTCAATTTAATAGTAAGCATAGCTTAGTCTGTTCAGAATTCACTGATCTTGTGAACCTGTTCTCAAAGTCATAAGGCAGTAACATTGCTTTTTAGTAACTATTATTCATTGTTTGTGCAGTATTAACAGTTAAGGGAACTGGTCATGGATGAGGGTGCACTGCGAGTGTAATAGAATCACAAAAACCTCAGAAGTCCTTGAACTAAATTATGTGTAATTTAAACCCCGATATATTTGAATATTCTGCACATATCTTTTGGGAACTGGGAGGAGAAGCTTGTGAAAGCTTTATCCTTAATTATGTAAATAGCAGAAGAAAGTTTGCCCCGATGTACAGTACTGTCACCAAAAGCTGGGTTGACAGAATATACTTTATATAGGTAATTAACAGACACATAATTTGTCCTCATATTTGCCTGTGCAAGCTCTGAATCAAGCCTTGGAAATACAAAAGTTGCACTTTAAATGGCAGTAAAATTATTTCTCTCTGTGAACAACACAGTCCCAGCTGGCAACGTGTTTTTAAAACTAACTTGGAAAAACTCATTTTCCAAGCTATTTATGCCTGTCCCTCAGGACATTAATTACTGACTTGCAGAACTGAGATGTGTATCTTGTCCTTGACATAAAAAACCATATATAACTCAGTGAGCCTCGGCCTTGCCTTGTGGGGTGTCCTTTGTTTGTCACATGACTGGGACCTCCTGGGCTCAGCGGCCTTTTGCTTGGCCTTGAACTACAAGCAAATGGAGCTGTACCATTCCCTGCCCTTTTTCTGCTATTTACTTGGGAAGTGCTTCAAGAAGGGGCTGAAGGGAAAGGAACCCATGGCTTTGAGCTGTTTTCTCTCTCTCAGGAACGTGCCCAGGCAGGCTGGCGTGGGGAGTGGGGCTCTCCTGATAGCACGGGCCTTTCTGAATTCAGCTCTGGTGGGAGATGCTTGTGCAACATTTTCCTCTCCTGCCAAAGGGGTATTTGCTGTCGCTGGGGTGTCTCCTCCCCTGCTGAGAGCCCCTCTCTTGGTCACAGGTTGGTGCTGCTAACCAAACTGGCAGGGACGGTGGTGTTCTCCTTCGCTGCCTGCTGGCTGCCCTTCGGTACCGACGTGGAACAAATCATGCAAGTACTCAGAAGACTCTTTCCCATTGACAGAGGCTTGTTTGAGGCATGCATGTTTTCTTCTCCCCCACCCCACTGCCTGTTCCCGTATTCTTAGATCCCTTGAGAAACCTTCAGTGTGACCTTTAGGGATTTCATGGGGGAGACACGCCATGGGCCGAGTAATTCGAGAGGCTTCTTCAGCAGGCAGTCCTTGCCAGTTATTTAATCCAGTGTTTAACCCCAGCTCAGCTGGCATCTTCCACAATATTATACCAGTAGACAACACTTATCCCATCATCAGACCCATGCTTCAATCCATGCATTTTTCCATTGAAACAGATTCCCCAGTAATTGACAGTGTCAGAAGATGTAACCTTGAAAGTTAACAGCTTCAGCCTGTCTTTGGTTCTGCTCAGCTCTCTTCAATGAGACTATTAATTAATAGTCTCTTAAATAATTAATGTTATGGGTACAGCCTAGAACTTCCTTTTTGACCCACCTCGTGCCAGTTTCCACGATATTTTCCAGGAGTTTTAAGCCAGTTCTGCTCTTCCCCAGGCTGAGTATCACTGCAGCTTTGGTCCTGCAGAGCAATTCCTCCTTTACCCGATGGCAATGCCACAGGAGTACGGGGGATGAAAGAAAGGGTTCTCATTTCCCAGGTCACAGGGAGTTGTTGCTGCTGTTTTGCTCAGTTAGAGCACGAGTCAACATTACACTTTTATACAGCAGATTCTCACCTTCAGGCTTAACCAATGAAATGAAGCTCTGAGCTTTGTTGTCACAGGGATTAAAGCAAATGCTTATGGAGCTTGATTCATCGTTATTATTCTTTTAATCTTTTTTAGCTGTAAATAAGATCACAACTGGCACGTTTTTCTTCAAAAGTTAGTGCTGTGGTACCAAAGGCAGTGGTACAGAAGTGTTCTTAGTGTACTCTCTGCTAGTTTATTTTAAAAAAACAACAAACCCCCCCCCCCCAAAACCAACAAACAAACACCAAACAACCTTTCCAAAAGAGACACCTCCTCACACAGACCCCCTAAAAAACCAATGACCCTTTTCCTTGGGGATTATTTTGAATTTACCAAGAAACACTTTTGGGCACCACGCTTTCTATTCAGTACCAAGTTTGAAAACACAGCCTGTAAATGGCAATAACCAATGAGTCCGAAAGAGCTGAAGGATTTTAGTCTAATATTAGCCCAAATATTTCCTGAGCTGCTCAGGGGAGTGACTTGCTGGATGCTGCTGCAGATAAAATGAGAAATTGTCCACGTAAGCAGTGCCCGGTAACTTACCCGGGCCGTGTGCGACAGGTTCTTTGACTTGGCTCCCTTTGCAGCCCAGCAACACTTGCTGGGGCCGTAAACTGGTCCTGGCTGGGAATTGGTGTGTGCTGGTGCTGCCAAAGGCCGCGTGCCCTCGGAATCCTCGGCACAGCCCGCGCTGCTGGCAGGGGAGGTGGCTCGGTCGGCGGTGCCGCTGCCTCCCTGGTGCTCTCTGCACACAGCTGTGCCCTCCAGCAGCTGCTTGGGGATGAGTTTCACGGGCTGCGGTGACAAATTTAATGTTGAAAGTGATCCCAGCACAACTGCTGATGTCTTTAGACCTCTTGATTTATGGGAGGTTAACTCTGTCAGTGCTAGCGGGCGGCGCAGCCGGGGATGCTGCGCTGAGGTGTGGCAGCAGAGTGTCCTCTCCTTTGGGAAAGGTGTTCCCAGGGACGCGGGGTCAGAGCCACGCTCCCACCAAACGCGTGGTCTCGTGGGGTAAATGGTTGTCCCTTGTGCTGGAGAACTATTTCTCACTTATTTTAGAGCGTGTTTTAATTCAGTCTCTTGAAACTTCCATTCAGAATAGTCTCAGAATGTGATGTACTTCTGCAAGCGTTCTTTGCACTCTCATGGTAGTGCCATGAGAGTGCCACCCCAACAATCCCCCACTTCCCAAGCCCCATTGTTGTCACGAACATGACTTTAAGCGAATATAATTATCACTAATTGCCTTTTTATTCCCTTCCAGGACAAAGTAGCCAATATTTGGTGCAGTCTAAGTGTCCTTATAAAGATAAAGAATATGGTATCACCTCAAACACAGCTCAAACTCAGGTAAGACATAACTCAAGAGCTTTAGGTTGGGTTTACCTATGTTATTTTTTTGCAAAAGGAGTAAATTTTCTCAAATTGCTGGGAGAAGTTGTGTTTAAAATATTGAAAGGATTTGTTCTTTCCTCTTCTGTGCTCTTCTCCCCAGTGATGAGGGTTTCCCCAACTGCTGTTAAGAACTTAAAAACTCCGTGCTTGTCTGTATAGTGATTTAATCTGCCTGGTTAAAACAGAGTTAAAATCTGCAAATTCAAAGAATTACCCCTTTCAGTGCTCTTACAAGTCAAGGAGCAGAACTGTGAGCTCTAAGTGAACAATTCAGGTCTGGCCCTACAAAGTGAAGTAGGAATAGATGCAGTTACTCATGTGTTAAAACTGTTTCCCTTACAAAACCCTCCAGTTTTGCTGTAACATTCCTGAGCCTGCTTCCTGCCTGTATCAAACTGACCGTCCAGCCTTCCCTCCGAGGCTTTAAATTTGCTTTGGTAAGTGTTTGTTTGTAATTGCTCCTTGTTTTCCTCCACTCCTGAGCACCGGGGTGTGACCAACAGCTCCAACAGCAGTTGCTGCAGAGCGCACAGGGGTGTGTGCCATTAAATGCTCAAGGAATTGCTTAAAAAGTGTTTCACTTTCACGTGTCCAGGGCATCTGACTTGTCTTTTAAACTCGGGCTTTTTTCCTTAGCCTCGGTTTTATTTATTTAACGTTTTTATTATCTTCCTCCGAAGAGTCTTTAGAGGATTCCATACGTGTTGAAGCCTCATATAGGGTTGGGATTTCTCCTCTTTTTGTTTAGCTGCCGAAGTGCCATTTTTTCTTTCTGCATCGGCTGCAACATTCAACAAAAAAAGTCCCCAAACGGACATTGGGAGCTCATGAGTGGTTTGAGAATAAAATGGTGCTATTTTCCCAAATATTTGCCTTCCCTTAGTCATGCCATTGAATTGAAGCACATTGCCAGGACTTGTGCAAAAATCAAAAATCATATGGAGCTGGTTCTGAAGTTTCAAGAGTGACAATTTCATTTTGAATTTTATGTAATACTGGAGAGTTTCTCACCACACTGCCTAGAAGTAACACTTAAGAACTGATTGATGTTTTGCAATGTGTTTTTATTTGGTGGGAGGAAAACCAAACCCCAACCAGTTTATTTACTTTGGTGCATTGACTCTTTGTGGTGATGGACAAAATTTTATGTCAAACCCATGGGCAGTTCTCACCACGAGTGAGATTTTCCAGCGCTCATGCAGGTGAACTTTGTGTTTCCTTGGTGGAGATGATCTCAGTGAGGCTGAGCTGAGTGAGGGCTCCACATGAAGGGCTGTCTGACTAATTTGGGGTCAACTTTCCAGCAGTGTGTTTTTAGCACGTGTGGGTGGTACCAGGAGCTGCCCTGGTGCCTGTAAATGGCACTGGAGGAAATGTAGCAGTTAATTAGAAAACTCAGCTCATTGAGCTCCTGCCTTCACGTGGAGCCTGTGCCAGCAGACACTAAAGCAGAGCTTTGCATTGCAGTCACACAGACTAATCCAGCTCTGATCTCCTTTCCTAAGGTTAGTTGTGCACTGTCATTTTTCCTGTTCTCCTTCCAAGTCCATGAAAAATCTATTCTGCTGGTGGCACTGTAAGTAAAGTATTTTCCTGTGCATTTATTTTGATCTTTTCCTTGTGCTGTTGTTGCATGCTGCTCTTTAACCTACAAATATGTGGGATTTTTAACACTCTGCACATTTGCTTTGCCGAGTAACTTGCAAATGAAGGTGTGTGAGAACAGTCAGGCTGGTGCACCCCATATCACTCGTGGGGAGGGGACAGTCACCAGCGCTGCTGTTCCGTGGGGATGTCCTGCATGGACCTGAAAGGGGTGTTACATAAGGGAAGACCTGATCCCTGCTTTTCCTCTCTTCACTCTAGCCCAGTCTGCTTAATCATAAATGAAATCCCCTTTATGGCCACGTGGTTTTTACTCGTGTCAACTTTCAGGTGAGTTGGAAACCGTTAACATAGTTGGAGAGGGACTTGGGACAAGGGATGGAGGGACAGGACACAGGGAATGGCTTCTCACTGCCAGAGGGCACAGAGAGATGGGATATTGGGAAGGAATTCTTCCCTGTGAGGGTGGGGAGGTGCTGGAACTTGTCTGTTCCATCCTTGGGAGTGTGGGCTTGGAGCAACCTGGGCCAGTGGAAGGTGTCCCTGCCCATGGCAGGGGTGAGACTGGATGGGCTTTAAGGTCCCTCCCACCCAAACCGTTCTGGGATTCTTCTTCCCCAACTCCAGTAAAGATAAACGTATTTATTTACTGGCTTCCCTGTGCTCTGTGCCTGCCCTGGCCCCCCCGTGGGTGATGCTGCTCCCAGCATGCTGCCCTTGCTGCTGAAGGACGGGCTGCTCCTGCCCTATGCCGTCACCACACCAGCCTTCCTGGCTGTCTGCCTGGCCTCCTTCTCCATCCTGGATAAGACCTCGGCAGAGGACCTGCAGCTCAAGGCCTTCTCCCTTTCCCTGAAGGGATACGTGTCTTGGGTGAAGTCCTTTCCCAGGATTGTCAGGAGCCTGGTAAGCAATTTTAATTCCTCTTCGTGTCAGCTTTCCCTGGTACTGCAGTGTCAGTGGGGGAGGCTGTGCAGCACCAGCTTTACCTGTCTGAGGGGTTACATCACCAACACTAACCCAGCATTCCTTACCTTCCAGTTCCTCCTTTCCCTGTCCCTGATGGGTGTGCTGTCCCTCCTGAGTGCTGCCCTGCCTCCTCCCCAGAGCCTCCCGGATTTATTCCCCGTGGCCGTGTCCATCGTTTCCTGCCTACACTTCTTACTATTCCTGCTGTATTTTAACATTGTTATACTCTGGGACTCCAAGAATAGTAAAGGCCAGAAGAAAAGCAGTTAATCCAGGCATGGAGCTCCGGGACTGAAGGGGGCAGGATGGAGTTTGGTGAGGGCTGTCAGCGCAGCAGGGGAGCCTCTTTGGGATGGACACAACTGCTGGACCCAGGGACACGCAGGAATCACCTTCTGCTTCTTCTGACACAAAACAATCAAAAACTTCCAAAGGAGAAGTACGTTGGAGAGCATTGGAAATCTGATTTGGTGTGTTTTCTTCAGGAGTGTCATATTTTGTTACCATTTGTAAACCTCAAATGCCTAATAAAGGACCAAATTTTGAATTAATGCTAAAATACCCCATCTCTGCCATATTAGCAAAAGTAGCTTTAAGTTTATTCCTCTCCCAGCACAAAAGGCATAAGGAAGTCACGCAGGTAAAGTAGAAATACTGAATTTGTGTTGCTGAATTGTTTTATGACACCAACTTGTCACTTGTAACGTTTCTTCCTCAGCAGCTCTGCTTTAAGTGCTTTTAACACTCCTGCAGCCTCAGGACTCAACGACTGTCCCTTCAACAGAACTGAAAAGCCAAAACCTCCTGCTTCCACTGCAATAAAAGCTGAGGTGCTGCTGGAAACCAGGTATGAGGGGGAAAAAATTGCCCAAACCCACCACAGCCCCCCTCACTGCACAGCAATTTGCAGATATAAACTGAACTCGAGTCTGCAGTTTCTCCCTGGGTGCAGCACGGCCTCCACCGCCAATAATTCAGAGAATGCAAATTGATTGAGTAATTATAAACACAACAAAGCACGGAGGAAGAAAAGAAATCATAAAGCAATTTAGGGTGGGATAGTTTAATTAGGAGTCAGTCTATCCTTCTTCTGTATCTGTGTGTATATATATATATATAAATATATATATTGAAAAAGCCCCCCCTCCTCATTTAGAGGCTTCCCCCTGCCCTGGCTGTGCTGCCACATTCCAGCCTGTCACTGCCATTAGTGTCACTGTGTGAATCAGCTGTTCTGGGAACTCCCAACTGTGTCAGTTATGAGCCTGTCAATGGAGCAGCCACGAGCTGAGTGTATTTATGCTGTTTTTCCAGCCTTAGTTGTTGTGGAAAAAGTACCCAGAGCCAACACTGTGCCCCTGGCAGCTCCAACAGAGTGGAGACAACTCCAAGGATATTGGGGTGAGCTGAGTTCAGCAAATTCCCATAAAACAACAAAATTACTATTTTCACGAGTATTTAGGATTTTCTGTGGGTGTGACTCCAATGCCCAGCTCTGCCCACAGCACAGCCTTGCTTTTTGGGAGTGCAGGCCCAGTGGCATTGGTGTGTATCGGGACACACAAATGGAATCTTTGTCTCCAGGGGCTGTGAAACCCCAAACCCCCAGAGGAAAGGCTGCCTGGAGTTTGTCAGCCCTGAAGCAGGTCTGTAATGATGGTGCCAAGGAGAATGGAGGTGGAGGGAAGCAGCAGGAGCTGAGGCTCTGATCAGTCTGTCCTTCCCCCCATAGCCAAACATTAGTTTTGAGTGTATCCCTTTTCTTTGTCCTTGAGGTGGCCTCGGGGGGTGATAAAGTGAGAGTCACCCGATCCACCTTGTGTGGAACTGGAAATGGTTCTTAACAGCCCCAGCTGTTTCAGAGGCAAGAGCCTGGTACAGCGGGAGGGCAGAACCACAGTAAATGCCTAAATAGCTGAAGCATCTGAGGGGGACGTGCTGCACAGTCTTAGTGTACGGCTTTATTTCCCAAAAAAATAACTAAATACCACGTTTAGTACTTGCCCTGGTGTGAGTGATGCTGTAACTCATCGCCCATCATCACCTTCACTGTTATTTCCTGTACAAGTTTTATGTAGTTCTTCAAGACTGCCCCCAACAGCTTGCCTTAGACCAGCACAGTCAGTTCCAGACTCTTCTCAGATCAATAATCACTTCACTCCCAGCTCCAGAGGTTACAGTCAAGTTATAGAAACTCCTGCTAGTTTAGGTGTCCTCCCCTCCTCCCCTTACACATCAAACAGCCACAGCCAGACTGAGACCAGTGTGGAAATGACAAAAACCATCCCAGTTCCCTTCAAACAGTTCCTACTCTTTTTCTCAGTTGGATTGCACAGAGCGGGAGGTGCAAAAAACATTTTTATTAATTACAAACTCACAAAGCTTGAGGGCGCGAAACACATTCATTATGGTGTTAGTTGTAAAAATCAGTTTATTTGAGGAGCAGGACCTTTGCAGGGGTTGAAAGGACAGTCACGTGTGTTATGTTGGGCTTTGATAAAAAAGTATAAATCTTCTACTGCACTTTTCCAAAGTAATGCAAGGATTTGCAACGTGAGGAATTCCCGAGGCTGGAGGGGTAGAAAAGAGGAGCAACTGGTTTATATAAATCAACTCTCCTCTTCCATCACTAAATACCAAAACTAAACTAAAATGTTGACCTGAGAAGCCAGTGTTACCAGAGCCTGTGTGTTACTGCTGGCTTTGAAGCGGAGGCCTTGATTTGAGTTTAGAGGAAACCTCATTGTGGATGAAAACGTGTCCCCAAGTGTGACAGCACCACCAGGGCCACTGTTTGTACACAAGGAGTAAATCCTTGTAGTGCAGAGCTTCCTCCAGCCTTAGAAGAGCAGAACCCACAGAACCTCCTTCCCAGGGGGCAGCAGCAGCTCTGACCCCAGCACGGGGGCTGTTCCCCCGGAGATGCTGTGGTTGTGCACATTGTTCAGCCCAACCAGCTGCCAGGAATGTTCTCTGAGGGTGCACCTGCCCGGGCAGCGACGCTCCCGCTCCGCCCGTTGGGGCAGATTGGTTTACACTCGGCCCCTTCGCTCCTTTTAAGTCCAGTGCAGCAGATGGAGAAGTTTGGGGTGATGTGGAATGCATTTCTCACATAATGCCTGTGGGGAGATGAGGAATGACTAAAATAAATAGCAATTAGACAAGGGCAGCATCGTCCAGGGGGTGTGTTTGGAGTTTCAGGGCTGTCTGAGGGCCAGTTCGAGCCTCGCTGTGTAAAACACACACACACAGCCTTGGGCAAGGCAGGGCAGCAGCTGCTCCCCCCAGAGCTGCAGGAACATTTCAGGATGCCTTAAGGACAGTCTGTAGAAAAAGTTGAGGAGTAATTGCTAAGAGATCATTTAGCCACCACAATTAGGGGTTTTAAAGCAATTTGCAGCGTTGGTCACACATGGAAGGGATAAAGAGAAACAGAGGAAGGAAATGTGTCATTTTTTGGACATGAGGGGCAAAGCCTTGTGCAAATACTGACTACACTCTGCTGTCCATGGACATGAACTTGTAGCAGACCTGAGTGCTTTGAGCCAACTGTGAGTTGAAGCCTTGGAGTTGCCAGCATGACTTTTACTACAAGCTGATAACCCAGTACAAGTCTGAAAGTGATTACCATGAAAAGGTCTCTCTGCATCTGCAGGACTCAGGAATTAGGCTGAAAAAATGACGATACTGGCGGTGCCATCCCTCGAGGACTCCGCCTTGGGAGTGGGAACTGGCTTGGACAGAGTAGGATGTTAGATTGTGTCCAAGCAGGGTTTAAAAGGCTTTTTTTTTGCTAGTCAGTTACTTCGGGCTGATTACAAGGTAAAATGGGACCTTCATGGAGCAGCAAAGTACAGGCATGTGAGCCCAGCCCAGCCCTGCCCTACAGGAACCAGACTGCAACGTGCCCAAGGAGAGATGTTCTCCCACTGCTCAGGGAACGGGGACAACCTGGGGGGATTCTCATCTTTAGAGGCTTCATGAAACCAGTTCTGACTGGTAACACGGGACGGCAGACAAGGTCTGTCACAGCACAAGGACAAGGAGCCAAGGAAGGGACAAAGGGATGCCCTGAGGATGCCCCAGAGCTGTAATTACCTGTCCCTGGTCACTGTGCCTGTGCCTGGCTGCTGGACAGGGCAGGGAGCAGCCCCAGGGGCTCCTTGCTTTGCTCCAGGAGCAACTTCAGGAACTCGGTGCTCCCGGTGGTCTGGATGTACCCTGAGGAGGGGAAACAAACCATAAACGTGATGTGTGACAAAGAGGAATGTCATGGCACAGCTCGTGGCACCCCCCCACACAAACCCCAGTTAAATAGTTGCTGCAGTGGTTAAAACACACAAACCCCTTTTCCTTTGAGCAGTTCTGGGGTCTCAGCAGGAATTCCAGAGCTTGTCCTAAAGCCCCATGAGTGGCTGTTACATGACCAAGGCAGAACAGAATGTTCTACTACAAGTATTAGAAGCTGGGACTTCTTTCTTGCTAATAATAATAAAAAGAAGAAATAAAAATGCACAAGAACAGGAACAACCATCCCTGGAGGCCCCACACCTGAGCCCCATAGCAGGGTGGGCTGAGCACTGAGCAGGTGGCTGGGACAAGGAGAGGGGAAGTGTGCAAGGGCAGAGAGGCACTCGGGGAATGAGCACCCGTGTGGGAAGGGTCTGGGAGCAGGTGCAGCCGAGGGCCAGCGCTGCCAACTGGCCCCTGCAGCACATGGGCAGCTCTGCCCCAGCACCCCAGGGCTCTGCCGTGGGAGCTTCGAGTCCACCACCACCACCAAGGGGGAATTCAGAATTCCATGGAACACGGCACGACCAGGAGCCAGTTTACAGCCAGCAGGGCTCCACTGCACACACCCAGCTGCAGAGGGGCACCAAACCTCACAGGTGCCGTAACACAAAGCCCTGCCCATGGAGGTGCCAGCAATGCCACCTGGAGCTCACCCAGACCAGGCCCAGGCTCTGTCCTAAGCCAGGTCTCACACTCCATGGAAAGGCATCCAATCCAACCTTGCCTCAGGTGCCACTTCTCAGCACTATTCCTAAAAACCACCATTTTGGACACAGATTATCAACAAAGGCCACAATTACTTCCCAGAGGAAACCGTCCAGTCTTGCATGACAAGTAATAGAAAAAAAGGCAGATTTAATCACAAATTGGTTTACTTGTACCAAAGAGGGTGGGCAGAGCCCTCCCTGCCCCTGGACACGGCCCCTCCCCTCCTTTGGGGTGCTGAAAGGGCTGGAGCTTCCCAAGTGGCCTTCCCTCTCCCAGTTCCCCTGCCACTCTTCCCCAAGTTTGACTGCTCTAAAACATTTACAGATCTAAAAAGCAGAAAGGAAAAAAATGTTCACCTGTCGGGTGATATAAAACCAATCTTCTACTAAATGTGCCAGAATAATTTTTCTCCACCTCAACCACAGTTAAAACCTTCAGTCTATTCATTACTGTCTTTTTATAGTATTTTTATTTAATAAAACCTATTAAGACTACCATACAAATCTCTTTACTTATGCTTTTATCTTTTAACTGATCAATTTTTATATTGCTGACATCCCTGCTTCACCATTTGCTCATTTAAAAATTCATAGTATATGAGCTCTGTCTCTGGAGAAAACGTCTATAAAATTTGTTACAGCTGGCAAATGTGTATGAGTCAGTGATAGCACATGACTAAATGCTTCACAGAAAATAAAATTTGTTTCTGTAGTAAGCAGAACTGTTTAAATGTTATTTATTTTTATGTTTCAAAGAAAATATATTGTGAAGTGCTGCATTGATTTAATAGGCAGCAATGTCTGTGTACACGCTGTACCCGGGAAATTTATGGAACCTTTGCACAACTCCTTTAATTGAATTTTCCAAATCTCTCACCACACACAAATAATCAATATCTTCTGCAGAGAAAACCAGTCAGAATTATTACAGTCTTTCTTTTCAATTTTGTTGTCATCAGCACATACAGAGCACCTGGATATTTGTAATGTCTGGATAGCAAGTTATTTACACCTCTTAAACATATAATTGCTACTGAGTCCAAACTAATGTTTCTTTTCTTTTTTTGTTTAAAATAATTATATTCAGGGGACAGAGTGCTATTTATTGTCATGTAGGAGTTGCTACACGGTGGAAGAACTACAATTCTTCTGAATTTTTCATTAAGCTTAATACTCTAACCTAGATCCACTACAATTAAAAATTAATAGCTGTTGTGCCTCTAAAAAGGTAAACAGAGAGTGAGTGAAGGGGCTGCCAGGTGGCAGCTCTGGGGGTGCCCACTCTGTGCCCTCTGCCCCCCGTGGTGCCAAACACCAAACCTGGCCTAGGAACTGAGTAACGATGTTTGCAAACACTGGCTCTAAAGCCCCAGCTCATAATCAGCTGGGGACAAAAAAAAAGTCCTCCAGCATCATCTTGATTGCTTTTAGAGCAGTTGTGCATCTAAACCACAACCCAAACTCTGAAAGAAGTTCAAGTTTCTAAATAATTTTAGTTGTGAATCAACTCAGTCCATTTAAGTTCCCAAGACTTACTTTTCCTAGCAGAGGGATAATGACATTTCTTCCCTGCAAGTGAATACAAAGCTGGGCTCAGAAAAATAAACATGTTTTTTAGGTTAGGGTTTCACAGTTCGAAAAATCCACTTTGTCTGCAATCTGATGCATTCCCCTTTTTCCTGGAAGATCCCAAAGGAGGAGGAGGAAGGATGGGTGGGAAGGACCCCAAGCATGCCTGAAGGTCAACAAATTCGTTTTACTTTATGTGAAAAGGATGTAAAAATAAACTGTCGATGTGATTTACCCTCACTCTCAGCAACCCACCAGCAGACCAGGTCCAAGGGGTTCAGTCTTAGGACTAAAAGTCCAAAGCTCAAACTGACATGAACTGGGACAAATAGTGGAATATTGTATTTTTATGTGGTTGGAGAAGGAGCTCTCTTGTACTAAAACCAACACGGAGGTTGGGAATGTTTAGAACTGGACTCAGGGGGGTGACCACATTTCCCCCTGGCCTTGGCAGGATGAACAACAATCCAAGAAAGGATTTTTGATTCCACTGTGGCCTGAAAACAGTTTTGCCCAACACTGCAAGTATTCGACCTGCTCTGACACTCTCCTGTTTCCTCCTTGGACAGCACATGGACTCACGGAGGTGATTTATGTCACTGGGTTTGGGAAGCAAAGTATTCGTGTAGCCTGCAACAACCAGCTGGAGCAGCTTTGGAGAAGATTTGGAATTTTAGCCTCACTCTTGGAACCCCCCAGTCTATTAAACTTCCCTTTAAAATAGGCCCATCCCAACCTACACAGCCATTCCCAGCACACACAGAGCACGCTCTGGCCTGGGACATGCAGGCTCCATTTCATCTCTTGGCTGTTGTTTTACAATTTGCTTACTTTCTATTCCAAAACATTTTGTTTACTGTAAATTCCAGTCATGGCCAGACAAAGCTGCCCTTTTTTTCCTGCTGGTCACCCATAATGATAAACTGAGCTGTACACAAGGCTGCCCATTGAGCCAGGAATATTCTGGATGGAGTTGTTTGAAGAGGAGGTTGTTTGTGTAAAGTAAATAAATTTCATGCCTCACCATGTGATGATAATGTGACATTCCCTCGGTACCAAGACACTGAACAGTCATAAGTTTTCAGCCTTGCCATAACTAATTAAAAATAATTCTGACAAAACCACATCCAAAACTAAAACGCAAAGCAAAACATCTCCAGATGCTTTTCTTTGATCACACACTGCTCTGCCTCTCCTACAACTGCACTTTCAAGGCTGCAAAATGGAACTTACTCTTTGTCAAAACAAAACTGACACTGAAACTACATCAAAATTGGTCAACTGAAACTCAGAATTGTATTTTCCACCTCACTTTTCACTGAGTATTTCTCCCCTAACAGGACTGGGTGTGTGTTTGGTGCCAGGGCTGGTTTTTAGAGCAAAGACAGAAGTAGAAATGTGTATGTGGTGACATAAAAGAGCAGAGCACAAAGGCAGCAGTGAGTGTTTGAGTCTGCACTGGCCCATGGCATTCCCAACCCTGGGATCATCTGAACTGCAGGACACAGGGAGCTGGAAATCAGAAAGAACAGACTGCACAAGTGAGCCAAATTCCTTCAAAAGGGTTGTCACCTGGAGATAATCTGCTGGAGCCCAGTAAACTTAAGTTTGAGTGATTTTCTCTCCCTTAAGAGAATTCCCCACAGCAGAGGGAATTCAGGCCTGAGCAGATCCCACCAAAATCCATGGGGTGGGAGCAGCAGAGAGGCCACCACTGCTTCTAATTCTGGTTTTGCTCTATTTTCAGTCAGAATGTGTGGAGACAGCAGAAACATCAGAATAACAGTGGTGAATTTGTTGATTTTTAGAGAAAACCAATCCTGAGTGTATCCCCTTCCTTCCTGCCAAGGCTCTGAAGTGGTCACCAGCTTCAAATATTTTCACAGCCCTAGTTATGAAGAAACCAATAGCTGGGATTTCACAGTCCCCTGGAGTGCCCTAAATCCCTCCCAACAGGTACAGGGGAAAAGGGATTTGCTGCAAGACTGTTTGTTACTGCAAAGGGAGGAGGATGAGGAAGAACAAGGGTAACTGGGATACATAAAAGGTGTGTGAAGGCTCCAGGACCTGACTGCACTTATTTCTGACCTGTGCCACAAGTGCAAGACCATTAATGGTTTCTTCTCCCTGCACAGTTACCTTGACAAACACCCAATGTAATGAATACAGCAGCAAATACTCAATTTACATTTTCCCAGTGGAAAAGTTTGCAGAAGAAACACATTTGATTCTCATCATTTTCATCCCCTGAATGTTACCCAACTTACCGTAAGTGGCAAGGACTAAGAAGGAGTCAACCAAAAGGAATCAAAACAGGAGTTACGAGGAGTTCTTACCTTGGGCAGGGAGTTCTCCATGGTTTGCTTTCAGCAGCTGCAGCTCCTCTGCTTGAGTCACTAGTGAAGAAATAAATCCAAAATCAGCAAATGTTGCCCCAGAGATTTCAAAGGAAACGATACCTCTGCTGCCTTCACTTTCAAAGCACTTCAAGAAAAAAAAACAAAACCCAAACTATGTAAATGTGCTCAAATCAATTAACAAAAAGTAGTCAAAACTCAGATAATTTTGACAAGTCGTGTTTACAGCCTCGTAACGCGTTTTGTTCCCATTTTTTCCTGATGTTGTGCTTTGTTCCCAATTCAGAGATGGGAGGGAAGGAAAATTCTCTCCCCGTGTGGCTTTGCTGGGCACCTGTTTGCTCCTGCACCCCGAGCAGCTCCAGGCCTGGCTCCCCTCTAGCTGCTTCCACTCGGCAGGAAACACCAACAGGCAGGTTTATAGAAGGATGAGTGTTGGCAAAATAGCACTTCTGCTGCAGGTGAAATGATAGATCACCTTGACATGTTTGTCTCAAGGGTGGGCACAGAGTGTATCCAGGTATGGCCCATATTCCCTGCTCAGCTGGAAACTGAGG
This sequence comes from Grallaria varia, assembly GCA_013396735.1. Classification (NCBI taxonomy): domain Eukaryota; kingdom Metazoa; phylum Chordata; class Aves; order Passeriformes; family Formicariidae; genus Grallaria; species Grallaria varia. The sequence continues at coordinate 442,208 of VWZG01009358.1, read as the reverse complement.
CTGGAATGAAAAGTCTTCAAGAACAATGAAAATGACCTGGGAAGGGAGACCTTTATTTCTTACCCCTGGAAGCCAGTATGTTTTTGTCCTGCAGTTATCCATAATGCAAGATTTTCCTCACTAGGCTATTGCCCCACCACATCCTCCCCTCCTGGCTGCAGAGGGGTTGGGAAGAGCAGGAGGAACGAACTCCAGAACCTCTGACCCGCAGGAAGGATAAAGAGTTTCCTAAAAACGGCCATATATGAGTGGAAAACTTCACCTTTCTGCGTTCCTTCGGCAAAGTATTACAGATGTGCCATCTGGGAAGTGCCCTTATCCCAAACACAATAAGTATCGGGAATGTCCATCATTTAGAGACATATGAATAGCGATTTTTAAAGCCTGGAAATTTATAGTCAGCCTAATCCTCCTGGCAGGCGACCAAACAAACCAACTTCCTTGGCAGAGGAGAAGAAAGGCAAAGCAATCCAAGTGCAAACGCTTATCCTAATTCCCAGCTAACTACCCACTAAGTATCTAACTCTTTGCATTACAAAAGGTGTTGCCCTTCCAGGTTTTCCCTCCCCGTGGAGCTGGAGGGGCAGGATTGGGGCTGCCTCTCTTTTATGTCCCTGCTGGATGCACCAGGACACTCAAAGTGCATTTTCCTCGGCCAGAACAGAGTCCTGGGATGTGACACTTGAGGAACACCTGGGGGGATCCTCGTCGGGTGGTGAGAAAGGGGATCAATCCCCTGAAAACGCTCCTTACGCAGGGTTTGGGTTTTCTGCAGCTCAGCGCTCAGGGGAGCAGAGGAGTCTGAGACACCGAGGATGTTTTCCAGCTCTCTGCTGCCCTCCAAAGCCTGCAAAAGGATTACAGACACGGTTAAATCCCATTCCCAAACTCTTGTTAGTTGCCTATAACTTACCAAAACCACCTGAAATAAAGAACTTTTGAAAATTGTTCGTAAGCTCTAAATGCTGCCTTTTCTAAATAAGATTTCAATTGAAGTGCTTCAAATAAATTAGAATAAATATTTTTTTTTTTGCAAATAAAGCCTTGTGAGACCACATGAAATAATTCAGTACAGTACTCTGAGTGCACTGAATTATTTCTCAGCTATTGATAGACAGCAAAGAACCTTCTGCTAAATTTAATTCAGGAAGCAAAATCTGAATAAAACAGCAGTGATTTGCATTTTAGCATGTATTAGACTATTAAATAATGATACATCAGGGGCAAATTAAATATTACAATAAGGCTATTTAATCTCTAAGGACACAAAAATCTATGTAGCAATAATTAATATTTCAAGTTACAAATAACAGTTGAGAACTACTCATGTGTTTTTATTCGTGTACAGAATAAGGACTGGTACAAATTGGAAAAGCAACTCTCCAGTTTACAAAAGATTACTCAGTTTTGAGGGTTTTTTGCATTTTCTGGATTTCCAAGTCAAACCTGCCTAGTTTCAAATCTTTTGTTTGCTTCCCTATTCCTTAAAACTCAACTCTTGCAAACAAAATCTGATTTTTTCTTTCAAATCCTACAGTAAAAGCAGATAAAACAATAAATCAGTGTAAAAGAGACCTGGAGGCTTGTGAGGTTTGCTCTTATTTTCAGAATTCTGGGCAAGGAACTTTTCACTTGGGACTGCAGTGCCAGGAACCTGGATATAAAAAAGGTAAAACAATTCCATTCACTCACTGAAATTCCAGGTTTGCAACATTTCCCAGAGTTTCTTCCCAACATAATCCGGATGAATCAGCTCAGCTGGGAACAGACTGTGTCACATAACAGCAGACACAACCTGCCTTTGGGTGGGATTTATATCCCAACTGCCAAAAATCCATATTATCCTAATTTTAAGGACAAGAACCCCAAAATCCATATATCCTAATTTAAGGACAGTAACTCAGGTTCAGCAGCATCAGAGGATTTTCTTCAGCATTTGCACTGAACGTGCATTAAAAATAAACCTGCCAGGATAGTTTAAGGTATTTTCTCTTTGAACCATTTAAAGCTGTAAATCAAACCAACTGTTTCTTGTTTGCTCTCACAGAAGGGATAATCACCCTTATAAAAAATGCAAATTTAAGAACAGAGCCACAGGATGGAAATGGGAAAAGAAAATAATAATATCAGTTTATTGGACAATACATTTTCCACAGGCAAAAATCAAGTGTCTGGAGGTTCCTGTAAATATTAAGTGCAGGTGTTGGTTTATAAATGGTTTTAGTGGTATGTCAGTAACTGCTGGTCTGCAAATTTTTTAAAAATATACTGAATTATTGAAGGCAAACATTTGCATGTCAATGAAGACTCTGATTACTCCAATTGTTCTGTAATTCAGGGTTACTGTCACTGAGAAATCAGTTGACTGAGGGATTTATTGAACCACAAAAAAAACCTTAATCAGTTTAGTTTTCTGCTGGTATGATATTAATATTTCATTTTTCACTATGTAAAAAGGCATCCAACAATTCTGCCAAGCTCCATCACTCCACAAACACTGTCCTAACAAGGAAGGCATTTCAAGCTGATGGTGGGGGGAATGTCCCTTACAAGGACAAAGCCTCAACAAACAGTTCAAAAGGAAGAGCTACAACTTCAAACATAATATTCAGTTGAATTAATGTCACAACTATTAAAAAAGAAATGCATGCAGTCTCTCGGACACCTCACCTGAAATATTTAAGTGCTTTATTAACTGGGGATTGGCTGGAAATTGATACCTTGTGGCAGAAAAGATAAGAATTGTAAAAGATTTCGCATTAATCTGCTCCTATGACCACTCAGTGCCTTTGAATATCCAATCCCGTGCAATGAGAAGCGTTAAAAATACCGGCTGTGAATGCATTCTGGGTGAAATACGAACTCAAAGCCAGTGCGAATGAACGCACTGGATGCACTCACCCGTCCTGCTCTGTCGGAGGCTGCCCTCTCCTGGAGAACCCGCCGCTGCAATTATCGCTCTGCTCCCTCCCACCTCCTCCCAGCGTCACCAGGAAGAGAACAAACAGCAAAACAAAAATAAGAGGTTGAGTATTTGAAGCACGTGAAGAAGGTGTTAATCTGAACGCTGATTTTATTTGGGAAGAGAAAGAAACCCCAAAACTCCCTTGGGAGGCAGGAGAGATCCCTTGGAATGAGCCACACCAAATTAGTTATAATTTACATCTCTGTAATTTGGCCTCTCACCAGTTCACCTTACATTTATACCCCTGGAAACCTTGAGACTACAGTATTGATAAGTGGAAGTTGGGATAATTCTAGCAGGTAGTTACTGTGTTCTACTCAGGAGCTTTTTATCCCATTAATTCCTTAAATACATCACATTAGCATGGAACCCTATCCTGAAAAATGCTGGAATTCTCCTTTAATAAAAACCACCTGGCCCCCAAGTCCACACTGTAAACAACAACAAAGGTACTGCAAATTACCTCCAAAGGCTTTTACAATTCCCACAGAAATCACATTAAAACAGATTAACATTTTATCTCCTATTCCAAGACTTGCTCCAGCAATAAACAAGTCACACCTGACTATCAGGAATGATTTAACTGGAGCTGAAGTTGAAGACATTGTAGAACGTGGAGATTCTGCAAATTCACCTGTAAGTGGAAGTATCAGCACACCAGGAGGAATTAACTTTTAATTTTAATATTTTGTAAAACATTTAGAAATGTTCCCAATGACAAAGTGCTGTGAAAGTTTCAGCTGTTCCAATACAGCAGCTGAAGGTTAAGACCCCCAAAGATTTAATTTTAAATCTAAGCAGTTTTAGAACTTGGACTTAATTACTTTACACAAAGCACAGTAAGTTTTCATAGCTAATGGCATTAATTTTGTAATAATTTTTGTTAAGAAAGACAGAATATTGATTACACTGGAACACCTCACAGGTGATATCCAGAATCTGTTAGAACACCACAACACTCAAAATAAAAGTGTGTTTTCAGAAGCAGACGAGAAATTGGGGGTTTAAAAGGACACCCCAAAACCTGTGGTTTAATAATTATGTAACACCATCTTGCAGCTGTATGAACATAGGGGAAAAAAAAGAGATGGCTACTGCTGCATTACTGACTAATTATCCATCTAAATGTCAGCTCTGCTCACGTGATCAGGCTTTTTATAGGCAAAAGGAATGTTCCCCTATGTCCACCCTTAATATCAGCATGGAGAGACACGTTCACCTTTCCCACTGACATCCTAATATACATTTTAATTCAAGACATTTTGCCCCCTCTCTACTTTCACCCAAGAGATAAGGAATGTAATTCAAAGGGAAAGGTGCTGAAAAAGTTTTAAGACTTGTAGTAAATTAAACATTCGTGTATTGTCATGTGTTGTGTCACTAAAAATGCATCAGTGAAAATTAAGAGTTCATTAAAGCAGGTAATTAGAAATGTGTAGGGATATTCCAGAGGACACACATAAAGAGTCACAGCATTTTTAATTTCAACTTCTTTTGAGAGGAAAATTTGTTCACAAGACAGGCACCGTGGCAAAAACAGAGGATTGTTCCCTCCATCCCAGAGGGATGCACACAAACCCTAAAGGGAGCTGGAAACAATATAGTTATAAAAATAATCATGTATTTTCTGAGAGCTAATGACATTCAGTGTTATGTTAATTAAAAATTGCCTTGAAGTGCCTCACCATAAAAAATAATGGCAAAGAAACACACAAAATAAAAAAAGGGCTTTGCTAACATGCCAAACCAGGGGAATTACTGGAATGATTGACAAAAATGCCAGTGTGGGTTTTTCTACCAAGTCAAAGCCAAACATTTTAAAAATTGAGCAACAGAAAGAAAACCTGTTTCATAGACACCTCCAAGACTGATACTGAAGAGATCCAAGCTTTAAAAATCAACATCAGCTTTTCCAAACGAGATTGAAAATTTCAAAGAGGAAAAAGGAAACAAACATAGCACATGAGAGATAAGTTACTAAATCAAACCAGTAACCAGGAAAATATTGTAGTAAGAAAAAGAATGTTTAACTAACCTTTTGTTGGGGGATTCCTGAGATTTTTGTCATTTAGGATTGGGGAGGATGAAAATGGACTCATCTGGCGTGTTCCTGTTGTTGGTGAGTAAGAACTCAGGTTTTTCTTTTTGGTCTTCTGAGGTGTTGCATCAGGTGGCTGAAAGGAAACAAAGTACCAAAAAAATGAATATTGATAAAATTGCTCTGAACATTTACCATCTGGTAACAGGCTTTCCTCAGTACCTTTATGTACCCCCATAAATTGGAAGCCCACATTGTGGTGTTGTATGTTGTGACCTTGTGCCCACCAAGCTGCTCTGTCACTTCCCCTCCTCATTAATATTAGTTTTACTCTAAAAAATAAAAGCTCCTTTTTCCACAAAGAAAAAGTCTGCATTTTCCAGAGATTTAGGTATCACCTTGTTGGTTGGGTTGTTTTTTTTTCAAATTAGCCAAAACCTGGTATTATTTTTTCTCTAGCACTGACAATTTAAGACACGTGAACTATAAGCAACTATTTTTAGATTTTAATTTGATCAAAAGATAGTTATTCCTAATGATTTTTGAAACAAGTGTTAATTAAAAAAACCCCAAGTAAACCCCTTAGCCCTCAAATTTTGTTTCTGTTTTAGGATTTCAATATGTCTAATGCTAGTGCCAGTACTGGTCATAAGTAATGGGACTTGGAGCATATTTTAAAATACTGAGTTAGCTGCCCACTTATCTCTCTTTGTTTTGGTCTCAAATACCCTAAATAGTTTCACATCAACCATTTATACTCTTGTCTATCACTACTGAAAGAACACCTGATGGAAACCCTCAGTCTGGTGTCACCAGTGTTTTGCTACATTCAAGCAGGTTAAAGAAATGTTTCAAGCAATCTTCAAATGAAAGATTAATTTAAGTATCAATGCCAATTTAGCAATTTACATGCCAAAAGATCTCTTTTGTAATGGGGAGAATCTCCAATTTTCTCACAGTTTCAGGGTATTTTTCCTGCTTGAACATCATTCCTGGATATGGATAAAACTCCTTTAGGCAACTGCCCAGAGAAAGTCACTGTTGTACCTATGAGGACAACATTTATTTATGCAATTTTTTAAAACCCACATCACTGAGCTTGCACCACAAGTTTTTATCATTCATATGGCCTGCAAAAGAACCTCAATGCAGGGAACCATCAAATAACTCCTTTTAGCTCCTCTGCTTTAAGGTGGAAAGAGAACTCCATGGAATTTCAGCCGGGCCACTCATCTACAGAAACGTTTCCTACAGCCCAGGAAACAGATGCAAAATTGCAGTCACAGCTGCATTCTGAGCAGAACAAGTTGGATAATGGTACACTAAGCTGCTAATTAAATTGCTAATGATTTTTTTTTTTTTAGTGCCACTACGGTATTTTGCCACCTTTGTTTAAATTTAAAAAAAAAAATAGGAAAATTTTTAAAATTGTGAATTTCTACCTTGCTAAACATCAGTGAGGCCTCCAAATATGTGCTGCCTACGAGCAAATCTCTTCAAAATGACACAGAGGTGGAGGTTTCCTTGGAGCTCATTTGCTGCCCAGCTATTTCTCCCTGTCCTTTTCCCAAATTTTCCTTCCTTTGAAGCCTCCCAAGCTCCCCTGCACTGTCTGCAGCAACACCCACCGTGGTAGGAGAGACAATAAACTGAGATATGTCCCAACACGCTGGGACTGGGAGGATGCTGGAGCTGCACTTACAAAAAATAATAGCCCCAGTACAATTTTATTTTTTATTGTGATAACCGTGGTGGAATTTATTGCAGCGTTAGCACTTTATTGTTTCATTATGCCAGATTAGCTGAGGGAGGTAATTATAGCTCTGACATGAAAATGCCTTTACTGTTTTCATTTCAATTTTGCAGTTTGTGATATGCAAATTCCAGCATTGCCATAATTCCATATTGTTCCATGTACAATTACATGGCAGAACATTTGCTCCCCGGGATAATGGAGCTAATTTCTAATAAATGATTTCACCAAGGATCTTAACTCATTCAGCTCTTGGGTAAATAGTGATGGCAATAACAATATGCATATTTTTCAAGTGATTCATGCAGATGTTCATTACTTAACACCAGGCAGTTCTGAGACAAATGAAAGACTATAAATTTTATACTAATATTTGTCAGCAGTAATTTTGTGCCTTAGGATTTTCCTAGACAACATCTAATCTGTAACAATATAAATGCAGCTAAAATGAAACAGCATGTTTATATACACGTCTATTTTTGCACACAAATACACATACATACAAATATATATAAAGCCCAGATAGTCCCACATGCAAAAAAATACTTAACATTTACTTTTTTAACAGGGTCCAACTTTAATGCTCTCTTAACTCTGCAAGAGAAAAATATGGACAAGTTTTATGGTCATCTAGACACAACGCCTTCTGGTAGTAACACCTGTAATTGATATTTTTAAAGACAGGTTCCTATTTAGTGTTTCACATTTACATATGAAAACAAATGTCATCTAAAGCCAATATATTAATGGATTAAAATACTGTGTATCAAGAACGTTGCTTGCTTAGAAGAATGAAGTGTTTGCCTAAGAAAACCTGATCCTCCATTTGATACCAGAGGTGAAACCCAAGACACTGAAGTGCAATCATGCTGAATATTTGCTTTTCCCCCAGGACTATAAACACCAAAACCCCCAAAAACGCATTTTCCTTTACATACCTTCTGAGCAAGGCTTGAAATGATTTTGCCATTAGTCCAAACAATGTACAAAGCCATTTAAAACACAGGTACAGCCAAGGTGAAAAAAGTAGTTTTTCCCCATCATTTTAGCTCTTAACATGATTCAGTGCTGCCAGACTATGACTTAGCTGGGGAACAGATGCTCTAAGTCTTTACAGGTCCCCAAACCATAAGAAACTATTCGCTTCTCTTCTTCCCTCTCCTGATTCAGGAACATGCCAAGCTCTCTCTGCAAAATCTGCTCCGCTGAACTGGATGCCCAGCTGTTAATGGCAACACTGGAAGGGGAAAGCTGAATATTTATAATACTTTATACGGTACAGCTGTCTTCTAAAGAGCAGTCATCAAAATTTTATTGAATGCGGGCTAAATGCTCAAAGGGAAGAAAGGTCAACATAAATTAAGACTATTTTTCCCAGAGACAACTGAAACTTTTTAAGCAGGTTCCTAAATCTTGATTTAAACAGTGATATAAAACAACAAGGAACAAAAAAAATCTGGGTAAGAACAGTCCTCAAGAAACACATATATTATATTGAATTAAACAAGATTTGGAATTTACATCGTATTTCAAGAACTTAGTTCAGTTTCCATCTTGGAAATGAACCTTTTGCCTTGTAAGGAATTAAGGTGATCTCGTTCAATTTTTAAATTTATGCTACTATTCCAAACCTGTAAATTAAAGGAAATAGGAATGGAAACACATCTTTGATATGTAACTCAGGTAAGGGTCTTGCATGAAAACTGTTTTACAACTATCTCCATTAAAACAGGGGAAGAGAATGTTCAATCTTAAAAAAGCCCAGTGAACAGGTAACATTAAAATTAAAAAAGCCTGTGAAAATCTGGCCAAAGGGCACTCAAAGCTGTAAAAGTTTGATGGAATTCTTTACAATATATTTCTCTTTTAAAGAGAAACCCATATTGCTCAAGGAATCCTGACTCCATTCCACCTGCCAGCCCATGGCAGCAGAGAAATATCCTATTTATTAATAGAGAGGATGCTCTGGGGCCCAGTGCATTTGCATGTTGTACCAAGGCATGTGGTGATGGGAGCTTTTATGACTGAAGGCCAAAGGAAACCAGGATCTGGACTCAGCACAGCTGCAGGATGAAGCAAAATGAGAAACTACATGAAAAGCCCCCTAAATTATAAACATTGAAAAAATTTCTCGGGGAGAAAGTTGTGGACTGATCAAGGGCATGTTCTTTGGAGTCTGTCAAATATTGTGGACAGGAATAGAGCAGCTCAGTTCTCCCTGCTGGCCTCTAAAACCCCTGCAAAATCCCCCAATTATGGAGGCAAGGACGGAACCTCATTCCAAGCACTTCAGTGTTGGAAAGAGCTGGAATATTCATAGAATCATAGAATTGGCCAGGTTGGAAGAGACCTCCGAGATCACCAAGCCCAACCCTTGATCCAACACCGCTGTGATTCGCAGATCATGGCACTGAGAGCAGAAAACCCTCCAGGGACCACATCTCTGGGCAGGCCATTCCAGTGCTTGATTACTTGATTTCTGCCTAATATCCAACCTAAATCTCCTCTGGCAGAGCTTTAAGCCTGTGACCTCTTGTCCTACTGCTGGTTGTCTGGGAGAAGAGACCGACCCCCACCCGGTTATACCCTCCTGTCAGGGAGTTGTAGAGGGTGAGGAGGTGCCCCCTGAGCCTCCTCTTCTCCAGACTGAACACCCCCAGCTCCTTCAGCTTCTCCTCAGAGCATTTGTGTCCCTTGAGTCCCTTCACCAGACTCCTTGTTCTTCTCTGGACCTGCTCCAGCACCTCAGTTTTGGAAGGTGTCAGAGCATGGACCAGGCTCTGCTCGGGGATGCCAAGCAACAGCACAAGAGGCAACGGGCTGGAATTGATGTCCAGGAAATTCCACCTCGACATGAGGAAGAACTTCTTCGCTGTGCAGTGACTGAGCACTGAACAGAGACCAGAGAGGGTGTGGAGCCTCCTCACTGAGGATATTCCAGAACCATCTGGACACAACCCTGTGTTGTGTGGTCTGGGATGACCCTGGAGCAGGGAAGGGGGACCAGATGCCCCACTGTGGTCCCTTCCAGCCTCACCCATCCTGTGATCTCTTTCCCAACTGCTCCCACACATTCCCACGGTGTTATCCATGGGGTGTGCAGAGCTATGGAATCCCAGAGCTGTTAGGGCTGGGAGGGCCCTCTGAAGACCCCCAGTTCCACCCCCTGCCAGGGCAGGGTCCCCTGGCGCAGGTGGCACGGGATGGCATCCAGGTGGGGCTGGGATGTCTCCGGACCGGGAGCTGGGCAGCACCAGCGCTCCGCCGCCCTCAGCGTGAGGAAATTCACCTCCGCGTTGGGGCGAAACTCCCTGGATTTTAGTTTAAAGCCATCGCTCCTTGTCCTGCCGCAGCTGGGCATCCCCGGCGAGAGCCACCCGCGGCCTCCTTCAGAAATAAATAGAGAATAGAGCATCGCCCACAGCAGCACCTCCAGGGGAGCCCCCACCGCAAACCATGCCCTGTTTTCCTCTGGATACAAATCCCACCCTCTCCCGGGCCGCTCCTCCCCTCTCCGGGACCACGCTGGGAGCACTTTTTCCCTCAGGGAAGGGGCGCGGGAGCCTCAGGGGCCTCACGGCTGCCCGCGCTCCTGAGGGGGCCGGGGAGGGCAGAGGGGGGAAAGGGGAGGAAAAGGGAGGGAAAGGGAGCAGAGGGGAGGAAAAGGGAGCAAAGGGGAGGAAAAAGGAAGGAAAGGGAGTGGAGGGGAGGAAAAGGGAAGCCAGGGGAGCGGAGAGAGCGGGCAGAGCTGCCCTCGACACTCACGACATCCCGCCGCCTTCCTCTGCGCTCCCGCCAAACGCCGCCGGCTGGAAACGGCGCCGGGGCGGGGCCGGGCCGGGCAAGGCGGCCCCTGAGGGCGGCGAGACCCACGGCGGGCCCTGTTCGGCTCCCCGGGCCCCACGGCCTGCTCGGTTCGGCTCCTCGGGCCCCCCACCCGGCTCGGCTCCTCGGGCCCCACACTCGGTTCGGCTCCCCGGGCTCCACACCCGGCTGGGTTCGGCTCCCCGGGCCCCACACCCGGCCCGCGGGTGGGGCCGGTCTCGTACCCTCAGGGCCGCCCGCGCAGGGGGAGTTGATTCCCCTCAGGCTCGCCGGGAGAAGAGGATTTGTAATGTTTTCTGCGGTACGTGGTAAATTGCGGCCCCTGAAAGCCCCCTGCGCCCGCCGGGGAGGGAGGTGAAGGGATCCGTGAGGTAAACGTTGTCTCGTTTCAGGTGGGCGCGGCCGGAGCTTCGCCGTGCCGGGTGTGTGTGTGTGTGCCCTGTGGAGGAGCCGCGGTCCTGAAGGTCAGTGTTGTCGTGAGGGGATGGCTTTGGGTATTTGGAAATGTTTCTTCATGGAAAGGGTAGTTAGACATCGGAAAGGCTGCCCAGGGAGGTTTGGAGTGCCCAGCCCTGGAGGTGCCCAAGGCAGGACTGGCCGTGGCACTGAGTGCCAAGGTGGGCATCGAGCACAGGGAGGGCTCTGTGGGCTGGGAGGGCTTTTCCAACCTCGGGGATTCCGTGGCTTAATTCTTGTTTGGGATATGGTTTTTATTTGTTAGAAGCATAGCAACAACAATTGAGAGTTTGGCTGTGCCACCCTCCCACTCCATAGAATCCCAGAAGGGGTTGGGTTGGGAGGGATCTTAAAGATCATCCCATCCCACCTATTATCATGGGCAGGGACACCTTCCTTTATCCCAGGTTGCTCCAAGCCCTGTCCAACCTGACCTGGGACACTTCCAGGGATCCAGGGGCAGCCACAGCTCCTCTGCCTAACCTGTGCCAGGGCCTGAAGAACTTCATCCCAATATCCCATCCAAACCTTCTTTTTCCAGCCTAAAAGCCCAAGCCAGCTTGCCCGCCTCCATCTGTATTGTCTGCAGTGTCATCTGTCCAGTAAAAATGTCCCAGGCCAAGCCATGGGGCTGCTGGCAGTGCTGGCACCGAGCCATTGCTCCCTGGATTTCCCAGCCATTGCTCCCTGGATTTCCCAGCCATGGATGGGCAGCACTTCTCAGTGGAACTGTGGGCCACGCAAGAAATATCTCAGTAATGGGGAGCCCAAGGAGTACAAACGAGAGTTCACATTTTACAAACTGGTTACTGGAAAATTAACATTTATTCTTCTCCTCCTCCTTGACTTTCCCTGCACCTCAGTTCCATTCTCTGTGTGTAACACTGGTGCTTAATTATTGTGACACCCGTTTGCAGGAGCCAGGCTGTGTCAGGGGGTCCCCGTGGGGTCTTTCTGGTGCCTGTGTAATATTAAAGTGTCAGGCAGGCGGGCTGGGTATTACAAATAGGGTACTTCATCCATGATAAGGATTATTATCTTCCTTTCCCAAGTGTAAGAGACCTGTATAACTCACCAAGGTGCAAGTGATTTAGGCCTCCTGAGTCAAAATCCAACGAGTCCTGAAGGGGACCCTCTGATGCCGTTGTCTTGTTGCTGAACTTGAGATATTCAATTTATTATACTGGAATATATTTTTGTGAAGTCAACATTGGGTAAAATAATACGAGAGGCTGTTAGAGCAACAGCACAACAGGATTTAGTGTCCCTCTGTGGTGGCCTTCTAAAAACCCTAATCACCCTTGAAAAAAGCAGAAAGCTGCTGTTACAGTTTACTGGCCATTGGTGAGCAAACAGCATCAGTTCCTGGTTGGAATTTTTTTAATAATGGAGAAAAAAGAGTTTCATGGTTTTTTCCCATTCATTTACAGTTATATGGGTCCTGTACTTAAAAAGTCTAGGATGCTCAAAGCTTTATGCATGTTTATTTTTATTGTTTATATTTAAATAACTCTTAGAAGTAGAATTGTGTGCTTAACTTGGTGTAGTTGAGGGACTAAGAGTTACATTTTCTCCCAGTTTTGCTATTATCCATATGTTTTATTGAGTTACAACTGTAAAAAAGAGAAAACATGGGTAGCGATGGCTTGTTTTACAGATAATGTGAAAATGTGTTTTCATGCTTTCAAAATTCATGACTAAAGAATATTATATATATTTTATATAATACATATATTATCTGATGTAATATTGTATCATATAACATATAATATGATATAATATAATATTACACATTATAATAATATATATAATATAATGTAATACCCTAACCCTAATTGTAATGCAAAATGTTTGAAATTAAAATAAAATACAATGAAACGGAACTTTTTACTGCCAAGGAAGAATAAATTATGAATAATAACTAGAGCTCAAGCTATTTTTGTGTGTGGACATCATGGTGCTCCTTACATGTGAAGATAGCTGTTCCCATCCCAGATTTAGGGAATGAGAAGAGTATGACCTAAACGTTAGGATAATTGGTGCCAGCCTGTGTTTCACAGGACAAACAGAGGCATTATTAAGCAGGGGAGGTGGTAACAAATTCCATCTGTAACTCTCCCTTTCACAGGATGGCCAGCGGTCCCGAGAATAACACATCCCTCTCTGTTCAGAAAGCCACACACTTGGAAAATTCCCAAGGGAAGAAGTCCCAGCATGCAGAAGAAGCAAACTTCTACATGAACTGCAGAGCAGCTTATCTGACTGTTCTGAAAAGCAGCTTGGAAAACATCAAATCAAGGGAACAGCTCAGCCTGGGTAATGATTTAATCCTTTCCCCTGGAATGTTGTGTGTGACAGTGACAGTGGGTACTTCACGAGCAGTTCAGCACTGAGGGTGTCTCAGTGCATAGACTCAGTAACTGTTTTAAGGAATTCACAGTGGTTTTGGAGAAGGGTCAGACTTCCAGTGGTGGTGGAGTTCTCTCTCAGGGAATCTACAGTAGTTCTGGATAAAGTTCAGTTTTCATGTATCTTTGAAGATGTTTTCCTATTATAAAATATCACGTAGTGATTTTTTCCGAGTTTATAGAAACTGCTGTTCCTCAAAGCTTTTCATTTTCCTCAAATCCTCGGTGTTTGTTGTGGGTGTTGGATGCTTCCTGGAAGTGGGAATATCAGACAGAGCTTTTTCTCTGTAAATCACCAGTCTCAGTTCAGCTTAGGTTGGCCAATTGCCCTGGCACGGAAAATCACCATAAGTGGTGTTCCATGAAAATTTACTCTTTATTTCAGCTCCTACTGAATTAAAATGGCCAAGTAGGATAAGAAAGGAGTAAGGTCGGAATGAATAACGACCTGTTTTGGTTTTGAGGGAGGTTTCACTATCCCAGATAAAATTGCTCAAGCAAACACAATACCAACTTTGCAATTTCTGGGAGCTGTAGGATTTTGTGCTGTGTCTTCTTGTGTTTGGGTGGTGGATTTTTTCTTTCTTGGACCACTTTTGTTTTTTATGAGGAGGTTTATTCATAGAAAGCACTGCTATAAAATGTGGTTGTACTTCAGTGTTACTGAGTGGAGCTTCTTTCCCTACACCAGTACATGAAATTCTACCCATTAAGCAGGCACATTCTTACAGCATGTGACTCAGTGCTCTCCAGGCCTTCTCAGCTGCAATAAAAGTGCCTTTATAACATCCTAATGATGGTTTGGGATAATCTGGATTTTAAGATAGGGGTGGTATGAACAAATGTCATCTCTTTAATATATGCTGTGGCTTTCATCTCTATGCATGTGCCACTTGGCTTTATAGCAAGTGTTTGGGCATTTTGGTTTCAAGGTCAGCTTGGAGAGGGCAGTTAGTTGCTTGGGCTCCCAGTCTTTTCAGAGGTATTTAAGAACTTATTTTAGAATTTGTAAGCAATGAGAATTGTAGAATTATATTGCATCTTAATTGTGGCATTTCTCAAATGAGAGGTGCCAATGATTTCTCAAATGAGAGGTGCCAATGTTTAGACATGCTACATCACGTTTGGGTGATATTCTGAACTGTAAAGTGTTCACTAAGAAGTTGGCCCTGTGACATTTTTTTGTAGGACTTCTGCTTATTCACAAAGAGTTGCTTTATTTCCTGCATGTTGTAATAATACTGAGGTTATTTAGCAGAATCAGTACACAAATAAATATAATTAAAAGGTGCAGTGTGACTGAACTTTCACAAATACCAACTTGGGAGGCAGGTAGGGTATGGCAAGTGCTAATGTCCCCCCTGGATGTATGAAAACACAGAGTTGTATATTTGAAGGACACTCTGTTAAATATAAGTAAATCCTGTGCTGTACTGACATGGCAGGGAACTCTGCTATCCACACAAACAAACACACAGAGTGGCTGCCCTTCCTTGGCTGACCTTGACACTGCAATCCCCAAACAATTGCTCTGTGCCTGGCACGTGGGTAGAGATGTCAACTCCGCTGTGCCCTCTTGGCTCTGCCTGCTGAGGTGACAGGGCAGAAATCTTTATTTAGTCCTTGGCATTCAGCTGCAGATTAGCAACAAAGGTGTCTGGTTTTGTTTGTTTGTTTTGATGGTGACACCGTTGCCCGATGAGAATTGTAATGATGCCACCACCTCATTTCACAGATGGCCCTGGCTGAAAATCAAGTGTCAGCCCAGGCAGAGATGAAGGATCTCCTGCCCTTCCCTAAAAGACTTAATTATATGGCAAGATATGAAAGCATCCCTCTGGTTTCAGATAGACTGTACATTTGACTTTTATTTCAATTTAACGTATACCTTCATCACACTGAAAGCTGATGAAAGGAGTTTTTCAATGAAGACTTTGAAGATGCAGACTAGAGCCAGTAAATTAATGTTGAAGAATGCCAGGTGTAAGATCCATGGCACTGGTTGTCTGTGGGGTGTTGGCCTTAAACTGTATCTGTTGGTATCATTTCTCTTTCCATGTTGTGTAATTTGAATGGGTAAGTTCAAATGCATAGATGTGACATAAAGTATTGTTTAAGATAAATCTGACACTAGATCTCTTAGCAAACTAAGTGGAAAGACTTAAGTAATTATTTTAGTAGAAATAGGCTCTAATAATGTGCAGGGTTACAAATAACGTGTTCTTGATATAGGGTGAATTTTACACTCGTCACTTGAGAAGGCTGCCTTTGAATTCATGGATATTGTGGTTGAGACTACAACCAAAACTGTCCCTCAGACCCACCTTTCCCTTGGAGTGATTTGGCTGTAAAAAAAAAGTCTGAACACAGAAAGTGATTGATTCAAACTCCTTTCGTGACAGGTGGAATATGTGGTTAATATTGTGTTTTATTCTTCAGTGCTTCAACAGGCTGGAAGAAATCCATCTCAGAAGACCATTAATAAATATTGGACTTCGCAAACAACTGCACTGAATTTTGATGATTTTTGTGCTATTTTAAAAAAAGAAAAGCCAGCTACAAAAACTGAACTGCTCGAAGCTTTTGGAAAAATAGACACAGAGAAGACTGGATATATTTTACATGATGAGCTGTATAAAATTCTTACAACAGTAAGTACCAGTAGAAACTCAGTTATCCATCTTTAACCATTAGCAGAGATTTTGGAAGTGCTACAGTGTCAGTGGGAAAGAACCAAACTGTGTTGTTTGTTTTTTATTTTATTGCAGAGAGGTGATAAAATGACTTGGGATGAAGTGAACGCCATTACTGAACAAGCTGATTTTAACTGCTCTGGCAAACTTGACTACAACAAGGTTTGGCAAACAGAGATACTTGTTTCTGTGTTACTGGCTTAGTGTTACTGACACTGTGAATGTTATCAAACACAATATTACCACCTCCAGGTGTCTGTTGATCATCTTACCCATGATCCCAGATTGCTTATTACTAAATTTTGAACTGAATAAACAGTCTACAAAGATTTGTAAATAAGTATAGTTTCATAGGAGGAAAACTAGTAAGAATCTTTTGTTAAAAATCAGTCTTCAAATTTCTAGAGAGAAATATAAATGACCTCTTGGTTTGAAAGTCACACTTAATTTTTATTCACTATTTGGACCTCCTTGTTGAGTCGTGGCTCCATTTTACTGTGTTACTTGAGTGGTTGCTTTGACTCATGAAAATTAATACTGTGTTTGAACAGAAAACGCATTACATCTCCTGACCTGTCCTTTCCTTACCAATGGTAATTTTTCTCCTTAAAACCATAAGAAAGGATGTTCCCCTTACCAGTTCCCCTTTCTTTCTGTGAAGTTCTGTGACTTGTACCTGAGCACCAGGGAGCAGTGCTGCGGGACTGCCCGGGCCAGGCTGGAAGGTGACAGCAGGCTGAGGCAGCAGCACTTTGGCAATCAAGCTGAAAGCCCCTCTGAAGGGATCACACCACCAGTGCCAAAACCATCCCCCAGAATCTCCAGGAAAACCGATCCCAAACTGCCAAAAGGTATTTATATTTCCCATTGGGAGCTATAGTTCCATTGGAGGGGAATGCTCTGGGCCAACGAGCAGTTGAGTTTTTGGTGAGTTTTTCTAAGATTAGCAAGGACATTGTTGACTGATGTAATTTCTACATCACATACATATCTCAGTAGAATATGCTTTCAAATTCCTAAGAATAAGGTCTCAGATTCCTAAGGGTGAATTTTGTTGGCTGTCACGTGACGCAGCCCAGATGGAAGAAGGAAAATGAATGCTCAGATGTTGCAACACAGACAAGTTATTTATTTCCTTCCCAGATCAGAGATGAAACCTTAAACATTTATCAATAAACAGTGTGTTTGTTTCAATTATCGAGGCCGCTCTTCAAGCGCAATCAATAGGAGAGTTTAATGTTCTTCCTGGAGTTACAAAGATACTTAAAAGGGAAGCTCTTGTCATCCAGTTTCTCTGTGCTCACAAACACAAGGTTTATGATAAATGGCACTAGGAGTGGGTTGGAATAATGTAACTATCTGTGTTTGTAGGTGACAGCAGAGCTCCTTCGAGACCCTCATCAGCCCAAAGTGGCAGAGCTTCCCTTTGTACCACTGTCAGCGTGGGTGCCAATAGCAACAGGAGCACAAAGCTGACTGAGCCTGACACAATGAAGGTATCACCCTGAAATTACACTGTTTTCCTCTAGGCACACATGTTATTGCATTTTAAACAAGCTAAAAATCAGGGGAAAATGGTGCCTTGTGTTTTATTTATAGTTTGTCAGGGGCAGCTATAAACTACGGAGGGGTTTCTTGATACGTATTGTTATTAACATTTTTATATACTGTTGGTTTTGCTGACATCTAGTTATTGGAAAGAATTTTTCAGGTGTGAAGGTTTAATAGAACAAAGTGTGTTTCTTTATAAATGAAACCACTGTTGGAGAAAACATTTTAATGACTTCTTGAGAAATTTAAAATTTAAAAATTTATTAGGTTGGTGAGAACTTTAAATGCTTAAGTAGTCTGAAAGATTGTGTATCATAAACCTTTGCATGAAAGGTAATTGGAAATAAATAACAGGTCTGTGAGCATATTCAGTTTGTTGGGCTTTACTTTATGAATATATGCTGTAGCCGGAACATATTGATTTTTAGTTAGACTAATATGTTCTATCAGTATTTTCTTTTAAATAAATCACTCATTCAATATAAATTCCTGGAGGAGAGAGACAACAGTCACTCTGCTAAGTCAATATTTGTAGAGTGTTAATATTGATCTTTTTCCTTTGTTTTCCCTTTCTTGACTGAACCTTTACTAGTTTTCTTTCACCAGAAAATAATAGCTGCAGAAATATAAAACATTAACTGGAAACTGCTCAGATACATTAAAAATGTGCACCTTGAGACTCCTGTATAAAAGGGAAAAAATGGTTATGACCACATAGTGTAACTGCTGCTGGAAAACTGAACAGATTGTTCTCAGGAGCTACATTTTTGTTTCAAATAACAACTCTGGATTTGTTATTGAACTCTGAAGCCCTTTATATCTTCCACACTGCTATGCAGTGACATTTGCTCTATATTAAAATTTAAAAACATCCTCTCGGAGGAATTTTTTTCAGTCTGTTTAGGTATCTGGACCTCCATGCAATTTAACCTGCAATTTCACCTTGTTCAAACATGATGTGTGGTGTGTAAAACCAGCACACACCTACCCAAGGTTGGGTTCTTTTTATTTTGCACAAACTGGTAAGAACTGACTGAAAAAAACCCCCCAAAAACCAAAAAAACAGCTGCAGATATCAATTAGCATTGATTAGCATCATTCAAACCCTGAAATCAATCAATAAACATGTAAAAGTGTAAGTAGAACTATTAATTTTTCTAAACTCTGTTGTGCACAGTGCAAGCTCTGTCAGAATCAAATTAATAAATACCCAGGGATTCACTGGTGTGGGTCAGAATCTAGCACCCCAAAATTCTTCTTTTTTGTCTTATATTCTGAAATGTATATTTATTTTCTCTGCTGTTCACCTGTGGTTTGGGGTCAGTAAGAAAATATTGCCAGGAGGAAGCTGGACCAAAGCCAGCATAACATTTCTGACAGGGAAACCGTGGAAGTCAGAACATGGTGAATGCCTAAATTTAAAAACCCTTTAAAAAGTGGAATGTGTTCCTAGTACATTCTTCCACGTGTTTTCTTTCTGTCAGTGGAGTTTTGGGACGTGTTCAAAGCCGTATCAATAAATCTGGGGAGTCAAAAAGTAGCCAGTTACAACATCACGTTGACCTGTTGGGCTTCAGCTGGAGCTGAATTTCAATTCATGAAAAGACTGGAGACGTTAAATTTCTGCAGAGTGTTCTTGGTGTTGGTTTAGGCAAGATTGAAAGACATCAGCCAAAAACCGAAGTGTGTCATGTCCTAAAAATGGAGCCCTTTGCATTAATCACAGGAACAATTTCTCTCACAAACATTGCTGTTTATTTGGAATTATGCATTAGTGTGTGGACAATTTCAATAATAACTTAAGTTGCAATAGCAGTGCCCAGCAGCAGGAAGTGCCTGAATTCCTTTACAATGAACATTTCTAACCCGCTTTGGCTGTTATTTGACAACTTCTGTTATGCTTTCAAGTGACACAGTAAAATCAAACCAGAAAATCATCTTTCAGCTTCCCAAATGTCCCTGTTTGTAATTTGACATGGATAATGTAGGGCAGGTAGCACCACCTTATGCTCTCTGCAAGAATAACAGTTCAGGATTTGATTTCCTAAAGCTTTGATCACCTTTTTGTCCCACAGTTTTGTCAGGTATTAAGCTTAGAGACTAAACGAGCAAACAACCACTTAAGGATAAATCTCCATTTACTGCACATGGAGCGGAGATGAAGTCAGGAGTCGTGGAAGTATTGGAATAAACAGTTTACTGGGAATGGAATCCTAATAGAAATGAGTCAACATGTTTAAATGCTATCCACTTTAATCCCAACTCCTATTATCCCCCTGAGTGACTGACAGAGCCCCAGCTGTTGCTCCACATTTCACCCTCACCATTAATTCCCAGCAATGTTGTCTCTTCACTCCTTTCTTAATTGTTATTTGTGATTAGTCCCTTTTTGCTTGTCCTGTCGTTACAAACCTGGTTCCAGGGATAAAGATGAGGATAAAATTTATAGATGGCCTTGTTAATTAGGTTTATACCACTCCCTAAAAGGTGGAGTGATCCAGGGGCTGATCCCTGACTCCATGGACCAGAGGGAGCTGCACTTTCACAAGGATGAGCCCTTGATCCATCTCAGGCAGGTTGTGCCCACAATGAAAAGATTGGGGGAGACCACAGAAGGGGATTGTAGTTTCTGTCAGGGATGGAATGTCCCACTTCATTTTAGAGAGCTTAATTATCTTAGTCTTTTCCACAGCCTGTGCCCTGAGGAGCTGCATTTACTTCTAAAGTCTTTTAGATCGTCCTTAGCAAAACCTGAAATTCTTTTTTTTTTTTAAATCCCAAACCTCCAAAGGACAGGATAAAGCAAGTTGCAAAATGTATAATATTTGTACTTAAATAAATTAAATATAATTAGCAGAATTTGACACCTGAAATTGGTATGATGCTGCCAAAATTATTGGGGTACTGAGTGTGAAAGAATTGTTGCCTTTAGAACATCTTGGATGAACAAAATAGTCTTAATATAATAAGAAGTAATTTGAGATTAAGATAGTTTCCAGCTATGTAAAATTGAATTATGTAGAATTAATGTTTGAATGACAAGTGTTTAGAATAGAGGAGCTGATCCTGTTCCCACAAAATTCAGTGGCAAAACTTAAGGCTCTTAAATCCATGAGTCCCTGAGTATCCATTAATCCAAACCAGGAAAGGCAAATCAAAGATGCCGTACATTCCTCAGGCATACAGGATGTCTTATTATTTACTTTTTTTTATCTTTTCTTTTTTTTTTTGCTAAAGAAATATCATTCTAATGATATTTGAAATTGAAAATTGGGAACTGCTGCTTAAAAATAATAAATAATTGAAGTGTGCCACTGTTTTAGCATCTCAGCAAAATCATGGCATCTCAAAAAGCCTTATTATTCACAAACACAGCAGTTTTCAGTCTGTCTTTCAAATACTTTTGACAGAAGTGAGAAAAACTCAGGTTATTTGAACAGTACTTGTGTTTGTGATTTGTCTGAGCTAATGAGTTGTGTTCTTTGCTTGGCTGGCCTGAGGGATGGAGCAAAATTCCAGCCTCTTGGTGGTAAATCCCACAGTTCGGAGAATTTCATGAATTCAGTGGCAACTCAAACTTCATTATCCACTATTTGAGCATTGGGGGAATCTGGATGTTTTTGAGGCATTTTCACAAGTGAGGCAATGTTAGTCTGCAGAAGTTGACTACAAAAAGGACTAATTCTTTTTGTTAAAAGCACTGTATCTTGTGGTGTATTTTATGCAGGATTTATTAAATAATAGAATCAATTTTTAGAGAAGATGCTTTTATCTTGATGAAAGATGATGCCAACGTCTGTTATTTTCTTGGTTCCCAGGAATGGCAATGTGCACAATCCAAGGGATGCTTCTACTTGGAAGAAGATGGTGAAATCATCAGTCACAAGTACAGGCTGCACCTCCCTCAAAGGTCCTCAGTTTGTGTTACCATCAGGCCTTTAAATGTTCCTCAGGTAGAAGGTGAGTGTATTTTTATTTCATTTTTCCTCTTCGAAGAGTGAAACTCAGCATTAGATCCACTGGGATCAGTTAGTGTTCCCCAAACACTGTTGGCTTTGCCATTTACTGAGAGGCTTCATCTTGTTGCTGCATTGGTGTTCTTTTCTCTCCAAGTGGATTATTTCCTCTCTTAAACCTGTAAAACAGGAGCCATTAGATCTCAGAGCTGTTTTAAACTCCTCCATTTTGCTCCAGGGTGGTGATTGATTCTCACTGAGATTGGTGATAAAAACAGCCCTGCTAAGAATTGATGGAAAATAGGCATTTTCCGATCACTGGATTCTTGTTTTCCATTTTACCCTAACAGGGATCAATATGATAAATACCTACCTTAGGGCTCAAAGAAAACCACCACTAAGCCTTTCTGTGTGGAATATTTTTCATTTTAGGAAGATCTTGTCATTGGTTGGCAGTGGATACAGCTTTGTATATTCTGAAGGAGAATGAAACCCAGGAGAACCTGCAGCTCGTGAGCTTTACTGAACTACACAACAAAGAGGTCAGATGTTTTTGTTGTGCTGCTGCTTTAATTGTTATTTCATTAGTGTGTGCTAATGCTGCATGGGTGAGTGTTTGAGAGGAATTCAAACTGTACCTTGTTCTGTGCATGTTCCCTTTCAGAACTGGCAGCACCTGTGCAAGGTAAGGTGCAACAGAATTGCAATGCACTTGCATGGAAGTTTAATGGAATTCTTGGGAGAACCACACTGCTCAGTTGCTGGTTACATTGACAGATACTCTCAGGAAACTCACCTTACTTCTGCACCTTCTAATCCAAAATTTCAGAGGCAATATTTGTTAAAATTTCCTTTAATTTTCTTTCTCCTTGCCATATATAATTCTGAACTTCACAGTACACAGAACATTCTTATCCTCCGGCAGAAATAAGGCAGGAGAAATGGGAGCATTAACTTGTTCCCCCTTTCTCCCCTCGTCTTTGCTCCTGTATGTTTTTTATAAATTTTATTCTGAGAGATTCACTATTTTTTGTGTTTTTAAAATGGCATCTTTGAGGAAAGAACCCAGCACTGGCAGAGGAAAGAGCGCAGCATTAGCAGTGTTTCCAAGTGATTAATCCCTGCTGT
The DNA here is from genome assembly GCA_013396735.1 of Grallaria varia. Lineage (NCBI taxonomy): Eukaryota > Metazoa > Chordata > Aves > Passeriformes > Formicariidae > Grallaria > Grallaria varia. The sequence continues at coordinate 419,435 of VWZG01009358.1, read as the reverse complement.
ATGAACATTACTGGGAACAAGGGAAGGCATCATCTGAGCAGGGACTGACAGACTTGCCTGTGTTCCAAGAGCAGGTGTTTGGCTGGAAAGGGGAGCTCGGATCTGGGCTTTACTGGCTGCTCCCCTTCACAACAGGCTGCAGGCTGAGGAAGGGGAAGGCACAAACTCCTGGAGAAGCCAAACTGCTCTGTAGGGATGAAGATGGGGAGCTGGCCCTCACCAAAGACTTCCGGTGAGTCGTATTCCCAAACTTTGGAAAAGTGTGTGCTCCAGCAGAAATGCAGCTTTTTAAAAGCTGTACCTTCCTAAAGGACTACACAGAATATTCTCAAATGGACCGAGCAGTTCCTGACAATACTGTGAGACAGTAAAGGGAAGAGAAGCCTTTGAACATAGTTTTGCCTTTTTCATCTTTCAGAGCTGCTTTGTTGGATGTATTTGAGACAATAGATTTGGATGGGAATGGCCTCCTGAGTCTGGAGGAATACAACTTCTTTGAGCTGAGAACCAGTGGGGAGAAGTGTGATGAGGAAGCGTGGGCTGTGTGCAAGGGTAAGTTCACTTCTGTACTTAGGATGTCAAGGAAATTAGGATATCAATCTATTTCCAGGCTGTATTTGTATAGTATAGAATAACCAAGTATTTTGTACCCTATTCCAAGAACACATGTAGATATTGTTCTCTTCTCCCTTTGTTTTCTTTTTTTTTCCTTTTCCAGTCTCCTGTCCTTTGTTTTGCTTCCTTCTGGTGTGTGTGCCACTGACCTTCTGCTGAGAAAATTCTTCCCATTCCTAATTGTTTTGTAGCTGCCATAAACCACAGGTTTTCTATGCTGGATGACATGGTGAATGACACTGTAACAGGTATTTGTTTCATGTATCTCCTTTGTGCAGATTAGGCTGGTCCTGCTTTCATATCTCACGAAGAGTTGAGAGGGACATTTAATGTGTGTGTACATGATGCTATAAAAATGGTATCCAGAGTTTATATGGATTGCCAGTGTCTCACTGTGTATCAGCCCACATCATGTTTGACATAATTCCTTGTAAGCTGCGGCACACACTGACCAAAATACTTCAAATCTGGCAAATCCTACTAATTATTTCTTTCCAAAGCACTCCAAGGTATTTGACTTTTTCCTAATTGATGTAAAACTCACACAAAATCCTTTTCTATAGTTGAGTTTCTCCTCTGTTTCCTCCCTGTCCATGCTCTTCTGTGCTTGGACTCTGTCAGGGTGATGCCTCTGTGCACAAGTAGGAGGGGTAAATATATGTGAATAAATAAGGGAGGAAAGGAGAATCTGGTGAATGTTTTACCAGGTCATTAATCAGTTGAAAGGGTTCAGACAAATACCATAAATCTTGACACCAAAATTCAAGCCATTTATTACAGCATCTGTACCCTTAGATAGATTTATTAAATTGGTAATCCCTTTCTTAATAATATATAGTAAAGATTTAGCATTGTTATGAAGATGAGAAAACCATTTTTAAAACTCTCTGACACCAGGACATTTCAATTATGTGTTTGCTGACATTAGGGTGATATCTATGATATTCTCTCCAGAGAGGGGTGTTAGGATTACTGGAGTTTTATTGCTTTTTAGGAACTAAGTAAATCATTTCTCTATCAAGGACCTCAAGCACTAAGGGTGCTGGTTCCAGCTGACTTTCATTTCCCATTCCTGAAATACCCCATTCTGCAAAGCTCAGCCACAAACTTTTAGCAAAAAGGAAACAAAAAAAAAATTGATGAGCTCTTTCTGTTTGGAAATCTCAGCCTCTCTTGGGTTATCCAAGGGGAAAGCTGTTATCCAAAATTCATAGGGAAGCTTTGCACAGAGCACAGACCTGGGCAAGGACAGTCTTTCCCAAATAATATTGGAGAGCCCGAGGCTGCAAAGAGAACAGACTTTTGAGTGCTACTTTCTATTTCTTTCAAACAGAGAATTTTGAGATGAAGAGGAACGAACTAACGAGGCAAGGATTTTTGGATTTGAATCTCATGGAAGCCACTGAGCGTGGAGGGGATCCCAGGGACCTCTGGGTCACTCTGTTGTCTCTGGGTTACAACAAGGCCTTGGAAATGACAGAGGTATGAGAGTCCCAGAGCAAAAATAACTGCCCATGTTCAACTGCAGCACCGTTTGGGGATCTGCTCCATATGCTGTTAATTCAGGGTTTGTGCTGGCATTTTAATTTTCCTGCTCCTTAGGATAACACTTGGATGGCTGAAAGAGGAAATATTCCTTTGGCTTTGGAGAAGGCTGGGATTTGTTGGATTGTAGGGGAAAGTTATAGCTGTTGAAAGGATTCATGCCCCTTGCTGGGGGGAAGTGATAGAAGGCAGTGATGGTAAGCTGTGACCCCTCAGCAAACTCAGAAAATGCAGGACTTGCTCTCCTTAAAAAAGTCACTTTCCTGGTCCAAACCACACCAAAAGTGTGTAAGATAATTTTTTCCACATGATTCAGAATTCCTGGTTTTCAGACATGACTATTCCTGTTAGTGTTGATTTTCACAACAGTATCTGAAGGTGTTCAACATAAAATTTTAATGCAGAAGTTTTGGGTGACACACTGTTCACTCACAGGCCAGGGATTGTTTTTCTAATCTTTATACACACTGGGATTTTATTTTATTATTTTATTTTTAAAAATTATTTTTGCATAAATAGTATTAGTTTTGGTATTACTAGTCCTCACTGAAGAAAGTGAATCTCTTTAATGACAAGAAAAAAATTAAAGCATTAAATATGCAGATAATTAAATCATTTAAGTTTCATTCTCAAGGAAGGACTTCAAGGATCATAGCTGATAGTGTCATTTAACTTTATTTAACAGGTCAGTGTGTAAAATATCTGTGTGAAACAAACACACGCAGACCCCAAACTAGTCGATATGTGAGTTCCCAGTTGTGTCTCAGTGTTATCTTGGGATCTTGGTGAGTGATTCAAGGATGAATCCTCCAGGTTGTGGGCAGAGCCCCTGCAAAGCTGTTTTTCTGCATTTCAGCCGCGAGAGGGAGCGATCTTCCAGGAAGGTGGATTTTGGGGAGGTTTTTATCCAGTTGGGAAAGTCAGGAAGGTGTTTGTGCCTCATACCAGCTGTGGTTTGTGGCTGCAGACATTAGTCTGGAAATCTCCATCTGTTAACTTGTGTCTATCACTTAACACTTTAATTCCTCGATTTCAAACAATTGAAGTGTTGTTTTGGGAGCATTGAGCCTCTAACAAATTAAAGACAGAAGCTGAGAAATCCTGGTGGATTCCAGCAGCCATTGGAAAGGAACTGAGGTGCTGTTACTGTGTCTAAGAAAATGCAAACTCCTGGTTGTTACACCAGCAGTAACATTGCATAATGCAGTTATATTAAATCTGTGGGAAGTGGCACAAACGGCAACAGGTAAAGAGACAGGTTTATTCCACACATTGGAATATGTATTAAATCTGTGGGAAGTGGCACAAACGGCAACAGGTAAAGAGACAGGTTTATTCCAGACACTGGAATACGTTCGTGCTTCATTTTAATTCCTGTACATTTGGCTGTCCAAGGAAGGGCTTGCTGTGTTGGATCTGAATGCACCAAACTGGCATGAAAAATGGCATTTGTCTTGAGCTTTCATTTGGTGTAAAAGATTGCCACAGCCCTCAGGTTTGGCATATTTGATGTTCAGGGACATACTTGTATTTGGGTAATTCTGCTTCAGAGTGGACATGAAAATACTTGGGCGCTGTGGATAAAATCTGAAGGGAAAAACAACAGCTCAGGGGATGCTGAACCCCATGTTTTGCATTGCAGGCCTGTCCCTTTGTCATTGCCATCCATGCAGAGAGGTGCAAGCCCAGGATCAGAGCTGTGTGCCTGGAGGCAGGGGGCCCACAGCTCAGCAGGGCTGTCTGCAGCTCAGTGCTTAACAGAGGAGAGGCCAGAGGGCTGGATGGCTCTGAGAGCGTCGTGGTGCACACCTACAGATCAACCAGGAGAATCACTTCTGTCATCGAAAATAAGGTATGACGTGAGACCTCTGTGGGAATGTCTGTTACTGCAGTTCTTCCTTCCATGTCATTTTCTGATCTCAATTTTTTGGATTTCGTTAAGAAACCCCCACGTGCTCATTTTGACAAATGACTCGGACTTGTGAAGATCAGCGTTCTCGGGAGGGACAGATTGTTACAGTGAGGCAGACAGTTCTAAGTATTGTACAGAATCTGAATATTTTTGTGTTCAGGTTCCAATTTTTCAATATCTTGATAATAATTGGAGGCACAATATCGTAATATGAGAAAACAAAACACTAAGAACAGGAAATACAATTACATAAAGAGCAAAGACCACAGCATTTACAATATTTCATGTTTTCAGTGTCCACAAGAAAGTCAAAGAGCAGTGATTTGCATTGATTGTGTCGTGCATGAATTGTTAACTGGTTAGCCTTACAGGGTTACTACTAATCCAAGCTAAGAATTGTAAATCCAAGCAGAAGTGGTTGGTGAGAAGCAGAGATTTTAAACCTTTCTACATAGAATGTAATGAATGTGCTGTTCCTTCTCAGTCTCATTTGTATCAGGAACTGTGAGTGAGTAAATAAACACAGCTCAGTAAGATGCTGAACTTAAGATGCTTTAAATCTTAAAAGATCACAGCTTTTGAAAGGACAGACTTGCAAAAGGGGATGGGTTGGTGGACTAATATTAGGACTGAATGCCGAGGCTCCTGGAACTCTGGCTTTAGATGTGCACTTCGCCCTTTAGGATGCATATTCCAGGGTTATTTATATGTTTGGGGATATGTCAGAGAAGGAGAAGAGGTCTGCACTGGGACAACTGAATGCTCTGTTACTTCAGTGGGTCTGTAATGCAGAGGCACATTTGGAACTGGTGCTGCTCAAAGAGTATCCTTAAAGCCTTTCTATCCTGTGAAACAGCAAAGTCAGGGCAAGAAAGAGGAATGTGCAGTTGTTACAGAGAGAACAGACACTTACCCAGTAACACTTCATGTTTTTTCACTTGCAGTCCGAAAACAAAGTAATTATTCATGTCAACAATGAGCAAAGTAAGAACTGCCTAAATAACAGGGGGCTTACAGTTTTTGCTGTAGAAGTGGCACCAAAATCCATGATGGTAAGGAGTTTTTTGTATTACTATTGCTTAGCCAACTTAAAATCTCAGCAATAAGAGAATCATGTGACATCTTTTTAGGTTCCTTTTGTAGGTCTTCTATCATAAGGAGCATGTGGAGAGTAGCATCTTGGTGGCCAGTACAGATCAGATGTAGTTCTTGCTATTTTGCTATAAAAGTCCTTAACTGTTAGTTTTTCACATGTGGGCCCGTTTCAGTTGTCCATTCAATACATGTACCATTTACTAATACTTTTAATAATCCTTTTCCAAGGTTGTATTTTCTTTTTATTTTTTACTTAGTGAATTTTAATCAAACATATTGATGCCTGTGAGAAACAGACCAAGCATGCACTAATCAGACAGAAACAGATGCGTTGCAGTCCTTCTGCACAGTGTGATTTGCAGACGGCTACTTTTGTTAAACTTGGCTTATGGATGTTTAGCCACGAGGCATTTTGATCTCCTGATCCCTGTCGTAGAGCTGGGCAGGCTTAGTGAAAGTTCCAGACGAGGGTTCTAAGGGACAGAATGTGAAAATGCATTTCAAATGCAGAGGATGTCTTTATTTATTTATTTATGAATAAAATCCTGGTTTTATTATTCTAAAAGTACAGTGCCTTTGTTTAAAAGAAGAGGCTCCCAAGCTGTTTTATATTTCCCAGCTTTCCAGTGTGGATTCAAACCCATTGTAAACACGACAGTCCCGTGACAGGCAGGGCTGAGGTCTATTCTAATACTGCTGCTGACACTTAGATATCCATAGCATGGTTCTGTAAGGTATTTTTAAAGTTTAATTTAGGCTTCATTCAGTGTAAACTGTAGGCCCAGTCCCTATGGATATCTTGCAATGAAATTCTGTGGTAATTTTTGAATATCAGCTGTCAGTATGGATGATGAATGTTCCTCATTCAGTGATACAAGTACAGAAACAGTTCATTTTGCTTCCCCAGCACATTAGGTACTAGTTCTCCAAACCCCAGCTATTTCACCTCTGTTTTCTCTCTCCTCCCCAGGTTTGTCAGCACGTGGTGCCACTGAAAGAGCAGGAGGAGTGGATTTATAACTGTGTGCACTCCCTTGTACGTTAAACCTCCTGGTTACAGACCTTGGGAGCGTCCACCAAAAACCGGGAAGGGATTTGGCAGCTCCCACACCATTTCCAGTCTTTGTGCTTGGCAGAGTTTGAGTTGTTAAAGCCAAGGAATCACCTATTTCTGGTGCCACCTGTGCTTGCCAATGGCTGTTAAAGAAGATGTACAGTGATAGATTAGGGATGGAATAACTGTAAGTATGTAAAATCCTTTGACAGAAGAGATTATTGGCGTGAAAACATTGAGGCACAACAAAAATTAGTGATGTGCAGCAATAATACAACTGACAGTTGTAATGTGATAGTGGTTTATAAAGGCTGGTTTCCCTAAATCTGCTCTAGTTTTCCGTAAGATGTACTGTAGTTCCATCCCAGGCTGGAATTGCCTCACTGAGGAAAAACTTACTTTGTTGAGTGGGTCTGGTGGGTTCCTAATTAAACACTCCTGTGGTTTTGGTGTGAGAAGGAGAAAGGGATGAGGCTCAAGATTTTCTTTTGCCTCTCTCCCTTTTTTTTTTTTTTGTCACTTACTGATAATACTCATCTTGCACTTTTTCTGTAATTACTGCCTAATTTTATACTCTTTTATAGAAAATAAAATCTGCCTTTTTATATGCAAAAAGGAAATATTATCATTTGAGAAAAATGAAGGTTTGTCTTGGCCTCTTTCCTCTTAACAATTAATTATTTCCAGGATAGCTGAAATAAAGAGACTGAAGTGCATGAAGTTTAGGCTGCAACAGCAATGAAAACCAGCTTTAAGGTACTAAAAATATTCATCTTATTTTTCTGGTTCCTCTAAATGTCTGTTAATGTGGAAAAAAACCCAGGATGCCCCTACCCACTGGATGCTTAAGAAGTGTTTGAGCTTAAAATAGATGTTAAATGTACGTGACCTCATGTGTAAGGGCAGCAAGGAGTGTTGCAAAGCTATTTTGATCTGCCATAACTCCTGCCCTCTGCTGTAATTTTACACTGGGCAAGTAAATGTCAGTGCCAAAAAGAGAGCTGGGCTCTGATTTACACACTACAGCCGTTGGTGCCCAGGCAGGTTTCCTGGGGATCTGTTAGCTTTCCATTTTGTTCCCATGGCAAGTACAGCAGATGCGTTTTCATTTTCAGAATTGTCTGAAAGAAGTAGAAGTTGAGGCCACACAAGTGTTTGGTGATTTCGAGCAAAATGTTTGGTGATTTCGAGCAAAATGTTTGGTGATTTCTAGCTCTGCCTGAGCTCTGTAAGTGCTGCCTCGGGCAAGGTGTGGGTAAATCAGAAGTTCCCAGCCACGTGTAGAAGAAAGAGTGAGGAAATGATGAGACTCATTCTGCCTAGAATAGACATACAAAGCGAGCACTCCATTATTTGCATTTCTCTTGTTTGTAAAATCAGTCTCTTTTAGATGTGGCAGGAATTCATATGCAACTCTCTCTGCGTTTTAGGAGAGGAGTGGTTAAGGCTGAAAGAAGTGCTTAGCTGAGAAATCACTGCACATGAAAGACTTGGTTTTGCTGCAGGTAAAAAACACGAGGGAACCTCATTTATTTTCTGATCCTCTTGCTGCTAGGAAGGGTGCAGTTATCCAAATTTCAAAGAGGGAATATAGCAAGCTCTCTATGGCAGGTTCTGCCATTCCTGCCCTGGAGGAGGAGAGAATAGAGATCTCAGCTGTATCTGCAGGCACTTTTCCAGTTCACTCCAAGTCCAGGTGCCACCAAGGCATAAAAACATTCCAGTTTCCCTTTTGGAGGCTGAACACAGGTACCAGCTTACTTTCTTCATGAGGAAACTTGGGAGAAGAAATTACAGTAACAACTGTAATTTCAGGTTCTGGAATGTTACCTTTCTTTTGAGAACTGGAACTGTAATAACAAAATTCAGCTTCTTCGGGGGTTTGCTAAAACTGTCCTTCCCTGACTGCCCTTCTGGGACCCTGAGGGGTTCCTCCTTGTGAGGGGGGATCAGTTGAGGCCAGGGCCTGCCTATGGGGTCTGTGGTGACATCCTGCTGGTGGCTGTAGGGACAGGGAGGGGTTGGAGCAGCAGGAGGGGCTGGGGGGGCTCAGCTTGGAGGAAAGGAGGCTCAGTGGGGACCTTCTTGCTCTCTGCAACTCCCTGACAGGAGAGGGGAGCTGGGGAGAGGGGGTGTCGGGCTCTGCTCCAGGGAACAGGGACAGGAGGAGAGGAATCACAGAATCCCGGAGGTGGGAAAAGCTCTCCCGGCCCATGGAGCCCACCCTGTGCCCGATGCCCACCTTGGTCCCCAGCCCAGAGCACTCAGTGCCATGGCCAGTCCTGCCTTGGGCACCTCCAGGGCTGGGCACCTCCAGGGCTGGGCACCTCCAGGGCTGGGCACTCCAAACTCCCCTTCTGATGTCTGACCGCCCTTTCCATGAAGAAATCACTGAGGAAACAGCCTCAGGTTGTGCCAGGGGAGGTTTAGATTGAACATTAAGGAAAATTCCTTCTTGGAAAGGGCTGTCCCACCCAGGGCAGTGGCTGAGTCCCCATCCCTGAAGTGATTTCAGAGCCATGCGGATGTGGCCCTAGGATGGGACGTGGGTCAGTGGTGGCCTTGGCAGTGCTGGGGGTTGGTTGACCTCCATCATCCTAAAGATCGTTTCAAACCCAAACCACTGCACGATTCCAGCCCGGAGGCGCTGAGCGGCAGGACGGACGGGGCTGCTCTGCACACACCGAGGGCTGCGCTGGGCTGGGCAGCGCATCCTGCGGGCGCTGGCCCAGGGATGCTGCGCCTTCGCTGGGCTCGCAGCCGGGCGGTGCCTTTAAGGGGCGGTCCGGGGGCGGTGTCGGCGGCGGGGCCGGTCCTGCCCGGTCCCCCCCCGGCCTCCCGGAACTCTCCCCGTGGCCGGCCATGGTGCGGATCGAGACCGTGAAGACCAAGCCCTACGGCGACCAGAAGCCGGGCACCAGCGGGCTGCGCAAGCGGGTCACGGTGTTCCAGAGCAATGCCCACTACACGGAGAACTTCATCCAGAGCATCCTGGCCACGGTGCCGCCCGCCGAGCGCCAGGACGCCACGCTCGTGGTGGGGGGCGACGGCCGCTTCTACATGAGAGATGCCATCCAGCTCATCGTGCGCATCGCCGCCGCTAACGGGGTAAGGGGCACCGCGGCCGGGGCACCCTCCCCAGCCCTCCCGGCGGCGGAAATCGCTGGCGCTTGGCGTGTCCGCGCCGTGGGAAGTCACTCGGGGAGTGACAGAGGAGCTGACGAGGCTGCCCCGAGCAGGGAAAGCCTCCCCACTCGCCAGCCTGTGCCCCCAGTGGGCACTAAACGGGGTGGAGGCAAACACAGCTTGGCTTTTATTCCGCCTTCTTTCGGGCCTTCGGGGGGGTTCTCCGGCGAAAACAACTGGTGGTGAGATGTTTGGAGGGGAACAGCGTGCCTTTCCATGGCGCTGGAATGCTTCTCACTGCTCGGGATTCATCCCTGCTGCTGCTGCTGCCTCTTGGTGCTGTCACTTGGGCAGCCCGAGGTTGGGGAGGTTGGTAGGGAGAGCTGTTCCGGAGCTGTTTGTAAAGGAAGACTTTTCCCTGCATTTTGGGTTTTCCCAATGAAAATTATCCCCTTCTCCAGCACCGCTGCCATCAGCAGCAAACCTTCTTCCTTGTGGACCCACTAAGGAGGGAGTGGGCTGAGCATGTTTGGTGCTCAAGGTTGGTCATAAGGTAAAACCTAAGAGTTCCCTGTTTCAGCTTCCCAGATGCCTCAATGCCTTTAAATACCTGACTTCTTAGGAAAAGAATTACCAAATTGAGATCCCTGCCTTCTTAAGGCATAAGGAAGCAAATAACTGGTTTGTCTGGGTTTTTTTAAGCCATGTAGAAATTTGGCTTTTGTGGTACCTGGTTCCGTATTCCAGCATCCCTGAGCAGCACCAGCCTGGCTCTGTGCACCTCTGGAAGTGATGGATAGTGCAGCCTTCCCTGATGGAAAAGCAGCAGCCACTGGTTTATTTATTTGTTCTGGGAAAGGGTTGGATTTGGAACACGCAGCGTTCATGCCTGACTGCGCTCACAGACAGGATCCCTGTGGATCACTGTGAATAAGCAGACTGGGAAACTTTTTCCCTCGGGTAAAGTGTTGGTGCAGGTTTCTGGCCGGGTGTAGGAGGTGTTTGGGGAGGGTGTGCAGGCCCTCACGTACGTGCAGGGCTGAGCTGGTTGCCAGAGCTGCAGCAGTGGGTCCCAAGGGGTGCCCTTGCCAACAGGAATTGGCCTCGGAGCGTTTTGTCCACGTGAATTCAGAGTGCTGGGAGAGAATTTGCTCAAAGGGCAGGGAAAACGGGAGGTAGAGGAAGAAAACGTGTGGAGGAATATGTGGGTTAATAAATGAGCAGGAGGTAAAGCCTGAATAAGGAACCAGAGGAGGTGCAGAGGGGTGATCTGCAAAGCACAGAGCCACTAGAAACTTGATATACAATTATTGGCTACATTGGAGCAGCACTGGCTATGTAAGGCACTGCAAGTATTGCCAGACTCAGGAATGGCAAAACCCTCCAGTCCCAAGAAATGAGGTGGCTAAAAGGAGAGGGTTGCTTTAGAAAATACAGAATACTAGTTTTTAATAATTTTGTGTGTGTGTGTGTGCTTGCCTTCCTGTTTTGTACTGGTTAAGGGATGCTTGCTGGGTGGTTTTTCCTTGTAATTGCAAATATTCGTTCTCTGGTGGTTACCACAGTGTGGTTAAGGAAGAAAGAGTCTGTGAAAATCCTGTTTCTTCATAGTAAATTCAGAGTAATTGGAAGTCTCCTGCCCTTCCAAGAGGAGAGTGGAAAACTGCTGTTGACTGGACAGACAGTGTCCCACAGAACAGGGAGCAGCACATGGAGACATTCCTGGAGCCTGTGGTTTTGTGTGAGTGTTGGGGCTCTTGGGGGTCTCCTGATTCTAGCAACCAGGACTCAGGGATAGACTCAGTGTGAGAAATGCGGAGTGATACAGAGGAAACAAGTGCTGGAAAACTGCATTTCTCATCCTGGGGGTTAAGGGGTGATTGGTGAATACTTTAAAATCATGTGGTGTGAAGATCTGGCTGAATGGTCCTCCTGAAAGACAGGAGAGACCCAAGGACCACAGCTGGTGGTTGTTAATTTTACAAGTAAAAGAAGAGGATGATGAAGTGAGTTTTAGTTTTGTCTCCACCTGGAATGGTTAATATGTAACCAAGTAGTAATTTTTGACTGGCAACAGCTCAGTTTGTAGTTGTGAGATTAAGGAGTGTTTCTCTTACGTTTTCATTTATATAAGTATACAGAAACAGAGATTGTTGGGTTTGCCATTCTCAGTTGGCATCCCTGCTTTGTTTTGGTCTGTGTGCCAGGTTTCCTGGATGTTATTCCCACATAGTGAGTCCGACTCTTTAATTACAGGAATAAAAGCTTGAAAACTCCTGTTGGAGCATCCCCTGCCAGTAGAATCGTGGTTGTGCAATAGCTTTATTTCAGAAGCAATCAAAAATGTCGAAATGGAAGCTGGAGATCCAGATCTGATCATATAACCAGCACCAGGGTGATTCCCTGACATTGTCACCTGCTATTCCACAAACTGACTGTGCCCTTGGCTCCTTCTTAACTAAACACTTTTCCAAGTGCTGTAAAGTAGCTCGAAGGTGTTTAAAATGCCAGGCAGTGCTTTGCATGCTAAATGCTCCCTGGATTTTATTAGAAATGCTGCTCTCTACCCTGGGAAGTTTGCTTTCCTGGCTTGGCTGCTGTCAGCCTTTCCCCCCACTCAGTTATCCAGGGAAACCAAGTGTTTGAACTCTGTTGCATTGCCCAGCAGCTCTTTATTTGCCATTGCTGTACTTTGGCAGCTCCCTTTGTGCTTTTCTGCCTCCAGACCAATTCCCACTGAGAACTTCCCTTCAAGTGAAAGCTCCTGGTATTAAAAAATATCAAAATAAAGTGTTCATAAAGCAAGTTATTCCAAAAAGCAGAGCTTTATGCAGGATCCTACAGGCCAGTAAGAAAAACTTCAGGTTCTGGTCTTCCTAAAGTTCCTGTTTTTCTCAGAGGCAGAAAAGGGGCAATTGAGATGTGATAAGTGAAGGAAGGAAATAAATAGCACTTGCAGGTATTTCCTGGTTGCAGATGATGTGGATTTTAGGAGACAACCAGTGCTGCAGCAGCTCTTACAGGTTGCAGGCTCCTTTTACACCCGCTTAGCCTCTTTTTGCCTGTAAAGTTAATGGGTTTATGTCAGTTTACAGTGGAAGGTGATTAAGGCAGTGTCAGGTTGTCCAGTTTCAGTGGCTCTTTGGAATTTTCAACTCTACACTAATGAAACTCCAGCTCAGAGAAAGAGCTAAGGTGCTTTGCAGTTAATCTCTGCAAATCCAGCAGGCAGAGTTGAAATGCATCCTGCAGGGATTTAGCTGTAATCTCTGGGACAATGACTCTGCACAACCAGACACCTCAGCACGGGCTGGGCTGGCAGGGCAGCTGGGGGGAGTCTAAAGCTTTCTCTTTGTCAAGGCAAAGTTTGGGATGGGGAGCTGGGCTGGAGAGCTGTTATCCATGGGTCTGATGCCAAGGGATCCACTGTCAGGGGTCCTTCCCATCCTGGCACGGTTCTGAGTTAGCCAATATGTGGATTAATTTTAAAATCAGGTCGTATAAGTGATACCCAGAAAATAAAGTCTCACCAGGAACTTAAATCCTGACCTAAAGCACCGCCCTCAGAGAGGATCCAGTGTGGTTGGGAGTGGAGGGCACCAGCAGGAATGGCCTGAGGTCATTTTGGAGGGAAGGAAATCCGGGCTGTGAGGATGGGCAGGCCCTGGCATGGGTTTCCCAGAGAAGCTGTGGCTGCCTGTGGATCCCTGGAAATGTCCAAGGCCAGGTTGGATGGGCTTGGAGCAACCTGGGCTGGTGGAAGGTGTCCCTGCCCATGGCAGGGAGTGGGATTGGATGGGCTTTAAGGTCCCTTCCAACCCAAAGCAGTCTGGGATTCCATGAGGTGGAACAGGTGGGGCCAGTGAGGAGGGAAGGACCTGAGCCAAGGGATGGGGAAGCACAGAGAGGCTGCGGGGAATGAGGTGACATTGTTCTCTGGCCTGCTGGGGACAGACCAAGAATTAAAATCCTTGGGTCAAATGTTGGAAGATTAAGGCTAAAGAAAGGACTGTATTCCTTGGGAAGGTCATTGAATCTCTGCCTGGGAAACCCTTTAAGGAGAAGGGTCATCCCTGCCTAAGGGGATTTTTTGGGTTCAGGTGCTGGTTCCTAAGAGGATCCAGAGATAGGTGCTGTCTCTCAGCAGGCTGGGGCCAGAAATCCTGGAGCATTATTAGATCAGCTTGAGGCAAACCAGCTGGAATCAATCCCTGCCCTCTCCCTGGTGCAGGGGCAGCACAGCAGAGATAATATGCAGATTTGGGTGTGCTTCCAAGGGCCGACCTTTGAGCTGGAAGTTTCTCAATCGTGGTCACTGGTGAAAGGCCCTACCAGTGGGCAAACCTTGGAGATGGGGCTTTCATTCCCAGCCCTGCTGGGCCCTTTCTCTTCCACCCGGTTTGTCTCCTCACTTTAACTGGGATGCAGTGCAGGATCAGAACAGAGCAGGCTCTTAATTCTGGGCTGATTCATGGGGATGTATTGAGGTGGTGCCAGATATTATTTTGCCTCTCCATAATCTCTGCAGCAGGTTCCAAACACAGCTTTTTAATTAATTCTAGATAGAAACAAGGCGTTTGGCCGTTGGAGCAGCACTCCTTGTATGACTAACAGGCTTGCAGTCTGTTTGTTTTACTTGGGCTCCAGTTGTCTTGGCACTGCCAAATGTCACAGCAGTGCCTGCCTGGACCAGAGTCTCCTCAGGCACCAAGTGCCAGGTTTTGGCAGCTGATCGTTGGGGGTTTTCAGGGCTCTTGGCACCCTCTGATGGCCAAAGTGCAGGGACAGTGCAGGGAGTGGAGCTTTTCTGAGAGGCAGGAGTCGGGGGAACGGGATTCTGTCTCCAAGGAAAGTCGCCAAATCAGTGTGAAGTGATTTTGCTCCATTTGTTGCCTGGGCTTTCATGCTGTGAGTCCTTTGGACTAAGCACAGAGAAAGGGTGCAAGGAGGTGTTGCCTGTCAGCAGCTGGGTGCTGTGAGAAATTCCTGCAAAGCTGGAAAAGAAGGCTTGCAGCTAAACAGCCCCACAGAGAGCACGGTGCCTTTATCTGCCCTCTGAGTGGGGGGCACTTCCTTGTTTTCACTCTGTTCTTGTGTGTCTGAAGTGCAGGCCAGCAAAGGGACCTGAGCCCCCAAATGTCCTGGCCTGCTGTGCGTGGGCTCTTGGGAGGGGGAGATGCCCTCAGGAATACCAGGCGCTGGAAACACGACCACAGGGAAAAGCTCAGGGGCTTGGGGTTGTTTGCTGCAGCAGAGAGGGCACCCACTGCAGCCAGAAGATTTTATGTGTGTGAGGAGTTGTCAGGAAGAGGAGGATGATCTATTTGTTTGCTGTGTCAGCTCAGCAGGACTTAAACCACAGCGAGGACAATGCTCAGCAGGTCGGAGGGAAACATTTCCAGCTGCAAGAGTAGTTCTGCACTGGCATTACATGGAGAAAAAGATTTCAAGAGCAAGTTACATCAATTTTCTGGATGTGTTTTATTGTTGAGGGGAGGGAGCTGAATGACCTGCTGAATTCCTTTCCAGCCTGTGAGTGATCCATAATGATCATCCCAGATCAGGGTTCTAATGACCCTGCCCTAGTCCCTGCCCCAGTCCCAAGGTGCTCAGCATCCACCTTCGGTGACCTTTTCCACCCCTGAATCCTCTGGCAGCCTGTGGTCCCCAACCCCTGACCAGTTTGGCTGCCCAGTTGCTGGGGGTTTGGATTATCCCAGCCAGCGATGCAGATGTTGCAGGAGAGCCCTGGGAGCAGGTGAGCACCCCAAACCCAGGGTTGTTGTTATCCTGTTCTTGCCTGAGGCTTTATATGCACTATTTTATATTTCATTTGATAGAGTGTGTTTCACTTTGTGCACATAAACATTTCATCTTCCTCCCCAGCTTAATTTGATTCCTCTGTCCAGTCCACGTGCACTTTATCACACACGCAGATTCCAACCTTCCACAGCCCTTTTCCCTGCCAGTAATTCCCCGTGCAGTCACAGGAGCTGGGAGGTGGCCTGTGCCCTCCTCCTGTCACTTAATGCCACGACATTTCACAGGGCACCGAGTTTATCTTGAGAATGAGAAGGGAAGGAGCTTGTTTAGGCCTTTTCCTGCCAGGTGTAATTTTGGGAGCTGGATTGTGGGTTCTGTGCCACTAGAGGGAAACCTGTGCCTTTGCATGGGAATTACGGGAGTCTCAGGGTGGATGAAACACAACCCAGTTGTTTCTGGCCGTGTGTCCCAGGAAATCTCGTCGTTGGTGTAAAAGATGTGTTGCCAATACATGTTATCCAACTGGATTTTAATGTATTAATGCATAAAACAGGATCTTGGGGATGTGGGTTAATGCTTGGACTTGGTGATCTCAGAGGACTTTTCCAACCTCTGATTCTGTGATCTCTTTAACCCTTGGAAGAAAATGCATCAATTAATGGAGCAATGACAGAATCAGCACCTCAGGAAAGAACCCCTGAGCACCTTTGTATTCATCACAGTTCAGCTGAGCACACTCCTCCTGTTCCCTCCTCTCAGTAATGGGACAGACGGGGTCATTCCAAAGGGTCTGTTCTTTAACTGCTCCGGTAATATCCAGAAATTGTTTCCAGCAGCTCAGGCAGAGGACTCTGAGTGTTATTGAAGAGGTTTAGAGGAAAGCCTTATTTAGAATCCCAGAATGGTTTGGGTTGGGAGGGACCTCAAAGCCCATCTCGTTCCACCACCTACCGTGGGCAGGGACACTTTCCACTATCCAGGGTTGCTCCTTTCCCATCCAGCCTGGCGTCGGACACTTCCAGGATGGGGAGTCCATGGAAGATGATGCTTCATAGAAGTTTCTTGGTCGCCAAGTCTCTTCTGAATGTGTTCACGCCGTTCCAAAATGAGTATCTCTGCCAGATGCAGTTTTCCAAAACATAGATTAGTTTTTTTGTGGTTTGAGACTTACTGGGGGTGTTCAGTTGAAACCATTCTCCTGTGGCTTTTCAGCTCCCCCTGTTCCTGGTGGAGAACATCCCTGGGTTTGAGGGAGCTGTCAGAGTGTCAGCGCAGGAGCCGCGTGAGCGAACGGGAGGTAACGGATCCGCTCCCTTCCATTTTAAGAGTGACCTTTCCCTCACCAGACTTTGCTAAATAACTCCAGCAGGATCCCTCTGGAAGGTTGCCTCCCGGGGACCCGGCGTGTCCGCCTGGCCTGGCACTGCCCCGTGGATCTGCCGCGCTGGCAAAGACACCGGAGCCGCACATCCCAGCGGCAGCTGAGCTGCTGGTTCTCAGGACAGGGAGGACCCCATGGATTGACCTGCTGGGCTCGGGACTGGCCAGGAGCTGTTCCCGTGGAACCAGCAGATGGTAAAGAAGGCAAAAATCCTTTCCCAGGCGCTGCACCGAGGGCTGGCAGTGTGGAATTGTATATTCTCCAGGACACTGATCCTCTCAGTGAGTGCGAGAGCACAGCTTCAGTTACAGAATCCACTGGCAGCCCGGGGCTCTGGGAGCTATTTTTGGGTGCCCAGCAGCTTCCCTGAGCTCCTGTCTAATAGGTGGGCCAAGGCTGGAGCTTGATTTTGGCATATTTTGCTTTTTAAATGCATTTGGATGAAAAGAGGACATGGAAGACGCTCCTCTGCCCGTGCTGACCGTGCCAACAGCTCCTTACAACGACCAGAAACCGGGAACCAGCGGCTTACGGAAGAAGACCTTTTATTTTGAATCCAAGACAAAGTATCTGCAGAATTTTATCCAGAGTATTTTTTTCTCCATAGACCTGAGGGATCGCCAGGGATCTTCTCTGGTCGTTGGAGGTGATGGGAGGTACCTCAATAAGTCTGCAGTGGAACTGATTGTCCAAATGGCTGCTGCCAACGGGGTTGGTAAATGCTAAATCCCTAAATTCCTGTCCGTGTGTGGCTGATAAATGCAGAAAACCATAATAAATTAGTCATGTGGAGATTTGATTTCCCCAAAGGCTTTATTCAACTGCTGGAGTTAAGTTTTTAATGGCAAACCAGTTTGGTAGTACAGAAATTACTGGTTTTTCACTCTTGATGCAGTTGGGTAGAGAATTCACCCCGAGAGAGGCAAATAAATGCTGCTTGGTGTTTGTGTGCTCTTGTTTTGTGTTTTGACAGCCCCAAGCTGTTGGCACCTGTGGGTTTTGTAGTCGTTCCGTGAGAATATAAACCCCTGACACTGGTCAGGAATGAAGTAACAGGGAGAGCCACCAGAGTGGCAGAGGAAAAGGTAAAACATGGTTGTTTCTTCCTCACCAGGTTAAGTTGTGATAAACACTCCGGGAGCCTTTGAAAATTGAAATGAGGGTGAGCAAGTGAATGGCAACCTTTATATGGATCTCAGTTGTGCTGGAATTCTGTGTTTTGGAAGCAGGAGAGGCTTGTCTGGTTTTGGTACATCTTGATTCATGCACTGCAAGACTCTTGGGCCTTGGGGTTTTGTCTTTGTCTTTGTTTCCTTCTGCTCTTTAAGAAGAAAAGGCTCTGCTGTCTGTCCTGGATCTCTTGTTATCCTGGCAGACCTGGATTTTAGGGATTTGTTTGACAGAAGAACTTACCTGATTAGAACAGGGCAATTAGTTAGTGGGGGAGGAGGGGGCTGCAGGCGGTCTCCTTTATTCCCTGCGTGCATCTTGGTGGGCTCTCAGTAAAACCAGGGTGGGAATGTCGCCTGGATTGTTTTGAAGGGCTGTGACCCAAAATTGCTGCACAATTGCTGGGTCTGTTTGGAGAATTCCATGGAAGGTGTTTCTCCATCATTACAGCCTTAGGTTTTTCTCAGAAGAAGTTCGGGAGAATCAAAAAGGGAGGAGTGTAAATTGTTCAGTACCTCTTACACTGAGCAACCTTTTCCAGTGGTTACCACAAAGGCTTTTTAGCATTGGATGGGTGGGGAATGACAGCTGGAAACCTTTGGAAGCCAAGGAGGGTCCCAAATCAGAGAGCAGCTCCTATGGAGGCAGATGTTTCTTCCTTTGCTTCCTCACTGTGAGAAAAGCTGCAGTTCAGGTGCAGGTGGGGAAGGACAATGGATTTGATGGGTTCATCCAGCTCTCCTGTGGCTCCTGCCTGGTTTGGGAGGGAAAGGCCCTTCTTTTGGCACCCCACAGCATCCCTTGAGCTGCTGGCAGAGCAGGGCGGTGTTGCAGGTGATCCTTGAAGGGACACTGGGGAACAAGAGGTGAAATTTTGCAAAGGAGGTCACATGAATTCTCAGTGGAACTGAAGGAGCAGGATCTGGAGGCTGGAATAAAGCACAGGACAAGGGGTGCTGGCTGGGGCTGAGAGAGGGGAAGAGCAAAGCCCGTGTGGGTTGGGCCACTTCAGAGAAATGGGGGTGTGATAAAGGGGTGTGATCAGCCCAGAGGCCCCCCCAGGAGCTGCTGTCCCAGCTGAAGGCTGGATCTCTAAAGGGCTGTTTCACATTTATGCCCATTATTTGCTGGAGGTGCAGATCTTTCAGCAGCTGCTCTGGGACAGCTGTACCATGTAATGACTGGTGGGCAGCGAGGCTGGGGCTTAGCACCTGGCAGTGCCAGGGGACAGGAATCACACCCATCCCGTGCCCTTGGCTCAGCTCCTGTGGTCGGGAATGCTCCTGATCCCTGCTTTGTCTCGGGTTTGAATGGAATCCCTGCTCTTTTCTCAGCCTACCTGGGCGTGATCTCAGCTGGTGCAGAGTCTGGTGTGTTTTGAAATCTGTCACATCACGTGGCGGCTATGGTGAGGAATGTGTTCTTCCAGGGAAATATTCATCCTCTGGGTTATTACGTGGATTCTGATTACTGTGCATTGCTCAGCACATTGCTCTGGATGCCATCTCAGGGATATTACTGAATTCCTGGGAAGGAGGGGTGTTACCCACTGGAAGAACCTGCAGCTGGTCCCACGGGAGCAGCCGTGACGTTCCATTTTTGTGTTGTTTTGGCTTCTCCCTGCCCCACTGTATGTTTTGGAAGCAAAGTGTGAGGCCACAGCCAGAGGGGTTGTTTAGAAACAACTAAACAACCCCAAACCAGGGCTCAGCCCTTCAGCTGCAGCATTCCTGAAGGAAAACGCTCCAAAGGCACAGCAGCGCGGGGTGGGAAGCACCACGAGAGCTTTGGGAGCCTCCCAGGAACAAGGAGGGGCATCCCCAAGAGTTTACCCAGTGCTGGCATTTGGGGTTTGCTGTTTTGGGGGGGGTTTGGGCCCCGCTTCAGAGGGCTGCGTGTCGCTGTGCCACCCGCAGATCGGGCGCCTGGTGATCGGGCAGAACGGGATCCTCTCCACCCCGGCCGTGTCCTGCATCATCCGCAAGATCAAGGCCATCGGGGGCATCATCCTCACAGCCAGCCACAACCCCGGTGGGCCCTCGGGGGACTTTGGCATCAAGTTCAACATTGCCAACGGAGGTGAGGGCGCCCGGCTCCTCCTTTGCCTTGTTTCTCTGCGCTTGTTCCTCGTGTTGGCCCCGAGGAACCCAATTGCTGCTTTCATGTCACAGTGCCCCGAGCGGTGGGTTTCCCCAGACAGAGCCAATCTGCTCCCCTCATTCCCTGGGACTCCATTCCCAGCCCCTGTACTTCTGAAGTACATCCCTCTCTCAGTCAGATCCTTTACCATCTCCCCCCATGCCCATTTCCTCTCCCAGGTCCTGCTCCTGAAGCCATCACGGATAAAATTTTCCAGATCAGCAAGAAAATTGAGGAGTATGCCATCTGCCCGGATCTCCAGGTGGATTTGAGCACCATTGGGAAGCAGCAGTTTGACTTGGAGAACAAATTCAAACCATTTACAGGTAAACAAACGTTCCTTCCTCTCGGAAAGGACAAGGAAATTTGGGTTTTCTGAGGACAGACGTGGCCATTCCGATCCCTCCTCATCCATTGGATAATCCAAGAATGTTGCTCCTGCACCCTGGCACTGATACATTTTTTGGTTTGCCCTGCATCTTACCTTGTGTAAGCACTTTAATTACATCAGTTTCTGTCCTGAAAAACTTTCAGTTTCCATGGGGAAATCTTGATCCATCAAACTTCACTAAAATCAAAGGCTGTTTTGTCTGCAAGGCAAATATGTGCTTGAAAACAGACACCTCTGCAGCTAAAGTGCATTTTCCTGGTTACAAATACAGTGTTTAATCTTGTAACTGATTTTTTTTGCCATGGTTTCACGTGTAAAACCTCTCCCTGTGAGTGGGAAGGCTGTTACATTTTACATGTGACTGCTGTCTGCCAACAGTGAAATATGAAAATGCATTAAAAAAAGACTTCTGAAAAAAACACTGTGTTTTTTTACCATTTCCCGGTGACTTGTGCTGGTGATTAAAAAATAAGTAAATTAAAAGATGATAAAAGTTGGTGTTTCTCTCAGTCCCCACTTACATAGTGGGATTTTTACGTTAATGGGGTTTTTATGTTGCCTGTTGGCTGCAAAGGTGCAACTCTTTTGAGCTATTAAGTTCACAATTCTCCCTGACTTTGGTGGAAATTAAAGATCTGTGTGTATATATATGTTCCCCTTTTCCTTTAATCCCACTCTCCAGGTAAGTGAGGTGGGACTGAGCCTCTGGAAGGAAGTCCAGGGAGCTGTAGCTGGGAATGGAGTTTGCCTTACGGATTTTGTTGGTGCCTTTGTCTGTGACTTAAGGGGGAGTGAGACCCTGTAACTAAGTCCTTAATTTAGCACCACCATTCCTGCCTTCATGAACTGCTTCTGCAGGGTGGTGAAGGCCTTGTGCTGAGCGCTGGCCCTGTGCCCTGAGGACAGTCAGTGCAGCAGCAGGGCCTCTGTGACAAAGATTTCAGGCTCTCAGGGTTGGTCTCTGCTCCTTTTGTTTTCCAGTGGAAATTGTGGACTCTGTAGAAGCTTATGCCAACATGCTGAGGAATATCTTTGACTTCAGTGCGTTAAAGGAGCTGCTTTCAGGGAAAAACCACCTCAAGATCCGCATCGATGCCATGCACGGAGGTACCGGGGTGGGCTTGGGGCATTTTAGGGGGCTGGGCATCCCTGGGTTTTGCCACCTCCTTCAGAGGGAGGGGTTCTCTCTGGACTTTATCTCCATCACTTGTAAGTTTGATTTTTGTTTTGTAGCTTATTACATTTGTCTTCTGGTCACACTCAGCCCCTGGCACAGGCTCATCCTCACCCCTGCACCCACCAGGGGTCCCACTCCTTTAGTGGGAAGACCCCTCAGTTTGTGTTGGCAAGAGCTCGTGTGCCCAGATGCGTCAGGCTTGAGCACTCTGCTGGCTGCCTGGGGCTTTTCATGGAATCCTGGAATGGTGTGGGTGGGGAGGGACCTTAAAGCTCATCTCATTCCACCCCCTGCCACAGGCAGGGACACCATCCAGTAGCCCAGGGTGCTCCACGCCCCGTCCAGCCTGGCCTTGGACACTTCCAGCAATGGGGTGGGTTTTCATGGGAGCTCCGCACAAACTGACCACCCTGTGGGAGCTCCTGTGCTTTGGGACCACAACCCACAGCAACTGAGCACCCCAGGGTGGGTGGTGTCGTGGCTGGTGCGGGGCTGAGCGAGGGCAGAGACAACCCGTTCCCCTGCGTGTTTTGCTGTGATAGTCGTGGGCCCGTACGTGAAGAAGATCCTGTGTGAGGAGCTGGGCGCCCCAGCAAACTCAGCTGTGAACTGCACCCCATTGGAGGACTTTGGGGGCCACCATCCCGACCCCAACCTCACCTACGCGGCCGACCTGGTGCAGACCATGAAGACGGGAGAGTACGACTTTGGAGCTGCCTTTGACGGTGATGGGGTAAATGAGCTGCCCTGTAGTCACTTTTCGGGGGGGCTGCTGCCCAGCTGGTTTGAAGCAGGGGACAAAGGCAAAGCCCTTTTTCTCTCCCTCTCTCGCTGTGTAGTCATGAGTGGAAGTGAACCACTTGCTGCAGTTTGCCACCAGTAGTTGGCTACTGTGCCAATAAAGAGCTCCAAACTGCATTTAAATAACTTTAAAGGCTGTGAAAAACCAGCAGGAAGGCGAAACCCTATCCAGGTGTTTCCAAGCGCCGTATTTATCCCAGCACAGCCAGAAAATGCCTGGGAGTGGTGGGGTTTACGAGCAGTCCCCCTGCTGTTCCCCTCTTGTCCTCCCCAGGATCGCAACATGATCCTGGGCAAGCACGGCTTCTTCGTGAACCCCTCCGACTCGGTGGCCGTCATCGCCGCCAACATCCTCAGCATCCCCTACTTCCAGCAGACCGGAGTGCGCGGCTTTGCCCGCAGCATGCCCACCAGCGGCGCTCTCGACAGGTACCGCCTGCCCCCGGGGCCCCTGGTTTGGGATTAGGGCATCTCCGGGGCAGGCAGGGGGGTTTCAAGGATTAACTCCTGCCTGGGAATGTGACAGGGCTGTTGGCTCTTTCTCTTCTTTCACATAACCCCAAAGAAATGGTCCTCCCCACCTTTTCTTTCCCCCTTAGATTTTATAGCGATAATTTCTTTGTAAAGTGGTTTGAGGTCCACAATATAGAGCTGCTACAGAAGAGCTTTGTGTTTGTATCTGGGCTTTCAGTGCACATCCCACCCGCTTCCCAAATGTTATCCTGGGATAAAAGAGAGGATTACAAGCCAAAGCAGTGGCATTCCCTGCCTGCAGTATCCGATACTGCAGCATCTCACCT
Organism: Grallaria varia; assembly: GCA_013396735.1. Classification (NCBI taxonomy): domain Eukaryota; kingdom Metazoa; phylum Chordata; class Aves; order Passeriformes; family Formicariidae; genus Grallaria; species Grallaria varia. The sequence goes on along the minus strand of VWZG01009358.1, from coordinate 396,466 downwards.
GGGAGCACCAGGAATCCAGCTGGGATGTGACTTGGCCTCCTTACCTTTGCAGGGTGGCTCAGGCCACAAAGATTGCTTTGTATGAGACTCCAACGGGCTGGAAGTTCTTTGGAAACTTGATGGATGCAAACAAACTGTCTCTGTGTGGAGAGGAAAGTTTTGGAACTGGTAAGTCAGTGTTCCTGGGATGACCCAGAGTGGTGTTATTCCTCCTCTTAGCTCTTTATAGCTTGGGATTACTTTCTTCTGTAGTTGTTCCTGCCTCTAAAACAATAAAATATTAAAAAAGGCTTGGAAGAATGAGTGTGGAATCAAACACAGTGCTGAAGGTTTTGTGAGGCAGGAGCCAGTTCTCCTCCAGTTCTGCAGGAAGGCACGTGGAGACATGCAGGAAGTTCCAGGGCCTCTTTACTAGCCCGGTCACTGAGTCTGTGGGGATTAAGTGCAATGTTAAATGTATTTTTCAACTCTTGGTGGCCAGGAAAGCCTTCTAAATGTTTTCATTTCTGGAAAGAAATATGGTTTGGAGCATGGAGTTTTATTAGGGAAGGTTTCAGGTCACTATTAAATCTCTGAGCTTAATAGGGCCCTCATTTTCCTGTTCGAAAAACAAGGTATGATTTATAAAGTTAAAATTAACACTTGCCTTTGAAGAGTCTAAGCAAGTTATTGGGTTACTGAGCAACCAAGTGAACATCAGAAGGAGTTTCTGGGGGTGTGCACGTGACACACGACTGTTAGTTGGGCCGGGGAGTTAAAGGGAGCAGGTTTGGCTCCGTGGCAGAGCGCGGGACACTCGGAATTCCCGGGACACCTCAGCGGCTTCTGAGCTCTCCCTTGGCACCTTCCATGTGGGATTAACATCCTGACTGTGGAAAACTCAGCACCCAATCCCAGCACAAAGCTGAGTTTTACCTGCGCTGAACTCTCTTGGGGTTTCGTTCCTCCTGTTCTCTAAGGACCTCTGGTGGGATCTGCAAGGCACAGGGTCTGGAGGGAATTTAGGGTTTCATTCCAACACCCCAGAAAAACCTTCTAACTTCGTGTGGGGGGGTGCCTTAAATCCCCAAATGCCTGAGGGGAAGTGCTTTGCTGAGCTTCATGGTAGGAGAGGATTCCCCCAGCTTTCCTGTGCCTGAGGAAAGGGCATCCCAGGCTCCGGGTGTAGGCAGGAGGCTGTGGGGCTGAGCAGTGCCCACTGGCAATATTTTGGCTATCAGATGCTGTTCTGATAGGCTGGATTTGGCCCCAGGTTGGAAGGAAGGGGGAATTTCAGGAAACGTGGTATCTCTGTAAAGAAATCTTGAAGGAAATCGTGAGTAGAGAAAGATTTTTGGAGTTTTGCCCTGAGTGATTTCAGCACGTGCTGGGTTGATATCCTGGACCTTGGCTAAGGAGAGGGCGCTGGTGCTTCAGGAGAGAAACCAAAAAGCAGCCAATGCTTTTCCAAATTTCCTGGAGCTGCCAATGGGAGGTGGTCTGGGATGAGCAGCTCTCCAAAACTGCTGTAGGAGCAACAGGCTCCCAGTTTCCCTCCATGCCCCGGCAGGTAAGTGACAATGTCACAAATAGAAGTGACTGATTCCATTTGCAGCAGGGGCTGAGGGAGAGGTTTGGGATTTTTCCAGGCAGCATCACATCCAGTGCAGCAGTTACTAGGAAAGGGCTCAGGAATGCTGGACGGCTCCCACTGTGCAAAGAGGGTTTGTCCATCTGGCAAGTGCACTTAGGAATGAAAAAAGGAATGAAAAGGGGTGAACAAGGTTGGCTGATAGGAAGTTAATGAGGAGTTGTTTGGAGCTGCCCAGAATGTGAGTGTTGAAGGGGAGGGAAGTGAAGGAGCAGCCAAAGAGACCCAGTAAAAATTGAAACAAACTGTGACCTGGTGGGACTGGAGTCCAGGAGCAATTAGAGTAATGCAACGTGACAGCATTCCTGCTTGCTTCCTTGGGTGTTTTATTCCAGCAATAAGCTGATACATCACATGGGACTGGTGTTTATTTAGCATTCCTCTCCATCACCTCTGCCCAGCTCTCTCCTCCCCGAGGGATCATGGGGAGAATTTATCGCTGCGTCCACAATAGTGGGATTTGTGCAAAGCCCCACGTAACCCGGGCCCTGCCCCTGGCCTTTCCCAGAGGATTCCCACTCTGGCACTCCTGGAGAGGGTGACAGGGCAGCTCTGGAGTGCTCTCTGCATTAGCTCCTTGGGATTTCACTAAGACCTGTTTGGAGGTTTTCCAGAGTGGAAAGGAGAGACCTTTGCAGCGAGTGTGGACGGGGGCTGTTCTGGGCCATTTGATCCCCTTTAATTTGGGTGCTTGGGGTGCCCTGCGAGGTCTGGCCCCTCTCGGGTTTCCTGGGTGATCCCAGCCCCCATGGGTGCTCCCAGGGCAAGGCTGGGCTCTGGTGGCTCCTGCTCTCCACGCTGTGCCAGCTTTGTGGGAATCGGGAATGAGAGGCACAAAGAGGCACAGGGAATTCCACCTGAACGTGAGGGAGGACTTCTCCACTGGGCAGTGACCGAGCACTGCACGGATTGTCCGGAGAGGGTGTGGAGTCTCCTCACTGGAGATAGTCAAAAACCTGGATGCAACCCTTTCCCGTGTGCTCTGGGATGGCCCTGCTGGAGCAGGGGGATCCACTGTGGCCCCATCCAGCCTGACCCATCTGGGGTTCTTTGAATCCTCCTCTATGCAAAAGAGGCGCTTTGCCAGCCCCTCCATGCCTGATATGTGGGAACTCTCCCAGTCTCCACAGGTGACTGATGATGTCTCTCCTTGCCCTGCTGTTTTCCAGCCCCGTGGCTGGTGCTCTCTGACCTGCTGCTCCTCTCTCTGTTCCGGAGTAATTCCGGAGTTCCTGGGCCTTGGTTCCCCGGGAGGGCTGACATTTCCCTTGGTGCTGGGCCAGGATTTGTGCTGCTCCCAGTCTGCTGTTGGCAGACAGAATGTGGCAGCTGCCGAGGAGGTTGATGTTCTCCTTCCTGAGCTGCTCCTCTGCATTTGCCTTTTTTTTTTTTTTTATTTTTTTTTATTTGATGACCTTTTCACTGTGCATTCCCCATTCCTTCCTTGGGAACAGAGTTAAGAATCTGTGAACAATGAGCGTGTGTGTGTGTTAAAAGGGGCCGAATGTTTTATTTGGGCTGCAGCTGAGAGCAGATGATCTCCTGCCCCATTCTAATGAAGGAGCTGTGGGAATGCCTTCCATTTGGGAGCCTGTAGTGCTGCCAGATGGATGGAGGAGAGCAGAAGGTAGGGCTGTGTGAAAGGAGTGGGAGCTGTTTGTGCCGTTCCCTCCGCAGGCTCCGACCACATCCGGGAGAAGGACGGGCTGTGGGCTGTGCTGGCCTGGCTGTCCATCCTGGCCACCCGCAAGCAGAGTGTGGAGGACATCATGAAGGACCACTGGCAGAAGTATGGCAGGAACTACTTCACCAGGTGGGAATGGTGCTCCTGACACCCCACACCCCCTCTGTCCTGTGTCCGGCCCTTCTGGGCTGGAGCCAAAGCACTGGTGGCACTTGTGTCACCCAGGTCAGAGCCAAAGCACTGGTGGGACTGGTGTGTCACCCAGGTCAGAGCCAAAGCACTGGTGGGACTGGTGTGTCACCCAGGTCAGAGCCAAAGCACTGGTGGGACTGGTGTGTCACCCAGGTCAGAGCCAAAGCACTGGTGTGTCACAAGGCCAGAGCCAAAGCACTGGTGGCACTGGTGTGTCACCCAGGTTGGAGCCAAAGCACTGGTGGCACTCGATGCCTGGGTAAGAGGCAGCAGAGAGTCCCAGGGATCCCGGGGCAGTCACAGCTTCTCTGGGGACCCTGTTCTGGTGCTTTTTATGTGCCTTTCCTTCCTGTCCTCCCCCCCAGCATGGGAGCAGAGAACATCCACAGGGCAGACCACACAGTTCAACAAGGGCCTCAGGAGCCATCAGTGCCCCCTCCCTGACCCTGTGTGGTGCCCGGTGCAGGTATGACTACGAGGAGGTGGATGCAGAAGCAGCCAACAAAATGATGAAGGATCTGGAGGCGGTGATGTTCGACCGCTCCTTCGTGGGGAAGCAGCTGTCGTGTGGGGACAAAGTCTACACGGTGGAGAAGGCTGACAACTTCGAGTACAATGATCCCGTGGATGGAAGTGTCTCCAAAAACCAGGTGGGCATGGGAGCATTTTCTTTGTCTGTTTCCGTGGAACAGCAGTGGGTCGGGAATGTTGTGTATGGCAGCCAGCCCATGGCTCTTGTTTCCAGGCACGTGCTGAGGCAGGAACCTCCCAGCAGCAACACAGAGCTTTGTGTGCAGGAGCTCCAGCAAGTTCTCCAGCGTGGGTTGGGAGGGACAGCAATCCCGCTGGGAATGGGGAGAGGGTCACAGGAGGAGGAGCTCAGGGATGGAGCAGGTTGGGCTCTCATGGAAAACCCCATGGGTACCCAAGAGCTGAGAGGCTCTTCCCTCCCTCCTCCCCTCCCAGGGCTTGCGGCTCATCTTCTCCGACGGCTCCCGGATCATCTTCCGGCTGAGCGGCACCGGCAGCGCGGGGGCCACGGTGCGGCTCTACATCGACAGCTACGAGAAGGATGCCCAGAAGATCCACCAGGACCCGCAGGTGGGCGTGGGGTCCCGGCTGGAGGCAGCTCTGCCTCAGGGCACGCCGACCTGCTCTGTGCTGGGTGCTGGGTTCGGTACACGTGCTTTACAATGTCATCTAGAAATGCTGCTCAGCCTCTGGTAGGCATGGGAGGAAAGGAATGTTCCTCTTACATTTAGGGTCAGGCTGGATCTCAGGAAAAGTCTCTTCCCACCGAGGGTGGTCGGGCACTGCCCAGGTTCCCCAAGGAAGTGGGCACAGCACCAAGGCTGCCAGAGCTCCAGGACAACACTCTCAGGGACAGGGTGGGATCTTTGGGGTCTCGTGGGCAGGGCCAGGAGTTGGACTGGATGATCCTGATGGGTCCCTTCCAACTCAGGATATTCTGTGATTCTGTATTCCCCGGCAAACACCCTGTGAGCTCCTTGTGCACAACTTACTGTGCCATTACTGACAAACAGACTAAAAATCCCACCTTCTGAGAGACACAAACTGGACTCGGGATTTACCTGTCCTGTGCCTACGTGCAGCAGTTTGGGATCTGGCACAGGGAGGGTGGCAGCAGCAAGAGTGGAGCTGAGCCTGGGGTTTCTCTCCAAGCACGGCATCTCTCCTGCTGGTCCTACAGCTTGTGTGAGTCCTTTGGTGGGCAGAGCTGAGCTTTGGTGTGCGGGCTGGGCCGGGATGCCCCCAAGGGTGGGCTGGACAGGCCGTGTGAGGGCTGTGCTCGCTGCTGTGCTCTGAGCCGCCTCTCTCCTCCCTCAGGTGATGCTGGCACCTCTCATTTCCATTGCACTGAAGCTGTCCCAGCTCCACGAGAGGACTGGCCGCAGTGGGCCCACCGTCATCACATAGAGCACCCCAGCTGCACGCGGGGCAGGTCAGCCCGCCTGCCCTTGTCCCCTCTGCCACCGAGAGAGGAATGCTCATTTTATCCCTGTATTTAAGAACACTGTTTTGCTGCTAAGGATAGACAATAATAAACCCCAGCCCTCAGCACCCCGTTGTCCTGTTCTCTGCGTCCCCAGCGCTGCCGCGGGTCGTGTGTGGTGCTCAGGAGACAACCTTTGGCTCAGCACATGGACTCGTGGCTCTTCCTTAAACAGGAGGCACTAGGAATAACAAAGAGAATAAATTCTTCAATAATTCACAGGCTTTTCTTCCTAACTTGGAAACTTTCCTGGAAAAGAAGCACAAATACTTTATCCTTGTTAGTACATGGTCTTTTAATAAGCAATGGCTGTGTGTTGAAGCTGAGTATTTTTCACTCAGGTGGATTTTCCCTTTTAAACAGCAGTTATGGAAATTAATCTGTGCAAGAAACCCCCTCCAACAAACCCTCCACGCAGAAATGAGCATTGCAGGATATTAAAGTGATGGGCCACAACTACTGCTCAGGGGTCTTTTATTCGCCCACATCGTGGCTCCCAAAAAGATGGCTTTGATGAGCTTGTTTGGCTGAATGTGGACGGAAAGAGCCTTGGAATAACCAGATTTGCAGGCATTAATGTGCAGCATTAATTAAGGGCACAGAGAGGGTCACTTGGGAGACAGGTGTAGCTGTTTGTTGTTAGCTGTGTGAAAACAATGTAAAGCTGTGATTATAAAATACTCAAAGGGACCACAGAATTTAGTTTTGCACCATCGAGCTGTATCTGATCATAAAAAACCAACTGGAACTGCAAATAATGGAGTCTGTAAATTGTGTTAGGGCTCTAAAGCTGCTCCATACAATGATCTAGATCCAGGTTAGGGTGAAGAGGAAAGAGGAGATGTTAATAAAGGCTAAAAGCTGAAGTGGCACCTGGGAGAGCCATGTTTTCCATGCCTGTCCTGGGCTGGATGGAATTCTGGAGGTTTCCCCATGGCTGGCTGCAGAGCACTAAACCAGAAACTGGGATTAGTGAGGAAACAATTTGGCTGCTCTAATTTGCCTTTTGAGGTTTGGGTGAACAAGTGACCCCAGAGTTTATGGTTGGCCTCTTGTTAAAGCAGGTCAATCCTGGGCTCCTCCTCATGGAACCGGGAGTGTTTTTCAGTCAGACTGTGCCCATACTGGTGCTGACTGGTGCTAACAGCTCTCTGGTGGCACGCAGCTCTCCTCTCCTGGGGCTTCTGACTCATTTCAGCACCTTCAGAGGGAGAGGCAAAGCTCTCTGTGCACTCATGGCTTTATCTCAGCTCGGTCCCTCCAGCTGCTCCTTCCCAGCCCACCTACTGGTGCTGCCAAGTGGAGCCCAAAGTGTCCCCCCTGGGACAAATAATTTGTGCCTGGGCAGCTCTTGCCCATTGGGCTCTTGGCAGGTGGAGCCTTGTGCAGGAGAGAGGGAGATGCTCTTACAGCTCCCTGACAGGAGGGGGGAGCCAGTGCAGGAGGAGAGGGAACAGCCTCAGGCTGTGCCAGGGGAGGGGCAGGTTGGACAGCAGAAGGAATTTCTTCATGGAAAGGGTGGTCAGGCACTGGAAGGGGCTGCCCAGGGCAGTGGTGGAGTCCCCAGCCCTGGAGCAGTTTCAAAGCCCTGTGGCTGTGGCACCTGGGGACATGGTCAGTGGTGGCCTTGGCAGTGCTGGGTTAATGGTTAGACCTGAGGGCTTTTCCAGCCTGAATGATCCTGTAATTCCATGGCCATGGGCCAGAGATCCCTGCCGGGGAAGCCCGGATGGATTTGCCCGTGGGGTCACTGAGCAGGATGTCGCTCTTGGCAGCTGCCTGAGTGCCAGCACAGCCCTGACTGGACAGCAGAGGAAGGGACAGGAGCTGGTGGTTCAGGATAAACAGTGCGGCTCTGGGTACTGGAGACTTCTGAAGTTCAGTTAGTCCTGGTTTTCTCAGGACACCCACTTTTCCAGGGGATCCCTTCCCAGTGAGTGACTGTGGGAGTGGGAGTGCTGTGGCACTTCACGGGCCGTCTCTGCCAAAGCCGTGGCCACGGGGGGTTGCAGAGACCCGGCCCCACTGCAGCTGGAGATGTGCATGAAAAATTACTGCTGCTCTTTCTCTGCTTCTCTCCAGGCTAAAGCTCAGGACTCCTGTCCCGGAGGGGCCCGATTAGATCCAGATGTGTGTCCAGTCTGTGTTTTAATCTTTACCCCGCGGTTACGTAATGCAGGATCTCACTCTGCAGTTTGTGCTGCCCAGAAAGGAAAATCCATCACGGGAGCTGTCTGGGAAGAGCAGCCACAGCCGTGCCTGGAGCAGAGCTCAGGGTTTCCCTGTCCCAGCGTAGTGGGTCATGCAGAGGTGCTGTGGCCAGCAGGAACCCGTGTCCGAGTGACTCCCAGCACAAGGGGTGGGCAGGAACCTGTGTCAGAGGGACTCCCAGCACATGGGGTGGGCAGGAACCTGTGTCAGAGGGACTCCCAGCACATGGGGTGGGCAGGAACCTGTGTCAGAGGGACTCCCAGCACATGGGGTGGGCAGGAACCCATGTCAGAGCAACTCCCAGCACACTGGGTGATGGTTTTACAGCACCTGCACCTTGTGCTCCCCGCTCTGAAATCCTGGTTGTCTGTAGGACGTTCCACCCTGGAGATGGACTGTCTCTCTCTAGATGGCAGCATTGGTAAGGAGTCTCCGGGTCGTGTCCTGCCCAGCCAGGGTCTTACCTTGCTCCATGTGATTTCACCAGTAATCCAGGGATTCCGTCACACTTGCTGCCTCTGGAGCCCTTGGTGAGTGCACTGGCTGCCCAGCTGGTCCCTGAGTGTGGACTCCACAGCACTGCCTGGTAAAACACAGGTCGCTTTGGGGCTGGCTGAAACAGCTCAGGGAAATGCTGCACAGTGTTGTTGTTGTTGGGGGGATTCCATGTGGTAAATCCCAAGTCTAGTCTCCAGATCTTCAGCACACAGAGTTTTGGGCTAAATTTCCAGGTCCTACTGAAAAAAAATGTGTTGTTTGGCATGTCCCCAATCACAGCACCAAGAGCCAGGCCCAGGCTCAGGTGGGGACAGTGGCTGAACCAATTACCCAACCAGATCAACCAATTCTCATTTATTCCCTCAATGTTTCCACACACTGACCAGGGACGTGGGACCGTCAGCATGTCCCGGTGTCTCTGGGCACTTTCTCCACCATGAGAAGAACTTCTCTCATCCCTTCCCTTGGTATTCCCATGCACTCCCTGCCTCAGGCTCTGGAAAAATCCCCTCAATGGTGAGGTGGGACCAGCAAGGAGCAGGGTCTGGATAAGGAGTGCAGGCGAAGGCGCAGGTCAGGGAAGTGTGGCAAAACCAGTCTGGGATCAGGAGCTGGTGCTGGGGTGGAGGTGGGAGCAGTGGAGTGGTCCATATGGAGACTGGAAGGGGTAAAAGCTCCAAAACAGGGAGAGATTTGTTTTTACTGCCTTTGTTTTCACAGGCTGTGATTACGAGCCAGAATTAAGAGGATAACAACCCTATTCCCCATTCTGGGGAATGGCTTTGGAGGTCAGCACCGAACCTGCTGCTCACAGCATCCCACCTGCACTTCCATTCTGGAAACTCACACCCTCCTCTGTGGATAAACACTGGGCTGCACACACACAGCCTGATTGCAGGGAACAAATTAAGTTTTAATTAAGATGAGGAATCCTAGCGAGGAGCAACAGTCCAGGCTTGTGTGACAGTGTGTGAGAGGAGCCAAAGCTGCAGCTGTTGGGATGGATTCCTTTGGCATTTGGATGTGATGATGATCAGATGCTCCGAGGGCTGGAGAACCTCTGCTAGGAGAGAGCTGGGGGAGTTCACCTGGAGGAGAGGATCCAGGGGGAGCTGAGAGCCCCTCCCTGTGCCTGAAGGGGCTCCAGGAGAGCTGGAGAGGGACTGGGGACAAGGGATAGAGGGACAGGATACAGGGGAATGGCTTCCACTGCCAGAGGGCAGGGTTAAGTGGGATGTTGGGAAGCAATTGTTCCCTGTGAGGGTGGGCAGGCCCTGGCACAGGTTGCCCAGGGAAGCTGTGGCTGCCCCTGGATCCCTGGAAATGTCCAAGGCCAGGTTGGATGGGGCTTGGAGCAGCCTGGGCTGGTGGAAGGTGCCCCTGCCCATGGCTTTAAAGTCCCTTCTACTACAACAAAGAAAAGAGTGGCAAGAATTAACTGACTATAATTTAGACCTTTCTAGAAGCAGTCAGGATGAGATGAACATTAGAGGAGTTTGGCTGTGCTTCCTGGCTTGATTTGATAAGACTTTGCACCAACTTCAGATCAATTCAGGTCCCTCCCCTGCCCTGAAAAAGCCACCTGGAAGGGCTATTAAGGACTGTTCTGCACCTCCTTCGAGGTGACACAAGGGCATTCTCAGACTCTTTCCAGTCCTGGTGAACCTCCTGCATTCACAGCACAAAGGAAAGGAAAACAAGGTGAGTTGTATAGAGAGTAAAAGGCAAAGAAAGCCCTGTGTTACAGCGAGCAAGTGGGCAAGGCTTTGAACCATTTAACTCCATGTTTATCCACCGCTCCTGGGAGACGGGGGGAGCTGGAGGGAAGCGGAGGAGTTTAGGAAGTTCACAAGCAGAGTGCTTGTGTTGTTTCTGGCACAGAATTCCCAGTCATGTGTGTCCCTTCACAATGCCATTAACCCCCCGTGGAGGGGCTGGGAGACCTTCAGGAATGAGCAGCTCCACCACATCCACCAAGGAGGACTTGGACTGTTCCTCCTGGGCTGCTGGAGGAGCTTTGCCTTCTCCTCTGGGACCACCTGCCTGCAAGGAGCCTCTCTGGGTAAAAAACTGGAGACAGAATCCATAGATCTGTCCTGTCCCCAGGCAGCCCAAGCATAAAAGTGTTAAAATACTCTGTAATTACAGTCAGCCTCAAAGAAGGAGTCTGGAATCAGCCGCTCAGCTTTTGCAATCCGTGGCACAAAGGGAAAGAATGTGATTTTTAAACAATGCTGGGGTTTCATGTGGCTCAGCAGCAGTTTAGAGGTGTTTCTGCCTTTGCAAGAAATTGCAGCTGTTTGAGAGTTTGGCCACTTGGATGGCAGAAGAAAGAAATACATATATATATATTTAAATGATGGTCCTGCCTAGCTCCAGGTACCTATGTCTTCCAGCGTGAAGCATAGCAAAGTGAAAGCATCAGTTACATGCAGCTTAGGCTGAAGAAGTTAATTACTCTGGAAGTGTTATTTAAGTAGCTAATTGGAGTTTATTGGAATGCTAAAATGGATGCAGCCCAGGAGTACCTGAGCTCCCACCAGTTTCAAGAGGTCAGAGCACACCCCACACTCAGTGGTTTTTGTCTGCTTTAGTGGAGGTTGGACTGTTAAGTTGTATGGAAAGCAGAGAAATGTAATGTAAATTGAAGCCATGTATTTTCTGCTTCATTGCAGAGCCAAGATGTGACATGTCCTGGGCTGTTGATCAGTGTCTCGCAGCAGCAGCAGCAGGTGGGACAGTGCAGCTCCTGGCAGCATTTCAGGCATTTACTGTTGATAACATTTATGGCAGTATGAGCAAGGAAAGATGATGTTCCTTCTCTGCTTTCTCAAAATAAAAAGGGATGGAATAGATGACTTCAAACTGGTCAGCAGCCCCAGTGAAATCAGACAGCAGTGTTTCAGCTCCCCAGTGCACTGGTGAGCTCTATCAGAGGGAATCAAAGGCAACTTTGAAGCAGCTCTGGTAAGTTCTGCTTTGAACTGCCTCTCGTAGATGTCTTATAAAAAGCAGCTGAGCTGCATTTTTCAGTCTTAGATACAGGGCTTGAAAAGCCATTGAGTAGCTGAATGTCCCTGTGCCTGCCTGAGAAATTTACTGGGTGTAAAAGGTGGTACAGAAACACCTCAGCTCCTGCAGAAATAACATACTGCTGGTTTCTTCTGCCATTACTCAGTGGGCTGATGCCAAACACCAAATTGGTGCTTGGTGTTTCATAGGAATTGTTTTGTAGATCCGGGGAAGTGCAACAGATTCCTCCACAATTCCTCCAAAATTGTGCATAATGGTTTGTAGCTCAGTGCTTGCACGTGGGGTCTTTCATCTGAACTTCTGGGGTTTCTTCGCCTCTCTCTTTTTCCCTTCTTTGTTTCCAGCTTTTCCTCCTCCTCAGCCTCCTTCACAGTTTTCCAACCAGCAATTTCTTCATACACAGTATGTTTCCCCTCTAGATTTGGTTTCTGTTCCGTGTGGGAGCACAAGACTTTAGGATCAATGTTTAACAACAACAAGAAGAACAACAACAACTCCTCCTCTGGTCCTTATTTCCATCATGGACTAAAATTCCCTTTGTGGAGCTCCAGTGTTGGATTACTGAGGAGTTACTGTCGGATCAGGTGAAAAAGAAACCCATAACCCCCAATTTTCAGAGCTGGGAAATGCAACTTATAAATGAATTGCACAGAGAAACAAAGGGCAAGAGGCTCCATCCTGAGCTGGCCCAGCAGCTACACGGCCACAAAGATCTTCTAAAAGTTGGTGTTGTTGTGGGAGTTCGCTCCCTCAAAACAAGATTTGAAATGTCCTTCAAAACCAAGTTTTGACACCATTTTTTTCACTTGAATGATGATTGCCATTATTTTCAATCCCTGTAGAGAGCCTGTGAGCGATGGCCAAACACAGAAGGTGCTGATGCCAAGACCAGAGGGGATGTGTCTGTGGCAGAAGACACAGGCTACCTTTCCAGACAATTTTCCTAACAGCAAGAGACTCTGCTAAATTTATTTAATGGAATTTTTGCTGGAACGCTCTTGAAAACATCTCTAATTTTTATGCATTTAAAGCTCTGTAGCTTTTCACTTTAATTTGCTCCATAGAAACTGCTGTAAATGTAAGGAATGTTTCAATCACCATCTTTTAGCATAAACGATGCACTGGAAACATTACCAAACATTAAGTATTCAGTTACATCCCGGGGTCCCATGGCTTTTATTCCACATACAATGAAATGTATGAGGGCTGAGAGGTAAAGGTTAAATTATGGATATGTATTCAGCCTTTCAGAAGTCTGAGAAGCTGTCAGGCCCTGCAGCCCCTCTCACATGAAAGGCTTGTCAGCACGTGTTGCCCAGATCGGTGGGAGATCCGCACTGGCAACCCAAGGAGACAAGGAGACATGTCAGGAGCTGAAAGGAGGAAGAAGAATAGGACTGGTAGGGTCTATAAACCCAATATAACTTGTGTTTGTTCCCCTACCACTCCAAAACAGAGGCCAACTGTTAACAGAGGCAAAGCCAACTCCATCTTTTGCAGGCTGACAAATGGTCATGTAAGTTACCAAATAACCCAGGACCTCAGGATTAAACTTCTCCAATTGTTTTCACATGATGCAACTTTAAATCTTGCTTTTGAGCAGTATTAAATTTCCTTTCATTCCCATAAACTTCAGAAAAAGTTGACTGCTCTCACATTTCAGACTGTGACCCAGCTAACTTGCACTTTTCCCCTCTGCTAGTCTGGAGAACAGAATAATGAAATTCAGACAACAGTGACCAAATGTTGTTCCGTAGAACTTTCCTTTTACAAAACAGATGAATACTCCTGGGCTCCAAAACACTGCAGGGAACAAAACTTTCAAACCTTATGGAAATAAAATAGTAAGCCTATGCAGTGACTTCATCTCCTTTATCAGATCAGAGGCATTTTCACTGGAATTGAAATGGATTTAAAAAAAACCCCAACAACTCTAAATAGAGAAAAAGAATTTAAAAATCCCACTGAAGCCATTACTGAAATGCTGCTTTATTTAAAAACCCCACAGCCATGTGAAGGAAAGCTAAATTTCACAGAGCTATAGAGGGAAAAAAAGCCTCCATCATCCTCATAATTGACATAAATCTTTGTTGCAGATAGAAGTGTGCTTTCAGAAGACAGGAAAATAAATATTTTAGAGTTTGTGATCAAAAAGGTGATAAGCAAATGCAGTGTGTGCTGGGGCTGGGACAAAGGGCCATAGAAAGGGACCACAGACACTGCGAGGAGGTTGGAAGGGCTGGAATTTCTCCCTGGAGGTGCTGAGCACTCTCGGATGTCACCGAAACCCCACCAGGCCGGTCCCCTCCGCATCCTCCCAGACTGTATTTCTACATCGCTGTATTTACACAACGAGAAATACCCACTGTGCTGCAGGTTTGCTGCCGGTGGGAGTGGAATTGCATTCACTTCGAGCCCATTGCAGATTCAGCCACCAGAGTCAAAATAAAAGGAGCCAAAATATATAAATCCAGCAGACGAGGTTTATGGGGGAACTAAACCAAACATTCAACATGAAGATTTAGTGCAGCCAAATTGTTGCAAGTAAACGGGGTCCCTTCCATCATGTTGGGTCCTGGGGGCATAGTCTCAGGTTTAGTGGCCCCCTAAACTCACGCTGATAGCAATAAAAGTTTTACATGCAAAAGGAGTGGAAAATAGGAGATGTGAGATAGCACAATACCAGTCCATAAACCTGATACCCAAACCCTGCTGTCCTGGCTTTGCCAGCACCCCACTAACTTCCATGCAAATTCCACTGAGGCATCCCCAGTTCACTTTGTCTTAATTGGAAGTCCTAAAGGTGAAGTGAAATGTTGCTGGAATAAAAAGCTGTTTAAGATGCCAAATCCCTGACAAAATCCCTGTGTAGACTTGCAAGTAAATAAATTGTAAAGGGCAGATGTAGAGGCCACCTCATGAACCCATCAAAGCCCCAGTCCTGGTGTTCTCCTGCAAAAATTGTGTTCTCCTTCCTCTGAAGGATTTTGCTGCTTCACTTGCCTGGCCACAAAGATGATAAAGTGTAAGAAGGTGAAATCTCCCTTGTTCATCCTGATGGTGCCATAGCCCTTCCTGGCAGGACTACTTACTCCAGTTGGGCTACCTGCAAGACGTGGGAAATCATGGATTATTGTGTGGAATATCAGATCAGTTTTCCAAGTCATTGCCTTAATAGCCTCCTCCCTGAATCAGATTTTTTGAGGACTGGTTAGTTGATTCCTTTTGGGAAAGGAAAACAAACTCTGTGTGAGGAACTTTGACGTTAAGGAGAAGTTTCACCTGAAATTACCGTAGATGTTCTGCCAAAGGACAACCTGGTCGTGCCCAGGCTGAGCCGTAAATCCATCGCCTTCTTTCCAAGACTCCCTCCTGGGGCTAATGAGAAAGACAGAGATAACATAACTGTAACTCTTTCCTCCCAAAGGGTAACTACAAAGCTCAGCATGTGAAGTGTAAATACCCTCCCAGAGTGACTGCTCCTGAGCACCACGTCTGTTGGTTCAATTAAGGCTTTCCAAGCGCACAGTGGATCTCAAACGTAATGAAATGCTGGGGTGCCACCGCACAGTTCCAAAAATAAAGTAGTGACAGCAACAAAACCAAGGCATAACAAGCATGCCAGTATTTGCATATGTTATTAAGTGGTTGCTGGTGTTTGTGTCCCGTTCTATCACCCTCATTTTTCCAGAAGGGTGACATTACATGTTACGGAGGTCTGTAATTCAAGGATATAAAGAACAGAGTCCTCCTGGTGTATACATACATACATATATATGTATATATATACAAAATTCTGCTGTAATACACATATGAAAGTATTGTGGTCTATTTCAAGGCTTTTCCTTTTATCCTTTCCATACTCTCCTGCCAATTTTCAAAGCTTGTTTGAAGCCTCTATAGAGGGGCTGATTTTTTTTTTAGGGGATTCAGATTTATGCTCATATCTCCTGTTCCTTTTATTTGTCCTGCACTTGCTCTTGAAATTCCACGAGAAAATGGAAGACACATCAAGTGGACAAATCTTCACCTGAGACAGAATCCCTTTTCTAAAGAACTGAGTGTAAGATATGTCTAAATTTTGCATCTTTAAAAAGTAACAGCAACTGCTTTCCATCCTATCATTTAAAAATCCGTGGTGAAATCAGATTTACACATGGTGTTTTAATGGATGCACAGATTCTAGGAATATGTGGGAAGTTCTGCTCTGGAAGCCTGAACACGCTGTGTAATTCCAGTTGAATTTCAAGTGGGCAAAAGATGACTGATATGGCGTCAAATGCTGGAATCAAAAAATCTGGAATAGATTAATAGGAATATTAGTGAAAGACATAAAGGAAAACAAGGATTCTTTTATAATGTGACATGATACTTAAGAACACACATTGTCAGTAACTACAAATGTGAAATGTTTCTCTTTTATTTTGCTGTACTTCTGACACGATTCTCTTACAATACTTTGCTTATCATCCTCTTGTGAGGTTTATTGTACTTACAAATCATTCCCAGACAGCTTCTTTGCTATCTTTTCATTAAAAAAAAAAAAAAAAGAATAAAAAAGTTTTGTGTGTAATAGATTTTCCCTGCGGGAACTAATTCCACCAAGATATTGACTACAGGCCTTTCGTTGTTTTAAAATATGTGGACACGTATCAAATGGTTGGCTCTTCCCCCCAGAGTCACCTTCTGGGGCTGTATCTGTGCACTCCATCTCCAAAACCATATAGGATAAACCCTCATTTGTCCTCCCAAGCCAGTGCTTGTCCTTACCTTGGCTGCTTTTGGGCATCGCTGTGGATACCCCGTGCCATCCATTTTTTGGTGTTCAGGCCGTGTCCACTCTGTTCCTTTGTTCAATATATTTTTAGCCCTTCCACTGTGGGCTGACAGGCTGCAGCGTGTTAGAGCAGGGAGGATATTTGTATTGATTTCCAAATGCTGCAGATTGAGAGCAGATGTACCACGTTCTCCTCCCCAAACGTATGGTTTAACTTTCGTCTCTGTGCTGTGCCGAACAGTCTGAGCCAGGAAGTGATTTAGATTTGCTAATTGCAGGCACTTTGGTAGATTTGCAGCTAAAAATAAGCGGTTTGTTTTTTAATTAGGAATGATTTATCCTCTCGCGCCGCATGTAGCTAAATGAAAACTTGGGAGAATCTGCCTTTAGTCTCTCCATCTGCCACACAGTTTTTTTGGTATCTTTAGGCCAGGAGTGCCCAGCTAGGAGGGATCTGGATCTCATGGACATCTTATGTCCTTTCCTTGCACAGCAGAGAGATGAAGGAAACACTTTTGTGCTGCAGCTGAAGAAGCCTAACAGCAGGTTGCTGCCAAGGGCAGTGGATAGCTGAAGGGCCTGAGAAGGGTCCCACTTGCCTTTGCTGGATCCAAGACTCCAGCAGCTGCAGGGAACTGACCCAGCTGGCTCATCTGGAGGAACACAACTCTTATTTTCTCTCTTCACAGGTTGAGTTGAACGGACTTGCCTGGGTGAACATACAGGAGACAAAAGAGATTCTTTTTTTATGTGCTGTTAGATCAGTCAGAAGTAACGTGAAATGTCACTGCAGAGGGTCAGGGCAGGCAAGCCTGGGCTGGTGCTGCAGCAATCCAACCCCAGCTGCACGGCCTGACCTTCCCACTGGCACCAGCTCCAGCATTCCCAGTATTCCTGGGTCTACATGAGAAGTGTCAGGACCCTGAGGGCTCTCATTGCTCTTGATGACTGACCACCCTCAGCTGGGGCCTCCAACCCCACCCTTGCCCAGAGGGCCTCTTTAAGCTCAGCCCTGACCACCCTTTGCTCCTGCCTAGGAGAGGGAGGTTGTTATTCCCTCATCCCTCTGCTTGGCTGTGGATCCTGCTGGGCTGGATGCTGGAGTGTGGATGGACTTCCCTGCTTGCTCTCAGGCCTGTCTTATCCCCATGGACCTGCTGGAATGGAGCCTGACACACAGTTGACCTCTCAGCTTGATGTGAGACCTGATGCTCAGACTCCTGGCTGGACCCAGGCCTGCCTTGTTCACCTGGAGTGGGGATGGTTCTAATGGACCTAAACTGGCTGCTGACAGTGCCTTGTGTGTGTCACACCAGCTCCTAGAACAGTACCCAACTTGTCTCACCTCTTCCATTTAATGCATGCCTGTGTATTGGTGAGTTTTCATGAGGAAGGGAATGGTTTCTTGTCCTCTCCTGCCTGGTGTGAGGAGGAAATGTGCAGGTGTGTAGGTGTGAGGAGAAGGTGGTTCTGGACCTCAATCTCCTTCCCCAACACACAGCCAGATGCTTATCTGGGTTTCTTCCTTCTCTTGGAACTCTGTTAGTGTCTGACAAGAAATACAAGGTTCATGTGGCACATGGCAAGCCTGAGGGATCTGATATAGCAGGAAGTGAGGAGGAAATTCCTTTAATCTTGTCCTTGTTTCCACTCTGCTTATGAGCTTTTCATTAAACAGTTGCTGACTGTTGCAATCTTAAACCTAATCTAAGCCTCCAAGGAATGTGATCATTGTCCTGAATGGAGAGCAGTTGTCACTCCTGGAGCTTTGACCAGCTTTGGCAGTGCCCCACCATTCCAGCAGAACACTGTTATCCACCATGGGCAGGAGGAGACACCAACCGTCCTGCCCGAAGGTTGTGCTTGCAATCACAGGGAGAGGGAAAAGCATGTTTGGGGTCTGGTCGTGCCCTGCCAGGGGTTGGATGAGCCCAGAGCTGCCTACGGAGCACACTGGTGGGAATGACCCCCAGCCTGGGATGATGAGGGAATGAGAGCAGGATTACAACCTGTCTCCTTTTCAGGAAGGTTGTTTATTTAAATTAGTTTTTAATGAAACCAAAACTAGGAGAAATCAGTCTATATGATATTGAGTTCACTGGGGTAAAACCCCACCTCTGCTCTGGAGCCAGGCTGGGAGAGCTGGGGGGGGCTCACCTGGAGGAGACCTGAGAGCCCCTTCAGCACCTAAAGGGGCTCCAGGAGAGCTGGAGAGGGACAAGGGATGGAGGGACAGGACAAGGGGAATGGCTTCCCACTGCCAGAGGGCAGGGATGGATGGGAAGGAATTGCTGGCTGGGAGAGTGGGCAGGGCCTGCAATGGATTTCCCAGAGAAGCTGCGGCTGCCCCGGGATCCCTGGGAGTGCCCAAGGCCAGGCTGGAGCCACCTGGGCTGGTGGAAGGTGCCCCTGGAGTCAGGAGCTCCTGACTGACAGGAAAAACAGGAGATCTCCAGTAAATCTAAAATGTCGTGAGGGGAAAACCAGAAGATTTTGACTATCAACTCATGTACGAGGAACAGCTGAGAGATCACTTTTCCACGGTGCCTTTTCTTTGCTTTGTTTCAATGGAAATGCTCTGAGGAGGAGAACACATCCACGGATCTCAGTGGATAAACTTTAAGCCATTTAAGACTGGCTGTGGCTGCGCCTGGGCAGGGAACGATGCCTGTCCCAGAGATGGAACAAAACCCAAATCTGCCTGGAGAAGTTTGGATTTGCTGGACATCAGAAGGAAGGTCTTCGTGGAAAGGGTTATTAGACATCGGAAGGGGCTGCCCAGGGAGGTTTGGAGTGCCCAGCCCTGGAGGTGCCCAAGGCAGGACTGGCCGTGGAACTCGGTGCCAAGGTGAGCAATGGGCACAGGGTGGGCTCGGAGGGCTTTTCCAACCTCAGGGATTCGGGGATTCTGTGAAAAGCGCTTCCCCCGCGGAGAGAAAAGATCCTGCGGACGGGGAAAAGGCGACAGCACCGGGCGCTGAGNCGGGCGGCGCGGACCGGAGGCTCTCGCTGCTGCCGCCGCCGCTGCTGCTCCTGCTGCTCCCGCTGCTGCTCCGCGCCCAGCCCGGACACGCCACGCAAGGTAAGGGGGTCCCGGAGCGGGGCCGGGCGCGGGGGGCAGCGCGGAGCGGAGGGTGCCCCTCTGGCATCGGGGCTGAGCGGGGCGGCGTCGGGAACGGCGCTTGGCAAGAGTTGGCGCCCGTGGGTGTTCCCGGGATGGATGTGCGCGGT
>VWZG01009358.1:355896-376436 GCA_013396735.1 Grallaria varia | reverse complement strand
GTGGATGGTGCCCAATGGACAGTGTGGGATGGATGGTGTCCAGTGGATGGTGCCCCATGGACAGTGCCCTGTGGATGGTGCCCAATGGACAGTGTGGGATGGATGGTGTCCAGTGGATGGTGCCCCATGGACAGTGCCCTGTGGATGGTGCCCGGTGGACAGTGTGGGATGTCCCACACTTGTGACTTGTCCTTCAGGTCTGGCCTGAGGGGATGCGTTGCCACCTTACTCCCCTTGTGTCCTTCAAAACCACTTATCCGTCTGTTTATCTCCATCTATGTATTTATTTTTTGGAAAGCCTGCTTGCTTTGTCTTTAGCGGCCGATGTTTACCCCGTGATCCCTCTCCTGTCCCGGGGTCCTGGTCCCAGCCTTTCTGCCACTGATTTACGTGTAAAACTCAGCGCAGGGACCTTGGAACCGGGATAGCAGGAATTGGGCAAGGGCTGGCTCCTGGAGGCCAAGTCCGTGGAGATGAGCGGTGGTTCTGGACACCTGCATGGGAATTTCGGTCAGAGATGGATGTCCCTGAGCTCTGGCTGCTCAAAAGTGTTTTACGGGGTGGGTACAGCAATCACAGTTCGCTCCTGAGAAGTCCTGGTTGATTACAGGGCTGTGTTTAGTAGTTAAACAAGGAGGAAAAGGGATAAAGCTGGTTGAGTTTCAGTTCAGGACTGAAAAAGCCAAACTTTAAACCTGGTTGTGGATCCTGCGGATACAACTCTTGGCATGTCCCCGTGCCTGGATTTCTCTGTTTCAGGTTGTCCCTAATGATGCTGTTACCTGGGACGGTGTGTTGGGGGGTGGATCTGTTGGAATGACTTCCTGAAATCCCAGTCTCCTGCTGCAGAGTCAATGGCTGGATGAGTCCTGGCTTAGGGTAGGAATTCTTCATGGCGTCTCAGTGGGAACATTTTCAGAAGTTGTTCTCTGGTGTCTCCAGGGAATGCTCTGTGTGCTTAACAAATAGCTGTTTTTTTTTTAAAAGGGGGAGTCAAAAGGCCATTCCCCCCGTTTTTCAGATAATTTCAACAACTTTAGGGTCATAATAGGAATTTTTGTGGCTTTCTAAGAGCCTGGAGAGGCAGAAAAACCCCATGAACATAAAGCAGCTGATCGTATTGGATCCAAAATTGGGCGTTTCTTACTTATTGTGAATTCTGCTGGGAAACATCTTTCACTGTGTGAATTCCACTTTATGTATGACTTAATATAGTCATTACAGTGCAAGTTACACCAAGAGGGGTTTAAGCTAAACATAGGAAAGACTTCCAGGATGGGGCTGGATAATAATCTCAGCCAGGCTCCCTTTCCCACATGAGGTTGCACCAGGTGATCTTTCCAGTTCCTTTCCAACCCAGGCTGTGATCTGTGACTATGTAAAGTATTTTCTGTATTTTAATATCTTTGGCAAATGCTTCCAGTGTTGATTCATGGGCAGATCAAGTGATTGATTTATTTTTTTATAGATAAGCATCTATCACATGTTACAACCACGCACTGTGTTTTCCCCCAAGCTCGTTTAAGATGTAGGTTTTGTGGAAGGATAAGGGAAGCTGAACATCTAACACTAATTAAAATAAACAAACAAAGAAAAAGCTGTTATAAACCGTTTTACAGATTTCTTTAAGGTAACTGGAGTGGTTGGGTAAATAGATTTTGCACCATCAGAAACCCAACCAGACACAGAAACCCTTCAGTCCCTACCCTTTAACCCTGATAGTTTTAAAACCAGAACGTGAACCACTGTCTGCTGCTGCCGCCTTTTTGTCCATGAGCAAAACAAGCCAAAAAGCACATTTTCCCTTGTGCATTCCCACTGTCTCCAATGCTGTTCCTGAGGGTTCCCGTGGGCTGGCCCAAGTGTTCCAAATAAAAGCACAAAGCTAATGTCAGAATAAGTACAGGAACTCTCTAGCTTGGTTGTTTTTTGCAGTATGTGACTGGCTATTCCCAGTTCAGCTTTATTGTTATTATTATTCCAGATCATGTAACTTAGTGAGGAGTTGCAGTGGGAGAAGGATGAATAGTATAAAGGTGTTTTAAAAGCACGGAGTAAACCCAGAGGTCTCTAGATCATGTTTTAGATTATAGGTGCTGCTGATTGCCTTGAAACGTGTGAGATAAAGTTCCCCAGCCCTTGATTAGTCCCTGTGGTTAATTGTTTCATCCGTGGGTCACAGGCTGCTGGTTCAGCCACAATTCAGGGACGAGCTGACAAACAAACAAAATGCTTTTGTTGCCTTAAGCCTCTTAGAGGATGAAGTGGCTGTCACTGTTTGAGCTTGTAGTCTCATATTTCTTCACAAAAGTGGCTGGAAGTATCAGCAAATTATCTTCGGGACACCATTTCTTTGTTTCTGTAATTAACATCTACTGCAACTGCTGTGTTAATTATGTGCTCACAGGGTTTTAAAGCATCGCAAATGAGACCTGGGCAGGGGAGTGTTTTAGAGCTTGTGTTTGGATTTAAGCAGGCAAAGAGAGGGAGGGGGAAAAAAAGAGTTTCCTTGAGGTGTGACACTGGATCCCGCTCTTTGGAAACAGATGTAGAAATGCAGAAGTCTTCTGAGACCCAAAAGAGCACCTCGGAGCTGCAAACTCTTTTAAAAAAGCCTCTAACTAAATGCAGCTGCTTCCACCCAGCGACTGTCTCGCGAGCCAGAAATATGTAGAAGGTTAACTCGCACAAAAGGGAAAAAAAAGGCGTAAACCTTTTCTTTCCCCGAGCCCTGCAAAAAGACCCCTCGGTGACCCTCAATGGCCAACGTGATGTTGGCGGTGGACGTGTGTTTTTTGAAACGTGGCGTCTCAGAGATTCTTTGGGACTCTGCCCCTCTGGGAGCCACAGTTCTCGTCTGTGTTTTATCTGCTGGGCCAGGGCGATGTTCTTGCCTCGCTGTGGGCACCCAAGGGCACCCAAAGGCATCCATCTGGGCAGCCTTGGCATGGCTGGAGAGTCTCCCACCCGGCCCCGTGGAGGTGTGACAGGGATAACCCAGCCCGAGGGTTTGATGGTGACTCCGGCGTCTTGGAACGCTTAAATGAGTATCAGATGAAGTTATTCGATTGTTAAGATGCTGGGTTTTTGGGGCCAAGTTTCTTCTCTTAAAAATTAGCAAACTGAGGGGCTGCCTCTTAAAACCAAGTCCCTTAAAGCTGAACTTAAAGAAGTTAATTTGGGGCTGGGGCAGCTCCAAACAGTTGGATGGGTAAGTGGCTTTGTAGGGCTTCTTCCACCCCGGTTTCTTTTTCATTCTGCTTGGAGAGATATCGAAAGTCGATGAATTTGCACATTTGTAAGTGAAACAAAAGTGAAATGAGTAAGTGTGAGCAGTTGCCTGTGACTCTTTGGAAATAAAACCAAAATCCTGGTGCTTAGCTGAAGGGTGCATCTGTGGGTTTGGTGATTGCAGTTTTACATACTTCAGGAGGAGTGAAATGACGTAAAATCCCTGAAATTCTACATTTGGTGTAAAATTTCACTTGTTCGGGTGCTGCAGAAGAAGTTACAACTTTTTCTCCCTGTTTACAAGCAGAGCCACTGCTGTCCCTGGGCCAGGAATGTGGCATGTGAGAGGCTTGGACATGTTTAATGTCATTTAATTGGGCAGAAAAGATGGAATGCACAGGAGGGCTACGGAGTTTGTTAACGTGGAAAAACGGAGTAATTTCAGCTTAAACAGATACCGTGGGTGTGTTGTGTAATAATAAAGCTCCAAATATGACTGTTATTCAATAGTAAAGTTCCTTTAGGGCTCCCTGGGAATATCATGTAAAATAAAAGAACTTCCATATATCTGGAATTTAATGCAATGCGATATTGAAAATGATGCTCTGCCAAAGTCAGGCAGCTTGGGGAAAAAGAAGTAGCTTGGGAAAGGAACCCTTTAGGGAGGGAAAGCAATAAGGCAGACTCCTCAGCCTCTTCCATGCCAGCATCCCGTGGTGAGGAAGATTGCTTTCCAGGATCTCCTCCTGAAGCGGAGACATCGGAGTGCCACTGTTTCCAAGTGAATCTGCACAGCCCTATGTGAAAGGAAATGGCTGGCGGCTCATGGGGGAATCCTGTGGTGCACGGACACAGATTTGGAGGGTGATTATTAGGTGGGATTCCTGAGAAAGTAGTGCAGTGTGGTCACTGAGAGGGACACAGAGCCATGGCAGTGCCGGGGAGGAGGAATGGGCATCAGTGAGCTGTGGGGCCAGGGCTGTGTTCCAGCACTGCTGTGCACAGAGCTGGGCTCCTTCTGCTGTGTTTCAACAAGTCATCACCTGGAGTTCCTGCCCAAGGCAGAAGCAGCAGAAAGCTCAGCTCAAGTCTGCTTGGTTGGGTGTTCCCAGTTCCACAGAGTAATTGTGCCTGGTATCCTGTCCTGGCCCAGCCCTTGGGTGTGCTGTGTGATCAGAGTGCTACGGAGCATCCTCACAGGATGGGGAGACACCAGAGGTTGGTCTCCTGTGCCATCGGTGTCGGTGGGGACTGGGCAGGATGTCCCTATGGCTGGAAAAGGCCAATTTGGTGCTGCTGGTCCAGGCACAGCTTAACCCAGCCTGGCCTTTCTGAGATTTCCCACTCTCTTCACTCTCCTGAGCAGTGTCAGCACTCAAGAGAGTGCCTGGAGCTGAGCTGGGGGAGGTTTAGGCTGGATCTCAGGGAAAGGTCTCTTCCCCCAGAGGGTGGTGGGGCACTGCCCAGGCTGCCCAGGGCAGTGGGCACAGCCCCAAGGCTGCCAGAGCTCCAGGAGCTTTGGGATGATCCTCTTGGGCACAGGGGGGATGGTTGGGGCGTCTATGCAGCGGGCCCAGAGTTGGACTGGATGATCCTGATGGATCCCTACCAACTCAGGATATTTTATGATCCTGTGATATTGCACTGGTGATGGGGATCCTTGGCTTTGGAATGTTGAAGGGAAAGGAGATCTGCCTGGCCTTGGTGTCAGGGAAAGTTTAAAAAAAATACAAAAAAATTAGACGAATCCCTGTATGTAGAGGCAAGACACTCTCAAAGAGCTTGAGCAAAAGTGCTGGTAACTCTGTGCAGATGCTGCGTGGTTTTTATAGCCACTGCTGATGCCCTGAGCTGGGCTTTACAAAGCTGTGCTTTCACTCACTAGCAGGTATTTGGGACCAGCTTTATGTTAAGGCTTTGCCAGCCCACCATTCAACTGGGAAAGTTTCACAACGAGACAAGTTCTTGAGAAAAGTCAGGAGGCTCCAGGGGAAAGCCTGCATTTTATTAAAGGCTTTTTTTCCCAACTGCTCGGGTCACATGTTGAAACTGATACCACACGAGGGCTTCCTGTGACCTTGTGCTCCTCTGCTCCGAGGGGTGTCGGCCGGGCATCCTCCTGTCCCGGTCCCAGATGCTCTGTCTGGCTGCAGCAGAGCCCTCAACATCTGCATGGGGAGCTCCGCGTTGGAGCACGGCAGCAGGCACGGGAAACGAGAGCGCAGAGATAAGGGAAAGCCTTTGGCAGCTCCACAACCTCCTCACATTCCCTCCAGAGACTGGGAATATGCGCTTCTTACCCTCTGGATTGGAAGTTATCTATGGAAGGATATGCACTTCCACATTCACGGTGGGAACATCCCTCCTCAAAGGCAGTGGTTGTGTCCCCCTCGGAAAGGGGTGGCCCAGTCCCTCCTGAGGATGTTAAGCTGAGCTTTATGGGATGGATGGTGGAAATGTGATGAGCTGAGGGTGTCCACGGCGTGGCTAGTCCCTACAGAACACTGCCCCAGTGTGAGAACACACATGCTGGAGGAGCAGGGATTTGGGTCTGTGTGGCCTGAGTTTCAAAACTCACGAGGACCTTCAGCCCTTACCGTGTTTATGTCCCCATGTTTGTGGGACGTGTGACTTGGAGGGGGGGGTTGTTTTCTTCCTCTTGAAGTCGGCGTCAGTGATTCTGCCCTCAAAGATAAGCGTGGTTGTGACACAGAGCAGTCTCTAGGAGAAAACAGAAGTGTGGCCAGATGACAAAAAAAATTCAAATCAGTGTTAAAGCTAAAAATCACATCTGTTTTTTATCAAGTGAGGTTCCCTTGGCAAAGCTTCTGTTACCTCTCTTCATGGAGAGGGCTCATCCTCATGGCACAGGGAATGTCTCCGGCACCTGCGACGCCTCTGTGGAGTTCATGCTGGATTTACAACGGATTTTCCCTCTCCCAGTTTTTCCTGCACTAGGTCAGTTAATCACGGGTGAATATCTCTTCTCCAGAATTAACTTGGCTTCAAATAAAAGGAGGTGTCTTTGTAATTGTTTTGTTTACTCTGAAATAGTTGATGTGCTGTATAAGCACTCTGCACATTTTCATTTTAAATTTTTTTTGTGTGTATGTTAATTATTCATTCCATATGTTTCAATTTTGCTTTCTGAAGCACATCATCTCCCTGTGAGTTTACTGCAGATCTGTGGCACGATGGAGACATCTCTTTTTCTCCGCAACGTGCTGAGTGGGGAGCTTCACCTCAAATGACAAGAGGTCGTTTAATTCCCAGCTGATTGTCAGGAAGATGGATTTGTATCATTAAATGCTTTCAGGAGGCCGAGGAGGATCAGTAGGTGGATCTTTGCTGGCATCTCTGAGCCTGAAACACTTCATGCTCACAATGGGGCGTTTTTGAACAGAGGGCCCCTGACTTTTACGTTCACTTTTCTTGGCAGCCTGTCAGAGCCCGAGTCTGGCAACCTTTGTAAGTGAGATGCAACAAGCCTCACTTATTTTAGCTATTGCTCTGTCACTGTGTTTTTAATTTGCTGTAATTTAATAACTGACACAATGCTGGAATAAATAAATGGGCTGTGAACAT
Organism: Grallaria varia; assembly: GCA_013396735.1. NCBI lineage: Eukaryota > Metazoa > Chordata > Aves > Passeriformes > Formicariidae > Grallaria > Grallaria varia. The sequence continues at coordinate 369,620 of VWZG01009358.1, read as the reverse complement.
TCTCATAGGCCTTGGAAGTCCAGCTCAGGGCAAGATTTAGCTTTTAATTAACACTGTCCTTGAGATTTATTGTTAAAATTGTATCCTTTTAAATAAGTCAGCCTGAAGTTGATTAAGAGATGAATAATTGAAACCTGGTGTGGGCTGAGTGGCTGAGCTCTGGTGGATGCAGCAGTGGAGGACCACTGGAGCGCTGCACTCCTTTCCTGGGTTATTCCCCTGCCGGGCTGTGAGTTGGATGTTGTTGTTACCTTTTCTCTGTATGGTTTGTTGCTCTGTGTTGAAAAATGTGTGTTCTTCATGGCATTAAGGACAGTAGCGTTTTCCGTATGTGTAAATTAGGATTTTAGAACAGCAAAGGGCTGTAGGAGGGCCTTTGGATACCCAGCTAAAAAGTGTTTAAGGGTTTTTGCTTCATTTAGTGCTCTCTGCTACGTAAGTTCTCCAAGAAGAGGCCCAGGCAAGGGAAAAAGCTGTAAAGGAATCCTCTCACTACAGAGAAATCTCAGTCATTAGCAAAATTCTGTTTCTTCAGGGACTGAAAGAAGGTGTTCTCCTGACTTTCTTCCATTGTGTAGGGAGAGATGATACCTGATTTTCCAGATTTCCTTGGGCAGTCTGTTTGTAGGATGTGATTTATGTTCTCACATTCTCTGTTGGTGATTTATCTTTTTATTTTTTAAACACGGTCTTTTTTTAAATACTAATGAGTGTTTCTGATTTACAGCTAGTTGTGAAGTGAACCCTGAGCAGCAGTAAAAGATTCTCAAAGGTTGGGAGTATTTTATGTTCAAAACTTTGACGTTCTTCATGGACTTTTCACTTAAAACCTGCGGTCTCCTGCTTTTCATAGCAGCGATTGCAGTCCTGATATGATGAGCTGTGTGATCAGCCCTTCTCATTTCAGGCTGAAAATCTCCAGGGAATGTCAGAGTCAGACTGATTTTTGGTTTATTTTGTTGGTCTAGTTCTCCAGGGTGAGACAGATTAGGTTGGCCATTAAGCAACTCGCCCAGTCCCACCTCCCTGAACTGGTTTTAATTGGGACCCGCATTTATCACTGGTTGCTCTGGTGTCTCTGGTTTCAAAATTTCTGTTGGCCCTAAGAATTGAAGTTGTTTGATCTGTCTTGAAGTTTTTAAAAGTTGGTAGTTGGTGCTGGGGGTGGAAGGAGAAAAAGGTCTTCTCAGTGTGGATAGCAGGTGAAGGGAATTCTCAGTGGGCTTGTTCAGTAAAGACAGGGAGACCACCTGCAAACTCCCTGCTTTTCCTTGCCCTTGGGTGGGTGCAGGAATCTCCTGGTGGGAGCAGCTCCTGTGAACCTGGGACTTTACAAGGAGCTTTGGGACCTCAGCTCTCTCATCCGAGACTGTTCTGAAGACTTGGAGCCCTGAAGCACTGGGTGAAGTTTTTGCTCTCCAGTATATTTGTCATGAAGAACCTCCAGTGTAACGATCCCACCCCCACCCAGCTTTGAAAATCCGTATTTTGGATTTTTCACCCCAAGAGGAATGCCCTTTTCCAGGCAGATTCTGCCTGGGTGCAGCCCCAAAGCCTTCCCTGGGTGTTCTCCCTCTGTCAGTGACCCAGGGATGCTGTTGCCTCCGGCACCCCAGAGCATCCTGCAGGGTCACAGCAGGGACAGCAGCGCTTTGGGAAGGTCACAGCTCAGGGTTCTGCAGAGGTTCCTGCATCAGGTGGGGTTTATTTTGCTGTCAGCTCTGCAGAAGTCCCCTCCCCGAACCCTGTAATTGTCGGATGTTCTGTTATCCTATTCCTTCTGCCAGTTATTATCTCCTGAGATTATCAAGGGTAACTTCACGTGGACTAATTGTAATAACTGAAAGGGCCCCAGGGCAAGAATTGTGTCTCGGCGGTGCAAGGAGGGGATTAGGTGTGTGTATATTCCATGTAATTTGCTGAGAGGTGTCTCTGTAACATCTGTCAGGAGGACTGTAAAATCATTTGAAATGTTGCAAAGGATAGATACGTGGTGATAGGAGGCTCAGCTTTCTGTGGCTTTTGTTGCATTATCCCCCCTGAAGCTGATTTTATCCGCTTTTTTCTTCCCCTGCCTGGATAAACTGGTGTCAGGCTCCTTGAGAAGGCACTTATGTTCTTGAAGGATCATTGTGCTAATTTACCTTTCATTTCATCAGCTATCAAGGCTTGGTATTATCCTGCTATTTGTTCCTCTGCTCTCACTGTAAATTACTGCCACCAGAGATGGTTGGGGATTAAAGTGAAGACAGGAAAGAAACAGTTTTTAATCTCTACTTGCTTTGCTGTCTTAAAGATCCTACAAGTGGTTGTGGGCTCAGTGATTCGGTAACGTGGATTAAAACAGTCCATCTGAGCAGCAGAACCTGACGGATTTTCTGCATGGATCCTTTAAAAATATACGTGTAATGAATCTTTGAGTACATTTAGAGGGCAGTTGATTTCAGTCGGCTGAAATATTTCCTGTGTAAAGGGATCCCTGCTCTGCTGGGCTTGTGATGGGAAGTGCTGTCCTGTCGGAAGTAACAGCCTGGATTCGTGGCACCTTCTCCCTGCAAATACCTCATTATCAGTGTTTTGTGTTACCAGAACTGGATCTGTGTGTGTGTGTTCTGGTTTTGTGTTCCTTCTGTTTCATATTCCTGGGTCGCAGGTTGGTTTCTGTGAACAGCAGCATAGTAAGTACTCCAGGTGTCCAAAGCTAGTCAGAGTATCAGATTCATTTAAAGAAGAGGTAAAGGTGAATTACTTAACTTTTCAAAAAAGTCTTGTGTGTCTTAATTTTGGCCTGAGTGGAATTGCTCTCCAAGCTTTTCTTGGGACCTGTGGGGAAAATAGAGCCACTTTCCACGTGATAATGATGATGTGCCCACCCCTTTTATGGGACATTATTGCTCTAAAAGAGCTCAGAGTATGAACCCATCCCTGCTAGTGGTTGTACTTACTCATTACTAGCAGACAAAGAAAGTAAATTGAAAATTTACTTAGATATATTTCCCTTATTTTTAAGATCAAATCCACTTTTTTTCCATCAAAACTGAACAAATGCAAATAGTTGCACTTCTTGTTCTGTGTATGTTCTCTTGCCCTCCACCAACCGTAACTGTAATATCCCTCTTTTTTTCTCAAGAAATCTATTCTAGGAAATTAAAAGGCTTCTCATCTGCCTTTTGTATAGAAGTCAGTCTAATCCTAATGAAGAAATACTGTTTGTTTCTATGAGAAATATTTCACAGGCTGAATGTGGGACTCAAAATAAATCCCAAATTTTGAGTCCATTTGTGTGTCAGGAGAACATTTACAGTATTGGGTGAAACCTGTTGCTGTTTGAGACAATATTTATTCTTGAAGCCTGCGTTTAGTAACTGCATGTGCAATTCAAGGGGATCATTGGTCTCTGAGCAGGAACCTTCCCTGTTTTGGTGGAATACAAAGAAATAAAAAAGGAGATGTTTAATGCTGTGCCTTTAAATCAGCTCTGGATTGGGAAACCACTCCTGGCTTAGTCTCTTACATGGCTTTTTTGGCTTTTATAAGTATTCTCATCACTTTTATAGAGTTCTGAAAGGACTGATTTTTGTGTATGTAGAAGAAGGATTTTATAATCTTCTGGATTTTTCCATTTTGCCTGAGTCTATCAAACATTTGTTCGGATGAGGCGAAAGGGGAAAAAACAGCTTCAAGTGTCTCCTTCCTCTTGCCCAGAGTTGGATCCGTGCTGGAGTTCTGCAGAATTTACTGGTTCCAGCCAAACTAGGAAACATTTTGGATGTTTTGTGCTCGTTCATCTTTGATGTTTGGGATTTGGGACTCCAGTGGTTTATTTTGGATCTAAGCCCGGGTGGAAATGTGCTGGAAAAGGGGTGCACCTGGCAGGTGAGGCGCTGGCAGTTCCGTCCTGGGCCAGTTTAATCCAAAGTATTTCTTGGGCTCTCCGTGCCACTTCTGGGTACTGGTGTGTCTGAAGATGCAGGACACACGAGGGTCACCTCTGGAGAGCACAAACACTAAATATTTGGGAATTCAGTGCTAGTGCTGCTTGCCAGGGTGGATTTTTCGGTTTTGGTTTTTTTTTTTTTTTTGGTGTTTTAATGATGACCTTGCCCTCTGTGGAGCTGGGTTGTTTGAGATTCGAATGCCAAAGACTTTGTGATTTACACATGAAATGCTGAGTGGTTTGAAAGCACCTTCCCGACTGCAGCTGCTTTTTCACTCCCATTCTTTCAGGAGGAGCAGAGCACGCTTGGGACTGTGGGTCTGCTCTGGTGGATCATTTCAAGTGGCAACTCAAAGTCCTGGAGGGTTGTTTGGGTTTCGGTGTGTTCTTGTGTTGACCAGCAACTGCTTAGAAGTTTTCTGTTAACATCCCTTTAATTTTGGGACGTGCTTGGCTTAATTGGGTCTTTGAAGTCTCAGGAAGATATTTGGAGCCAACCTGTTCTTCCTTACACGAATGGAAATGCCGAATAAACGCATCCCATGACTCATGCTGGTAATAAATTGTTACAGAGTCCATGATTTGGAAGCTTCCAGTTCCTTTGGTTCAGGAGGACTCCAAGTTTCTTACCATTCCAGGCAGGCCCTGCCTGCTCATCTGAGCTGCTTAATAAAGAATAGGTGGAGGGCCCACTAATGACAATGCCTTTTTTTGTTTGTTTGGTTTGGGTTTTTTTGTTTTGTTTTGTTTGTTTTGTTTTTTTTTTTTGGTTTTTTTTTTGTTTGTTTTGTTTTGGTTTTTTTTTTCTTTTCCATTAAAAAAAAAAATAAACCCATCTGTTCCGCTTGGAGAAGGTCCTGTGGGGCAGGATTACATATGTTCACGTGCCCAGCCCCTGAAATGGTATTAGAATGAAAAATCTGCAGTGTTATTTGGCGTGGCAGCCAAAATGATTGACCTGTTTTTCTTTCAAACCCTTTGTTTATATTAGAAGCTTTATATCTCAAATAAAATTAGTTTTATGGGAACGGGAACTGTTCTCGTGATGGTTTAGTTTAGAAAAGTAATGTCAACACCCCAAAGGATTTCTGGTCTTTGATTTTCCCAGTGTCCAATGGAAGCCTTTGGTAAGGGCTGGATAATGTCTCGTTCTGACTCCCGTTGCTGCGTACAGAGAAGTGCCTTGACAGCTTCCAAACCAATAATATCTTACTTATGTTTCAATATATGAATAAGAGCCCAGGCTTTTGGGAGATTATCTCTCTGTGCTGGAGTTCTGTGGCGTGCTGCAGCCAGATGAATGGGGCTCCTGCAGCACATGGAGGAAGGGCAGTGCGTCCCTTTAGCAAGCACGTGTTCCACCAGGGATGGGCAGTGACATTAATTCCCCGAGCCAGAGCTGTGCTCTTTTCGTTAAGAGGTGCAGTTAGCAGAGCACACGATACCTTTTCCTCTCTAATCTCTGCTCTCTGGTGGGGTTTCTTCTTCCCGGTCCTCAGAAATCTTGTTTTTCCAAAGTGATCCCCTGCTGGCTGTTCTGAGGTCTGTCTAAGCAGTTTCATCAGCCCCTGTTTAAAATAAGTTATTCCCTTTGATTGCTTAAACAATTCCACTGCTGTGTGTGATCAGTGTCATTGTGAAGAGAAGAGGCTGAAGAGCTGCCAGTGCTCCTGGGTCCATCCTGTGGGGATGTCTCATCCTACAGGGATGTGTCCTTGAGTGTCGGACCTGTGTCAAGGAGCCTTTGCAAGGAGAGGGGGGGAAGCTGGAAAAGGCTTTGCTGCAGATGGCTGGTCATTCCCAGCTCCTAAGTCGAGGTCTGGTGTTTTATCAGCCCCAGCAAGAAGTGAGAGCTCCTCCCGTTCATCTTCGGACCAAGGGAAAAACACCTCAAGCTGTTTCCTCCTCCCTGGGGCTGGTTTGTTTTCCCCTTTTCCAAAGGCTCCTGTGTTTGCCTTTTCTCCTGCCTTGGCAGCGAGTGCTGCTAATTTATTCTTGTCGCGAGGAAAACATCTCGAAAACAGTAACTCGCCTTTTAATTCGATACCTGCTGGATTAATACCAATATCCTGGATTACTGCGGTGGCAGAATCCGAAGCGCTCAACGCGGGGACATCTGTGTTTGTTCAAGAAACAATGGGAGATGCAGAGGAATGGAAAATAGATGGAGTTCGTTGAGGCACGAGGAGCTGGTGAGATAACTTGGGGCGAGTGTTAAATAACAAGCGCTGCTCGAGGCCCCGGTCCAGCAGAGCACTTACAAATACACTGTGACTGTAAACAGCGCGGCTGATTGAGACAGGGCTCGTGCTGTGTTTAACGTCAGAGCCTCGCCTGAGTGCCTTGCTGGACCCGGGCCTGAGTGGGTGAGACCTGGCGTTGGTTTCCATTTGCAGGAGTGAGACTTGAAAGCGAGCCGTGCTGCTGTCCTGGGGCGTCGGGGCATCTCAGAGAGGCTTTTCCAGCCTCTGTCCCTGCTGCTGTTCCCCTGGCGCTTTTCCCTTCGCTTGTTTTCCTGCTCACAAGTCAAGTGTCCTGTGCAGAACGTGAGTCTGAGGTGCAGATGTTCCCTGTGTGCCAGGGATGCTGTAACTGGGCACCTCAGCCCACCTCGGGTGGTGGAAGAGGAGGAAGGGAAGGAGCAACAAAAGCATCTTTCTGCTTCGCCGGCATTTAATACCTGTAAAGTTCTTAGTTTTGTGTAAGTACGCAGAAAACTCTAGGCAAGGTTTTAAAATACGGAGATAATCTGTATCTTTTTGGGAATCTTAGACAAGTTTCTTGGGGAAACAGGATTTTTTTTCAAGCAATTATTTCCATATGACTTTCATTTGCGGGAGGAACTTGCTCAGTGGGCTCGATCCCACAAACTATTCCTTTTGCAAGTTGTCTTTGCTCCGGAGGAGACTTCCCTGCAGGGAATGCCCCTCTGCTGCTGGTCTGCTGTGGATTTACTCCGCAACAATCCGTCCCCTTCCCGGTGTGTGCGAAGCTGGATAATAATGTTTACCCACCTGTGTAATACAAGTTCGGATCCCGGAATGAAAGGCCCTACTGTGCAGAAGTACAAGGTGGCACTATTGGGGGGAGGGAGGACATCCTGTACCTGTGACTTTGGGCTATTTACGGGGAAGGCAGGGAAGGTTTCAGCGGGGAATAGGTGAGGTGCAGCTGGTTTGCACTTTGCTTTGGAAAGAAGCAGTAGGAAGGGTAATGCTGTAGTTGTCACTATCTTAGTACTGGAAGAAACGTCAAGGACAGTTGTCTGATCCCTTAAGTGTGACAATTCTGCTGCTGCTGTTGAACATTCCTGTTGTTGAACATCCCGCTCCTGCCTAAGGTGCTGTCTCCTGGATTAATCCTCCCCTAGATTGTGTGCCTGTGTTACTTCTGACTCCAAATGGCAGCAGCAGGGGGGTGAAGAGGAGCTGGCGGAGGGAAAAGGGTGCAGTAGCTGGGTGGTGAAGAGGAATGAAGATGAGAGATTTGCTGAAGAATAATCCTTACACAATAATAGCGTTTTTATTGTGTGTTGTACCTGGGGGGTCGAATATGCCACGGTCCAGGTTGGCAAATACCTGGGAAGGAACAGGCCCCTTTCTCTGGTACCTTCCCAGTTGAGATCCCAGGGATGCTGGTGCCAGTGGTGAGACTCCAACAGGGACAGGAGCTGGCCTCTCTCCTTCGTATACACACAGCAGAGGTGGGGAGGAAATACTGCAAGGGCGCGTAGTGATGGGACGAGGGAGAATGGCTTCAAACTGAGAGCTGCTTTAGATTGGATATTGGAAACAAATCCTTCCCTGGGAGGGTGGGCAGGCCCTGGCACAGGGTGCCTAGAGAAGCTGTGGCTGCCCCTGGATCCCTGGGAGTGTCCAGGGCCAGGATGGATGGGGCTTGGAGTGATCTGGGCTGGTGTCCCTGCCCATGGCAGGGGGTGGGATGAAATCATCTTTAAGGTCCCTCCCAGCCCTAACTGTTCTGTGATTCTATGATTTTGTGTGATGAAGTGTTTGAGGAGGACCAGGAGCCTGGAGCAAAGATCTGACCAAAAGACACAGAAGAGGGTAAAAATAAAGCCCAGGCTCTGCCAAGCCTCCAGCAGCACTTGATGAGCTGCCCAAAACACTTCTCAAGAAGTCAATGTAAGAATATAGAAAATATGAAATAAGCAGGTCTTCTGTTAATCTCCAGTCACTGGCTGTGTGTGTTCAGCCCTGAAGACCCCTGGAATTGTTCCTATAGAAGCCTCAGGTCAGGAAACACACCTGACAAAGCCTTAATTTGTAGACCCGTGTAAAACACCTTTTCACAAGGCTTTTGTTTCATATTCCTTTGGCCAAATCTTCCGACCAATTCTCCCAGAGCTTTATGTGCGCAAACTGTAGCGTTGTTTTGGAAAATGCGAGTCTGACCACTGTAAATGGGTTTATATTTCCAACAGGGCAGTTATTTAATTTCCTGTTGGAAGTCTGCAAATGTTGGCACTGTTCACTCCTTGGCAGGGAGCCAGGGGAGAGCAAGGGATCATTAACAGGCTACAGCCCAGTCGAGCTTTCTTTTGGTTTCATCCAAATGTTAAGGCTGGATTATAACAAAATATAATTTTAGATTGAACTTCATGAAAGCAGTCAGGGAGATTGGGGCAAAAGGGGTGACGGGGTGCATGAGCACAGCTTTTGTCCTTCCTTACCCAGTCTTGTGGGGATTAACCCTCGTTTTGCTGCAGACTTAATCTCACTTTGTAGTTTCTCATTAAAGCACCACAATACGAAGGCTGAGGTGTGATCCTGAAGTCGGTTCTTTCAATATAAACAAGTTTCCCAAGGCAGGATCTTCCTCGGCATCCATGTGCACCAGCCCTGTGATTGAGCCTCCGATAGCCAGTGACACACTGAAAGTCCTGAAGTCACCCAGGTACATTCCCAAAGGATTCCTCAGCATCCAGAGGGCTGAGCTGTTTGGAGACAAGTGCTCAGAAATGATCTGGAAAGCAAAGCCTCATAAACAAAACCGGTATTTTTGTTCAGAGTTTGTTTTAAACTAACCCTGCAGAAATGAATCAGTGCAGTGTGAAAGCACATCATTTATTCTAAGTGCCTGCTGTGGGCTCTCTGCAGCTCCTGGTGCTTCAGGAGGGCCCTCATGGTGCCCCATTCCTGGTGCCCAGCTGGCTCCTGGAATTCTTCATTCTAGTGTGGTTTGCAGTGGGAGAGACTCGGAACATCCACGAGTTAAAGGGAGCCAACTGCAATTTTCTTCCGCAGGTTTTTAACAGGAGCAGTTTGGGCAGATGAATGTGGGAGGCTCTTCTTTGCTGGGAAGCCCATAAATGCGGGCTGGCTCTGGGAACAACGCGCTCCCAGCCGCACTGGGATGCGCCCCGGGATCGCTGGATGCCGGGAATTGTGGCGTGTGCCACGCGGGGAATCAGAGTTAGGATGGTTGTGGTCGCTCCTAAATCTCACACCAAAGCAGTGCTTGAGTGTAATGTGTTTGGATTTACCCCGCTCCGGGCTGCAGCAGCTGGTTTTCCTCAAGGAGCTGGCTATGGAAGAGGAGGTGCTGGTGGAGAACCGGGCAGGATTTCTGTATCAAAGTTAACATTTGTGCCGGCTTTTGCTGGCTCGGGGAAGCTGGAGGAGGTGGGGCTGGGTGATGGAAAGCAGGTTTGGAGCACCTGTCAGACCTTGGGATTGTTTCCTGACTGATACTCTTGGCTGCTGAGAACATGTGGCTCAGGCCACTGGTGTGGGTTCAGTCAGGATGGGGAGGACCCAGATAAATCCTGGGGTCAAATATTCCCGTGTTTTGTTTTTTTTGAGAAACCCACCAAAGGAAAAAGCACAAAAACCCAAAGCACATAAAACATGTGAAAAATGATGTGGCTGGACTTATGGACTGCAAATGTGTACTTTCATGTTTTTGTGATAACTAATAAGATCTGTAGGTTTCTTTTTATTCTTTTCTTTGAACAGATGACCACACTTACCTGTATTTCCCTCGTCTCCAGGCAACCTAGAGAGTGTTCTTTCCATATGCTCCTGGAGCTTCCAGCAGTAATAAGTGTACAGGGACACGAGACCCCTCTGGTCCTTTACAGTTTCTTCTGGGTGTTAAGTTTCATGCAGAAAATATGGTTCTTATTGCAGTTTGGCAGGAGAGAGGAAAACCCAAATCTTTTCAGTGTTCCATCTCAAAGAAATACAGTGAACTCAGTTTTTATTTCTTTTCTGTCTCCCGGTGCTAGTATCCAGAAGTTATCAATTTTATTTTAACAGGAGGTTTGATCTAGGAATCTCAGGAGTGTTTATAAATGATTTTTAATTTCTCACTGTGACTTGCTGTGAGTTTTATACTTTTTCCTTGTGGGTGTATGTAGAGGAGCAGGGATTAAATAGTTTGAGATCCCAAAAGAGAACCCATAGCAGGGCTGGGAATAGAAGCTGAGGATCTGCCCCTCCACGTTCCTCTTCTACCAAAATGTCAAGATCAAAGCCTTTTTATTTATTCATTCATTTATTTATTTTAAAGTAGAGTGGGATCTTGCCCATGTGTGCCATATGCAGCCCTCTCACATACATTAATCCTTATTCCTGAGCCGAAATTCCTCATCCGCTGTCTCCAAAAAGCTCTGCCATTCCCACTGTGCCCCTCCCAGGTTTATGGATGGGAGGGTGGGAAGCAGGACATTGACAAAAACAAAACATTCCCGGTTTGATTTGGGAGTTGCTAATTGTTTCAAAATTGTTATCTTCATAAAATAAATGCATTTTCTGGCATTGCCTGAAATGGCACAACATGGGGTTGAAATGCTCTTCTCTCAAGTATAGAATGACAAAGTGCTCTTAGATTTGCCACCTCTGAAAAGTATTTTGTGTAATGGTCTGGAATGATGGAGTTCGAGATCCTTGGGAAATAGGGATGGTATCAAAATACTGTGATTGGGTAAGGACTAAAGTTCCAAAGTAAAATCCTATGGAAAGCAAATCTGAAGAAATAAAGTATTCAAGGGAGTCTGTAGTTACTTAGGGAGATTATTATTATACCTCTGATGTGATGACATCCTCTTAGGAAATGGGAATGATGGGTGGGAATAAAAGAGGGATGGAGGCCCCAAATAGAAGAGGGGGCATCTAAACTGCAGGATTGGGATTGCCAGAAATGGGTACAAAAATCTGGGATAAACACAGCAACAAAGTCAGAAAAGCTGAGGCACTGAGTGGGACTGAAGCTCTAGGTGGTAATGAGGGAAGCAGAAAAAGAGAAGAAGCCAAGGAAAGAGATGACTTGGGATTCAGGACATAGGGAATGTCCTGGATGGTGAATCTAAAGGCTTAAATCTTTAATTCTCTGTTCTTGCACTGCTTTCCACCCTGCCCTGAAAACCCCAGCAGAAACTGTGAATGGGAAGGTGTAAGGGCTGCAATATCAAGCTGGGATAGGGAAAACCAGTCAGGGAATGCTTGGATAAATGAGATATTCCAGGTCAGTCTCAGGAGTGAGACACTGTGCTGATGGGGAGCAGTCTAGAAAATTGGGAATGGGAAAAGGACACACAGGAAAAAAGGAAATGCAAAAGATTTTGACATCCATCTGCTTAACAACAGATAAATTATTTGCAAGCAGCTGGAAGATAACAAGGAGATAAACAGCAAGTTAAAATGGTTTTGTCAAGGATAAATCCTGTCCCACTGCTCCCCTTTCCTCTTCCAGCAGCCTGCGGAGTCCCGTGGGAACAGGACACAGGGTATCTGGAGTTGTGTTATCTTCTGATGTCACATCCCATGTGACATTCCCAGGAGCCAGGGACAGACACAGGGGCTGAGTGGAGCTGTGGATGGGCAGAGCTGGAGTCACTGCAGGCCTGGAATTGCTCTTGGTGTTTGCAGGGAAACAACTGGAAAGCCTCAGACCCGATGCTTTGGTACTTGTGGTGGCAAACTGGGACTGGGCAGGTGTTGGCAGGCAGGCTTCAAAGTGGTCCTGCTGAACTGGAGGAGCAGAAGAATTATGATGAGATGGAATAAGTGGACACTTCTGAAGGAGCAATCCTGGGGAGGGAAAAACCAGCTAATTCCCGATGGCACTGATTGCTCGGACAAAATATATCTGACCTAATTTAGGACAGAGGAGGTTTGATTTAGATATGAGGGGAAAAAACTTGCTGGGATAGGGAGAATAAAGCCCTTCACAGTCTTGGGAGGCTGTGAGAGCTGTGTTTTAACAGGAGACCAGGTTTTTATTAGGACGTGGTTTGAGGAGGGATATGGCAAGAGGACTCTGCCCCATCTGTGTTACCCTAAAGGGATCCCAGAGAAACCAGCTTCCCCAGGCTCCATTTAGTGAACATTTCTCTCACCTGTTTTTCCAGGCCTTTACAAATATACTCATTAGAAAGCAGTAATAGCATCTCACATTGTTTCTCATTTCAGACTGGAGTATAAAACGGTTTTTCATATGAAAGCTCCCGGACAGCAAACATTATTCTGGCCTACGCTGCGGTACTCGATCCTGAAATCCTCTTCTGTCCTTGCTCCTGGGAATTCCCGTAAAAAAAGGGTGTCTGTGCTGTGGGTGGGATTCACCTGTGGCGTTTCTCTGAAAGCCTCTCCTCGTTTCCTCCAAGCAAAGCACGTTTCTAGTTCTGTCCCAAGGAGATGACAAATACGTCTCCTTTATTAACCACACGAGCCACTCGAGTACAGCACAACATCCAACATTTTGGAAGGGTCGAGCCTGCCCGAATCCCTTCATGTTTCTTCTGTATCTGCACAAGAGTCTTTGATTCACTTCTGACTCCCCAGGTAGTTGGGGTGTGCCAAGAAGGCTCATCCCTCGGCACCAGTGCCCGGAGCTGGATAGGTTTGGGTTTTCTGTCGTTTGGAGTTAAAGCCCCACCGATGAGCATGGAAAAACTCTGCTTTCCGCAGCCATGCGAGCCATTAAGGGGGCAGCTCTGCTGGGCCCGGGGTCCCCGTAAGTTAAATACCAGATACGCGCAGCAAAAGAGAGGCAGTCTGCGGTTCTGCGGAAAACAGGGGCCCGTTTCTCTCTCGGCGTGTGTCTGACTCACAGTCCAGGCCCCAAAGGATGTGTCTGTTGAAAAGAGAAGGCAGAGATTGCCAAGAAAAAAAAAAAAAGGCATGCCCTGCTCATATCACGAGTGTTGCTTTCCCTTTTCTCCTCCCCCCTCCCTTTTTTTAATACTCAATTTTTTATTCACGTGGGCTGACCTGTAGTCTCAGGAGTCTGAGGGCCACGTTCAGCTTTCCTTCCTTATTTTGGAAACCCCAGCAAGGTTATTTTGTTGCACTAACCTCTGTCTGACATCCCCCTCTTTGTGCTGCTCTGGAAGGGTCACACTCAGCCTTTTCTTGTTTATTAATTAGAACTGTAGGTGAGAAGTTTTGTCTCATGGTGTCAGTCAGTTGTGCCAGAATCATGCTGTTTTCCAGGAGAATGTCTGGATTCTTTGGAATCCTGGAATCCTCATAATGCTGCTCCAAGGGACTTGGGGTCACCTGGTCCAACCTCCAGCTCGGAGTCACACAGTTTTCCCTTCTATGTGGTGAGGTCACAAAGGGAGGAAAAGGGATTCAGGCAGCAATAAATGGATATTTGTTCATAAAAAACATCCCCCAAAGCTGATTTGTGATGTTTGGCTGAAAGGAACCTGAAAGTGAATGTACACAGAGCAGCGAGGTCAGGGGGCTGCGTGGGGCACAGCTATAATATTATATATAGGGGACTTGTGGGGGCACAGCTATAATATTATATATAGGGG
>VWZG01009358.1:308762-355813 GCA_013396735.1 Grallaria varia | reverse complement strand
ATATCGGGGGCTTGTGGGGGCACAGCTATAATATTATATATAGGGGGCTGTGTTGGGGAGCACCTATAATATTATATATAGGGGGCTGTGTGAGGGCACACTTATAATATTATCTACAATTGTAGGAAAGTTAACTGGGGTAAAACCTTAGAGGAAAACACTGGAAATGCATTCTGTGTTTTTCTTTAGGGCCAGTGAAACCCTGCTGCTGTTAAGAGGGACGATGTTTTGTGAGCCCAGAGGAGACAGGGCTGTTATTTAGAGCAGTGCGAAGGAAGACAAGGCTGTCAATAGGAGGGAGCCAGTGCAGGCAAGGAATCCTCCAGGTTTTCCTAAGACTAAAATCTGCTGGATGGAGTGAATAGTCTTGCAAGGGGGTTATTGAGGCTGCGGTGCCTGGGATGTTGAAATTGGACTGGGCAGAAGGAGGGGAGATTATGTTTCTGGCAGCAAGTCCTGCTTGGCAGTGGGTGGATGCACAGGTTGGTCCAGCGCCTTGGGGAGTCAATGGGAGTCTTTGAGCTCGCTCTGGGTCAGACCTTCTCTGGCTGAAGATGCCTCTTCTGTTCCTGGGGTGTCTGTCAGGGTTAAATTCAGTGCAGGCTTTCAGGTTTCCTCAAGCTGGAGGAGGGAATGCGCAATGGGACCAAATTTGCTGTCACTATTTAATGATCTCAGACCTCAGTATTTTTTTTTTAATGCACGATCAGTAGAAATGGGAATGTATCTCCCCCTCCTGGGTTTTCATAAACACATTCTTAACCTGCACCTATTCCATTGATACTGAAGTTGCAAGATTTTTCTGGGTTTTTTTCCTCCTGTTTTTTGTTTCTCTGCTTAACGCAGTGACAAGAGCCTTGGTGGCCTTGAAAGAACCCCAAATGTAGATTTGGCTGATGATGTGCGGTGTAAATAAAATCAGTAGCATGGGCTTGTTTGTTTGCTTGTTTTCCTAAGGGAGGAAGGTTTGCAGTGACATAACACCCCAAATCCGGGGCACAGGAAGGAGCCGTGGTACATCCTTGGGTTTGGTACCTCACATTGTGTAGCTGCCTTCAGTCTTCACATTCCAGAGCAATAGAGCTGTATTTTTAGTCTCCCAGATTGAAACAGCGCAGTGTGATGCCCTGATAATGCTGAGTCTCTGTGGGGGAACAACCGTGGCATATTGTGTTTTTCCTCCCTCGTTTCCCTGCCATCTGCAGTCAGGACAATAATAGTGGGATGCCTGAATGTGGCCACCTCACTTGTGGGGATTTTGGGGGGCCTTTGGCTCTGCAGTGCCCATATCTCAGCACATCAGCTCCTTAGACAATGGAGCGAGTTCCTCACGGATCCATGAATCCCTTCTGCTGGCACGTGGCAACTGCTTGGCTTCTTGGCATGAAAATCTGCTGCTTAGGTATTTAAAGCTTTCCTCTTAGAAATCAGCTTTTGTTGGAGTTTATAGAACTCTTTGGAGGCCTCTTCTTCCCCCCTCCCCCCCTTTTTTTTTTCCACTAAGAAAAATTGCTTCAATCTATAAAACCATATTTGTGTTCCTAGAATTGTTTGGGGAAAATAGCAACCGCTTTTTTTGTTGTTTTGCCTTTTTTTTTTGTTGTTTTTTTTTTTTTTTTTTTTTTTTTTTTTTTTTTTTTTTTTTTTTTTTTGGTTTCTTTGTCATCCTCCGAGCTTTAGCCCTACTGAGACTTTACCACTTAGTTGTGTGGTGAGTGGGAAGACCCTTTTTTCAGACGGAGACAGCCTTGACTCCTCTTCTGCTGCTTTCTCCAAAATCCATGGGGCGCATTTGTGGCCACCACCCTGGATCTTCTCCTGGACGTGAATTCTTTCCCATAAAGCCATTTAGGCGGTTCTAAATGCGTGGGGTTTTTTTGGTTTTTTGGGGTTTTTTCCATTGGAAAGACACGTTTGGGTACTGAACATGTGCTCGAAGTGTCATCTCGGCCAAGTATAAAGGAGGGGAAGAAAGGATTTTAACTGGGCACTGCTGACCCGTTCCTGCTTTGCTGGGGGGAGCATCCTCGGAGTCTCTGTGTATGTCTGTGTGCGTCTGTGTGTGTATGTGTGTCTGTGTGTGTGTGTCTGTGTGTGTGTGCACCTCCCCGGCCAAAAGCTCTGCGTCTCTGAGCCTTGGCCATGCCAGAATGGGACTGAAATGGGCCAAATGATGGGTTGTTGATGGTTTTGGCCCCAAAAGGCAGCGTTGTTTGTTGGTCCCTCCCTGTGCAGGTGTGTGTTTGCCGGCAGCACGAGGAGGGATGGAGAGGGTTGAGTCACCATCCAGTTTATAAAATCCTGCTGCACTGAGCCTGTGCTGCCCTTCAGAGCACTGTGGAGTCATTTCCATGTGGATTTTTGGCCAAGACACCTTTTTTTTCCCCTTCTTCTGCTCCTCACTGTACATGCCCCAAACCCTTAGGGTCTTTGACATCATTTTCCTCCTTACATTCCTTTTGAGGAAGGCAGTTTTCACTGCTGGGATTTTTCCTGCCGTTCTTTTGTAAAGCTGGGAAATGGCTACCTGGACAGGTTAAATAACTTTGTGTGGGGCTGACATGGAACAAAGAGCTAATTATCCCAGGGTCAGCCCTTGAGCTCTGCTTGCTCTGGCGGGATGAGCAGGGCAGATCTTTTTCTGTTCCTCCGAGCTACTTCAGGGCTTTCCCCCCTGTTTTTCCCAAGCTGTTCTCCCAGAATTGATCAGAGGTTTGCCAGGCAGGGCTGGGGGGTGCAGGTGAGGAGGGTGAAGGAGGGATTTGCCTCCTGCCATCTCTTCTCTGGGTGAAACCACCTCCTCCTGCTCTCACCTTCCCCCAGGAACTCAGCCCTGTTCTTCTTCAGGGTGGGCTCAAACTCTAGTTAAGAAATCCTCATTCGCATGTTCAGTGTGCAGATTATTTGGGTTTACTTTGTAATGCCTCTTTTTGTCGTTGGTTTGGTTTGGTTTGGTTTTTTGTTTTGCTTTTTAATAAATCTGATCTTAGTTGGGAACCTTGAATTTACAGCAGCGTGTTTGTTACAGAACTTTGAGCAGGTGCCTGCCCTGATACACTTGCTGATGTGCCAGGTAGTTGATTCAGCTTTTAAATATAATATGGCAAAAAATGTCAAGATATATTAAAATATAACCATAGACATGAGTGTTTATCAAATGATTTTTTATCAGCTCTCTGATTCTCACCACACGGCATGATCACCCCATTCCTCCACGGGCTGTGCTTGAAGCGATTTTTTTTCATATATTTTGGATTAACTCTTCCTGTTTGGAGCCCTTTGCCAAAGCAGGGAATTCTTTCCCAACTGGTTTTAAGCAGCCCCTCCCCTGTGAGCACAGAGTGGAGATCTCGGCTGTGTCTGTGGCACAGCTCTGTGCCGCTCATGTCACTGCACACACCGTCGGGGAATGGCTTCATTTCTGGGCCAGATTATCCCAAATTTGTCCCAGGGTTTGGAAGTGCAAGCCTGGCACGGACAGAGGGTGTTTGTGGCCATGGCAGCACCAAGGGGGTTAATGCTGGAGGAGGGAACTGACCTGGCCTGGCTGCAGCAGCAGGGAACTAATGGAAGTTTTCTGCTCCATTCAGGGCAGGGCAGTGAAGCATCTGAACTTCCCACCAAACTCTGGTTTCTGTTGTACTTTTGATGCCAGATTTCTGTAGCACTGGGCTCTGAAAGGCAAACGTCCTTCCAATCCCAGCCATATAGCGTTTAGGCTTAAAAAAATTAAATTAATCTGGAATGATACTGGTTTTATTTAAGCAGGCTGGGGGAGAGGAGCTTTGCTTTGCAACTTGAGTCCATTCAATGTGGTTCAGAATAGGGGATGTAACTAAATAGAGCACACTGACACTTACGTGCTGAGATAATGCTGCCGAGTTAATCTTATCCCAGGTTTCCTTTAGGAGCAAAGCTCCCAGGTTTTGGTGGGGGGTATGTCATTTTTATCTCTCTGAAGCTCCTGTGGTGTCGTAGGGCTCTGTGAAACACCACCTGATTTCTGCTCTTGGCTCCTCACTGCTGCTGTCCACTTAGTTCAAGGATTTCACATGAACCTCCCAAGAAAAGAGAAGATATTTGATTTAGTGAAGCCCCAAGCTCGTTTTCCTTTGCGTTGTTTCTGTTTGTTTGTCTCAGTATACACTTTGCTTTCAAACCTAATATTTTTGAAAACAAAAGCAGGTGAGGGAATCTGCTGTAAATTTGACATACACAGGGAGATGAGGAGGAATTCTCCGCGTCCAGGAAAGACACTGGATTGTCAAACTTACCTATTGCAGGAATTCTGCATGTCGTGCCTGGATGTGGAGCAGGGAGGCACCAGGAGCTTTGTGCCTGGAGCAGGACAAGGAGACAGTCACTCCATAAATTCCTCTGGATCAAAAGTAACTCCTGCCTCAGCCCAGACAAATGATTGACGGGATGAACGGAGGGATCTGAGCTCAGATGCTTGGCAGGAACAAAACTGCCTTGTCCTGGCTCTCTGGGATCCCTCAGCTGGAGTCTTTTGGAAAAGCACGAGGATGGAGACCCCGTGTTGAAAGACTGTCTGGTGAGATGCTGTTGAAAAGAAGCAGGGGGAGAACAGTTTGGGAGGAATTTGGGGGCCTGTTGAGGCACAAACCCCATTTAAAAAACAAACTGAAGCAGAAAGTCCCCAAAGGGTTATGTGGATGTGATAAGCTAATTCTTTTCATCTCTGCAGAAATATTCCATTTCTCCTGGGGAATGGGGAGAGCAGCGACTCTGTGCACCTCCTTGTACCTGAATACTTTCAAAGGGCTGATAGAATTTCCCTCTTACTTGTTGTAAATATTCTCATTATTAAGAGAAAGGGAACAGCTTTCTTCTGGGGGATAAGTCCTTGCTGATTAGATGGTGGGGGATGGGGTTTTTTTTATATCTAGGAAAAGTTAATTTGCTTGTTGGCAGTGTTCCTATATCCAGAACAAGCCTCTATCCCTTCCAGATGGGAATATCAGAATCCTAATTTGTGGTGTGTTCAAATGTACTTCAACAGGAGTTTATCTTGAAGTGAGCAGGATAAAAGAATATCCTTTTTTTCCTTCCCACCTGGGCTGTGTTGCTCTCCTGGAGCAACGTGCAGGATCTGGGCACATCCATCTGGGCTCGTTTTACACACAACCTGTTTCATTTTGTCTCCTTGTTCTTCTTCCCCTCTTCCAGGCCTGGCAAACTGAAGGAATCAAATCCAGTTCAGGCCTGTGAGGGTTTCTCCCTCGTCCTTCTCTGCCCATAACATGTGTCTCCAAGTTTTGCTGGACATCCTGAGAGTTCTGCCACATGGCATGTGTGGGAATGCTGGTGAGGTTAATGGGCCGTCAGGAGAAATATTAAAAATCCTGATTTATATTGGAACATCTGGCAAATCTTATTGCCAGGACCTCTCCCCGTCTGTAGGTGAATCCTGAAAAATCTTACCATTTCCTAGGACGTGCATGGAATCTGCTCTGTCCCTTGCAGCCCTGTCCCCCCATGGCAAAGGTTTGGTGCTGAGTACCCAGAGCTGATTTTGGGCAGAGCTTTTTTGGCCTTTATGTGACATGATATGTTATTTCTGTTGTTTTCCTCTCCCCTTCCATTTTTCCGTCACTTCTAGGGTTGCTTGCATTATTTTTCCTTTCTTACGGCAGACCTGGTTAAAAAAAACCAGAACATTTTAAACTTTTGTTGTAAAAACGAAGGTACAATGTTTGGAAGAAGTAACCAATTTTTTTTTTTACTGTTTTTTTTTTTTTTTTTTTTTTTGGAGGGGGGCGTAATTTCTTTAAATTTGAAATACTGCTGCACATGTTAACATGAACAAAAGATGCCAGGAATTTTTTTTCATTTGCCTGAATGGATTTGAATTTATCAAAAGCCCCTGACATCTCGAGGCAAGCACGATGCCTGCTTTGTGCTCGAGCCTCTTGCTGGCTCCCGGCCACGGGGCTGTGAAGGATCGTTTTCACCCGAGGCCTCTTGTACTTGGAGGAAATCAATCTTGTGTGATACAAAATTCCTGAGTCGGAGGCTTGTCCATCTCCAGCAACTTCGAACTCATTCGCTTCCTTTCAGGGACTTGGCTTGGAGGCAAAGGCTCAGCTCCCTTCCTTATCCAAGAAAAATGAAGGAGCCTTGTAAAGATGCTTTCTCCTCCATTTGGATGTCTATTGAGCTGGAAGGCTTTGCCTTCTCCCCGGAGTAGGGAAGATGTGGGTGGCCCTGGGCTTGGGAACAATGGGCCCATTGTGGGCGCCGCTCTCCCGACACCGTGGTTGTGTTGCTGGTGGGCTGGCCACGCTGAGCCCGGGTTTTTTGTCCCCTAATTAGAACAGCATCGGCTGAAGTTTCCTCCCCGACTGCTCTTAATGGGTAACATCCACAGGACAGCCTTCGGGTCACTCTCCGTGGGAGAAGGAAGGCTGGGATGGGGAGACTCGGGAATTGGAGGGAGCGGCGGTTGAGTGCTCTCTGCGTTATGGTTAAAAAGGAATAATAAGTACAACAAAAAAAATCACACATCCACCTCATGCGGGGCCTGGGTTGTGCAGCTGATGGTGCCAGGACCTGGCATGGGGAGCTGGTGCCGTGGTGATGTCCCAGGGAGCAGGTAACCCATTCACTCCAGAGCCTGCAGTATGGAATCAGCTGCTTGTTGCCTTCTGGAGCTCCTCCTTTGTCCTTTTTTCCTCCTCCCCCAGTTACAACATGCTTAATTTGGGAAATGATTTCATACAGACTGGTGATTGCTGGCTGTAATTCCACACTGCTGTTGCTGGTGTTCCCTGCTCAGGGGACGGGTATGGGGTGGGATTGTTGGGGTGTCTGGGCAGGACTTGATGACCCGGGTGGGTCTCTTCCCACTCAGCCTGTTCCGTGATTCCATAATTCTGAGATAGGACTCTGGGCTGAAGGTCTCCATGGGAGAAGCCTTTGGAGGTTTTTAAAGAAAATCTGCGCTTTGTTCTGTTTCTTCACAGCTGCTTTTGGAAAAATTCCTTCAAGTTGGTATTAAAACGAGCAAATAAAAAGTCTCTTTTCTTTTTTTGCCAGTTTATGTTTTACCTTGTAAATCTTCCTTTTGGAGCATGTGGAGTCTGGAGTGATGTCCAAGGCGGCACAGTGTGCACACACTGAGCAGCTGGAAGTTCATGAGGGGGGCAATTGGGATGATCCAGGTATCCAGGTGTTCCTCCGAAGGAATTACTCCGGGCTGGGTTTTGGGAGTGTTGGGCTGAGCTGCTTCCTCTGTTTGGGTCTTGGTTTTCAGGTCAGGTAAATCAAAGCAGCAGCTGGTGCTGGAGGCTTTCAGGAGGAGTCGTCAAGAGAGATGGAAAATATTTTTAAATTAAATATTTTTAAATAACTGCAGTTGGATTAAGAGAAACATACGCATAATTTGGAGGTGACGCGGGTCGGTTTGTGAGATTCCCCTCAGCAGAAGGATGAGGATGCTCATCCCCAGCGTTTGTCCTGCTCGTTCCTGCTGGACCCGCTCTCGAAGCCAATGTGTGCAGGATGTCTGGTGGCTTTTCCCTGCTGGAAGTCACTTGGCTGCATCTTGCTCCATCAAAGCCTGGGCAAAGGGGCTGTTTGTCTCTGCAGCTCCGGCTGGGCTCTTAATGCCTGCAAAGAGTGGGGGCACTGGGATGAGGCACATTCCTGGCATTATTTTCCAGTGATAGGATCTATTAAGCTGCCAGGACAGTCCTTGTTTGCTGAGCTGATTCATAACTTTATTCCTTCCCAAGGAGCTCGTTGATTTGATGCACTCTGTCAGGAGCACGGGGCTCTGGAAAGAACTTGTAAGCATGTGGAATTCCAATGGACTTCCATAAAAATCAAGCGTGTGCTCGCAGCCTCTGGGGTGATTCTCCCAGTGCTTGTTCCAAAGGACTTGAACTGGGAAGCTCCTGGAGGATAGAAATGCTGTAGTTACCCGTGTCTATATAAAAATGATGTTTAATGATATTAAATGGCATTAAATGTCCCCCAGTGTGGCTCTTCCTGATGTTGTGTCAATGGGAAAAAGTAATCTAATAGTTTCTAAAGGGAATATTTTATAGTGGTGCTTCAGATGAAAGGAGTGACCTTGTTTAGAAGCTTTTTACCTAACATTGCTATAAATAGTACTGAAGATGATAGTAGAGTTACTCCCCGTGCTTCTCCTTACTTTTTTTCAATTAAAAAAAAAACGTCAAGAATGATGAAATCCTCAAAATGACTTGGACAGGCCTCTCTTTCTTGGAAAAACCAAATTGATACTTTCAGATGATTTTACGTCACTCAAATTGAGCTTTCAATATATAATAACATGATTTTACTCCTGCCACTTGATCCATTTGTTGTTAGAGATGCTTGTATTTCGTTATTAACCACTGTTTGGATGTTGTTTGTGTAATTAAGCATAACTAAGTCCAGGTCTGTTATTAATTACTGATAAGCTCTGGGTAATGTACGCAGCTTTGTAGGAGCCAGCAGTCCCAAAATCTGAATTTGTAATGTTCAGCTTCCTGGGTCTTTCCTCACTTAGAAACTGATTGTTTTCATTTATAGAGAAAGGCAGATGATAAAGCAGATTAATGCCAACTTTGATGTTCAGCTTGAGTGACTTGCTGCAGATGGTTTAAAGGGAATGTTAAATATTGAGTGGGTTTTTTTTTAATGCCAGGAAAGTACCTCTTTGTTGTAAAATAAGACATGATGGGAAGGAAGGGGTTTTTGTTGTTGTTTAAATTATCTTTAAAATATTTCTGTTGTTTAAACTCTCCTTAAAACAAGAGTCAGTAAGACGTGATGCCGTGACGACTCGGGCACAGCTGGCCCCGTAGCACCAATGTCCCACTTTAAGGATTGGCACAACTCGCCTTTCACTGTGAGCAGCACAGTGTTGGAATAACTCTTGGATGAACTCCTCCGGAATTTCCCTGCCCCTGGATCCCAGCAGGTGCCTCCTGTGATCCCGAGCTCAGGCTGATTGAAGCAGAGAAATGATTTTTCCTGGCTTTGTCGGAGTCTCCTGCAGACGGCAATTGAATAAATATTTGACCTGTGCTGGGGGAGTTTATTGTAGCTTAGGCTGCCTTAACTCTGTGACTCAGGAGATGCCCCAAACTGATGAGAGTTTCAGTTACCTTCCGAATTTCTGTCAGCAGGCAGAGGCCAGCCAGGGTGGCTGCCCTTGGCAGATCCCTTAATTGTGGCTGGTTCTGGATCCTTAGGATTTATGATCTGTTGCTCATGTTCATGAACGCTTTGGGAACGGTGCTTTTTCCTGGGGCTGAGTTTGTCCAGATGTATCAATATTTTGGTTTGGGTGGTATAAAATAAATGGTCGAGGGGAACTGTCTGTGACGTTGTCTCCTAACCACAAAGCGAAGCCATTTCTCACATCAGGAGGGGTCTTTAAAACAAATACTGAGCTTTGCAAAACGGGTATTGCAGCCTGTGCATGAGTGGCTTTCCAGGAGCCTTTGCTGCGTCTCCGTGAGAATTCCATGGGGAATCCATCTGCCATAGAGGGCTCAGGATGTGCAGTGATGGCCTGAGGGGGGGAGGATGGGAAGGAGACGAGCTGGGAGACACTCTGGGGAATTCCATGCTGAAAACAGGAAAAGCCAAAATGCCCTTTTTATTCCTCAGCGGTGATCAAGAGAGCAGGGCAGCTCTCCAGAGGGATGTCACCTGCTGTCATTTAGGGTTTGTGGATTCAGAGGTGCCAAGGCGCTTCCATGACAAAAGCAGGAGGCTGGGGGTCCTTCATGGAAAGGAAGAGCCCATTTCCCCTCGATGAGGTCTCTGCCAGGTGAGAGCAGCACAAAGGGTCCTCCAGAGCCTCCAGCTCTCATGGAAAAGAGGTGGAAACTCCTTGGAATGATCATCCCAGCTGTGCTGATCCGCTTCAGCGGGTGCCAGAGCCAATTCCCTGCAGAGGAGCTGTTCTTCCCTGGGTGTTGGCTGGTTGTGGGAATGGGAGGCAAGCACAGACTGGCCTCGGGTGTCACTGAGGGATGGATGGCCAGGAGATCCCACCTGGGCGCTCCCAGGTTCCAACATGGTCCATTTGGGATTCTGTGGATGAGGATCGGGTACAGCAAAAATGAAGGCGGGGTCCAGAGATGCAATAAACTCTCTGGAGCAGGTTGGGGTGGAAGTGGCAAATGGTTTCCCTTGGGAAGGAGCCATCGGCTTCCCGATCCAGCAGTTTGTGCCAGGAAAGTGATCCCAGCCAGGTGGAATTTTCTGGAGAAGGCATTAAGTGGCTGGGGCTGCTTTCCAGAGCAGACAGACGTGGGGACCCTGGGAAGGAGGTGATGGAAGTGGGACTCAGGCAGGCCTTACAAACGTCCAGCGAATCGGCCGCATCGGCGCTGGGACCAGTGGGGTTTGTCGAAGCAGGAGCTGTTGGCGCAGGATTAGGGCTTTGGTATTTCCCAGCTCCTCTGTTTTCCTAAGCTTTGAGCATGGAATACCTGCAGGGTCGTGTTTGTCCAGGGCCAATCTGGTCATAATAAACCAACAAATGCAGTGGTTCCTGATGCAAGGATATGTATCATACTTCATATGGTCTTCGTGTGCATGTCCAGGGAAGTGGAGGTCATTAAAGATCAACCTCATGTCTCTCTCTAATAACCAGCACTGATAAGTAAGCTCTTCAATTGGTGGGCAAAAAGGGGTTTTTTTGGGGTGAGAAATGTTCCTTTCATTCCGAACTCTGAGGCAGGTGTAGCTACAGAAGGAATTTCCTTCTAAAGTAAAGTTTAATCTCTTTTATCACCCGTCCCCTCGGTGTGTTGGTGTCTCTTGGTGGCACTGCCTTGTCTAAAGCAGGGATATTTTATTACTTATTTTAAAAAGCCCTTGCTCGAGTTGCTAAAGGTATGGCTGGAGTGAGGAGTCATATATTTCATTTGAAGCTGGTTACTTTAACTTTAAAAATATTTGTCTAAGCTTTCATTTGGTTTCTCGCTTGTTCTATAGAAGTGACAGTAGTTTAATTAGAAAACCCAGTTAGTATTTATGGAAAGTTTTCACATGCTGTCTTTTGTGAAAGCTGAAGAATCCAAGAAGGAACACAATGTTTCCCACAAACTATACATCTCCACAATTCCCCAGTCTCTCAGCAGCTGGATTTAAAAAGGGTTTTTGTACGAGTTATGTGTTTAATTAGGGAAGGGAGCCTTGGCAGATCTTCTGACTTACAGTTCATTTTAAAGTCTTCCAGAAAAAAAAAAAAGAGAGGGAGAAAAAAAAATAAAAAGAAATCAATCCAATTTGGTTTAATTGTCATGGATAAATTAAGAACTCGTTTTTTTCCACTTCACAAAGATATCTTCTCTGGCCCCTCCTGATGGATTGCACAGGGCAATTACTTCCAAATGAGGAGCGTGGGGCTGGAATTGCGCTGGAATTCCGCAGTGGGTTCTCATGTCTCCCGGAAGGCTCCGTGTGGATCCCCCAGCACAGCCCTGAGGTTTCACTCCCAAAGCTTTGGCTCCCACAGGACCCTTGCCCATCCCAGAGAGAACTTCTTCCATGATCTCCAACCCTCTGGAGGTGGGGCTGTGGGTCAGGGAATACCCGATTCCCACCTGGAGCATCCATTCTGTGTGTTCAGCAGGAGGGAAGACCAGGCTCTGCTTGGAGGGTCCTCCACCACCCTCCCTGCCCTTTTCCAACTGGGAAATCATTTTTAGGGGGAGAGAAATGTATTCCCTTTGTACCAGTTCTGCGTGGGAGAGGATTGGTGTGGCAGGGTTGGAAAAAATGGGTTTAAACCACAATAATTTAATGCAAGAGCACAAACTGCCTCCCAGTTCCTTCTGTTTAAACTTTCGGTTGAGAAATCTGAAACAAACTGGGAAGAGAGGAGTCACTTTATGCTGCCTCTAAGGTTTTGGTGTCTTCTTGGGGAAACACGGAGCTCCGGGATCGTCCTGTGGCAAACTGGACTCAAAAACAGAGCTGTAGAAATAGAGGAGATGGGGTTGAAGACAGCAAAGCTTGGAGGGGAAGTTCCTGGGCTCGTGGAGGTCCGTAGCCTCAATTATTAACTTCCCACCTGCCTCGCTGCATCCTCCTTACCCTCAAGAAGCTAGAACGTCCCACTGGTGGAGTTTGGTGGATCTGCAGAGGAATTCCTAATTCCTGGCTGGTTTTGGTGTGTATCCCGTGGGCCGGGACAAGCGCTGGAAGAGATTAGGAGGCTGAACAAAAAGCTCCATTCGAGGCCGGGGTGATCCAAGGATCACGGCTCGGGAACGGGGCGAGTAGGAGACCGTGGCTTTCCCCGGTGTCCAGAACATCCACTCACTGGGAAACAGTGCCTCGGTGGGGCATGATTGATTTGAAAAATGCCCCAAAGAAACCCACCACAACACAGACATCTCTATCCAATTAAATCCAATCGAGCACTTTTAATAAAGTGGACTTGCAAGCTGGTAAAGATTTTCCCTTGTCACTCAGAGTTAGGGCAGGAAAAGGTTTCTCTTTGCCTTGAAATCGCCGTGTTTGTTGTATCTGACCTGCCTGACGTTGCTGGTTTTACTTAAGAGCTAGAAAGAAACAAATGCTTTTCATCCTTTGATGCCTTTTTTTTGTAGCGTGAAATTGTTTTACTGAGAAAAAGAAGGTAGAAATGGTTTCCAAAACCCGGCCCAGAATAATCCAGCGTTTTTTTTTTTTTTTTTTTTTTTAAGGGGGCTAAAAAAAAAGGATAAAAATGAAGCTGGTTAATCCTGATGGTTTGAATCTGTTTCTCCGTTGTCTCCGTTGGGGCTGCCCGTGAAACTGTTGGAAAACTTTCGCTTTGTCAGAGTTTTTATTTGCTGCTTCTGTGGTATCCACGTAAAGTGGGAAGATGAAAATACTAATTTTTTAAAGTAGAAAATTACAAGGATTCATTTTCAAACCGGAGGCTGAAAAATGTGACTGCATACACTAATTTTATATTGAAAATTAGAATAAATGAGCAACGTACTAATTATAGTAATTCAGTGTGTGATTGCTGGACTTGTGGCAATTCATTGTAGCCGGAGGGAGTCATTTTTCCCATGGGATGAGCAGCATGATTTCCAGGAATGTGGTCTACTTGCTGGGTGCTTTGGACATGAACAGTGGTAATTGATTTTACCTGATTAGTTTTGTTCTTGTAATTCTTGCCCTTGTGTTTGCTTTGTCAGGGCCACCTTTGCCCCAGGTGTAAATTAGTGAACCTTTAGTAATCAGGACCTGACCCTGCAGTGTTTCTGTAGGGCAGAGTGGGATATTTTGGCAATTTTAATCCCTTTCAGTAGAGTGCTGAGGCACATGGTGGGGTCTGTGCTATTTTTGTTTCCATCTTTTGTGGAAATAACGAAGAAAACCCAGTCACAGAAAGCGCCCTCCTGCTGAAGTGGAAGGTGGGTTTAATTTCTTAACGAGTTAATAATTCCTTACCGGGTTTCTGGCTTAGGAGTGTCAGTGCAATGTGCTGTGAAGATCCCCCTGGTTGCCCCACGACAAAGCTGGGCTGTGTAACCACGTGGGGAGGAATGAAAAGCACCTGCCTGGGCCTGGCTAAGTCAGGCCTGGCTGTAAATTCCAGCACGAGCCCAGCAAACGGGGCTCAAGTGGAGCCCTGGGACCTGCTGGTAATCCGGTGCCGACGCAAATTTCCGGCTTTCACATCTCGTGGCAGTGGTGTCCTGGCGTCTCCTCATGCGTTTTCCATTTGGAAAGAAATCCGTATTCTCCTCACTGTTCCTTCTCTTGGCTTTGGTTGGGTATGGGTTGGAAACCACAGCGTGAACGGAGTCACGGAATCCCAGAATGGTCTGGGTTGGAAGGGACCTTGAGGACCATCCAGTGCCACCCCCTGCCATGGGCAGGAACACCTTCCACTCTCCCAGTTTGCTCCAAGCCCCATCCAACCTGGCCTTGGACACTTCCAGGGATCCAGGGGCAGCCACAGCTTCTCTGTGCCAGGGTCTGCCCTACCTCCCAGCCAGGAATTCCTTCCCAATATCCCATCTCTCCCTGCCCTCTGGCAGTGGGAAGCCATTCTCCCTTGTCCTTCCATACCCTGTCCCAGGTTCCTCTCCAGCTCTCCTGGAGCCCCTTTAGGCACTGGAAGGGGATCTCAGCTCTCCCTGGATCCTTCTCTTCTGCAAGTGAACACCCCCCCAACTCTCCCAGCCTGAGCCAGAGATTCCATGAAACACCAGAAATTTGGTATTTTCTTCCTGAAAACATCCAAGTGCCAACACTGATAGTAAGTAAGTGCTTAAAAGCCAAGCTTGACCCAAAGCCTGTTGGGTCAACCTGGGGAGGCTCACGTTGAGTTGTGGTGGGCTTTGATCAGCAACACACAATCCACCAAGCGATTTCCACGGTGTTCTTCTCTTGGGTCACAGAGGAAATAGGTTTTGGTGGTGACAAGAATGATTCTGAAAGGAGAGGGAAGAGCCTGCCCGGGCTGCGGGATCGCTCCTATTCCAGCGACGTGGACGTGGGACTGGGATTGTGGAGGATCAGCTGGAGCGTGGAGAGGGGGGGTCTTGTGTGTACCTGTCATTTGGTCACGTCAAACTGGTTTGAAGGCAGTTTTTAGGAAGAGTTCACTCCTTGGCAAGCACGGGGTTGGAAACCAAACAAACCCGGGAAGCTCCGTTTCCCACTGCCGGTGTCAGCCCCTGATTCCCAACTGGAGTCCTGTGCCAAAGTCACATGCAGGGGCTGGTTCTGGAATGATGGAGAATATACAGTGGAAATCTGTCTGCACATGAGAACAGTCAAAACTGTCTTTTGACTCCTGTAAATGTACCTGTTGGGTGGTGGTGCTTTCATGGAAGCACTGTTTTTGTCCTTCTCCTTCAAGCCTTATCTGGGAAATGTCTTATTGTCTGGGAAATGTCTTATTTTAAAATAAAATCAAGCAGCTGATACAGATAAAAAGCTTCAACCAGTGCTTGGGAAGTGTGGCAAGTCCTATTAATGCCCAGCAAGTTGCCATGGATTTTGTCTCCTGTTTCAGGGTAGCCTCCTTTAACTCTATTTAAAACTTTTAAAAAAAAATTAACTCCCTAAATTCTGTTTATTCCTGCAAATGTTAATAGTGACATCATCTCTTTTTGGGGTGTGCGGAGAATGGCTGGGATTTGTGGTGAGGGCAGGTGTGAGCTGGATGTCCATTTATACAAGCACCATATAGTGTGCGTGTATATATATAATATCTATATTTATATATATATATATATATGGATGGATGGATGTGTGTATGTCTGTGAGTAACTCTGCCTGCAGAGCTCCCTATGGGAAGGGATCCACAGGAGCTGTGTTGGCACACAAGGGAAAGGTATTTTCCCTCTTTCCAAGCTGGCAGCCTTTAGTCACTCACTTCAAAGGGAAAAGCCAGGGCTTTATTCCTGTTATACCGTGGCCTTTCATCCCTCTGCTAATCCATAGGTTTGGGAGACTTATCCCATGACTAAACCACACGAAGTGGTGTATAACAGGGAAAAATGTAGGGAAGGGGGGGAAAAAAAAACACCAAAAAGGGAATCTGAGGGTCGCAGCCATGGCAGGGGATTTTATTCCTGCCTTGAGATAACCTTTCCTCGTGCTGGTTGGATGTGGAGATGGAAAACATCGTGGAAGCTTCCTTTGCTGGGAGCAATGCTGATAACAGAGCCTTTGATCCCGGCCCCTCTCTGTGCTTGGGTTCAGGTGGGAAGTGCAGGTGAATTCCTCCATTTTTGGGGAGCTGCTGGATCAGGAGGAGAAGCAGGAGCAGTGCCTGACAGGGAGCTCACCTTGCAGCTCCTTCCAGGGCTTTTCCTCCTTTCTGCTGCTTTCTTGGAGCTGTTTTTCCCGAGCTTTCCTTGGGCTTTGTGTTTTTCAGTTTGTTCTGCTCCGTTGTTTTTCGTTTTCCGAAGGCAACGCTTCGTTCTGCTGGAGTTCACGGCTCCCTCTTTGCTTTGGGAATAACCACAAGCCGTTAAGACCTGCCTCCCCTGGGAAGCAGCACATGGAAAACCACAGCCACTTGCTTTTTTTTGCCATGGCCTCCTCCAGTCCTGGACCTCAGTGTCACCTTCGGGGAATCACGGCCGGATTCCTTGTGGCATTTTCCCTTCTCCCGGAGGTCTCCCATCAAGGCACTGACCTGATGTGCCCTCTGCCACCTTCCCTGACCCCAAACCCTCCCAGCCCCAGGTGTTGTTATTGCAGGAACACCTGGGACGTGCTTTTTTTTTTTTCCTACCGGGAAAAATATTTGGATTTTTTTGGGGGTTTTTCCCCCACCCTAATTCCATCTGAGCACTGTATTTTTGTCGTTCCGGAGGTAACGATTTGCAATTACCTAATTTTGCTTCCAAGGACAGCAATCAGGATTTAATAAAGACTCACTTGACAGAATTTACTGCCTCATCATCCAGTGTTTTTAGGAGAGCTTGGAGTTCCTGTGCAGTCCAAAAAGCACAAGGTAAGGTCGTGGCAGGTTTTATCCTTGTCCCAACTTGTTAGGAAGCTCAGGATTTTAAAGCCTGCTTAGAAGTTCTTCTTCTTGCTCCGTGCCTCTTGAAGTTTGCTGGCCATAGGTCATTATGCCTAATATATTATATTTAATATATATGATGCAGTGCATGGTGGCAGGGCATTATTAACCCTGACAGCTTATTTAGAGTTCCACTTTTTTTTTCCCCTGTACTGAAAACAAGGTCAGCCAATGAGTAATGTTTGGAAAGTTCATTAAAGGCCTGTGATTTCCACATCTGGTACATTCAGTGTCTTAAAGGTTTCTGATGTATAAATATGGAATCACAGAGCACCTTGGGCTGAATCATGAATACTTTAAGTTGGGAGGGTCCTTGAAACTTTAAAGGGACCTTAAAACCTCCCACTATACCTGGATGCTCCAACCTGGCCTTAGACACTTCCAGGGATGGGGTGGAGGGAGATCCAGCTTTGGCTTTGGATCAGGATGCTCAGAGGTTGCATATTTTCTGTCTCCTGCACTTTGAGGGGTTAAAATCAATTTGCTAAGTGATAACACTTGAGGTTAATAATATTTCCTGAACCCTTGGTGCCCTGAGCCGAACCTTCTGGATACGTCCCGTGTTCCAGTGCAAGTCCATATTGTCCCTAATCGGCTTCCAATAATGCAGCTTTTGCCCTGACAATGGATTAGGGAGGGAGGAGGCAGATCCCCAGCGATTAAATGCCACTTCTTCTCGTGCTCTTTATTCGGCTCTGCCCCTGCTCTGACAAAAGGTGCTTTCTGTGAATGCAGAGCAGCAGCTGTGCTGGGAAAATAACTGTAAATTCCTGCTGCCTTGCGGAGAGACGGGGCTGAAACGCTGCGTTCAGGGGAAAAGCCCACTTTTTGGTTAAACGCAAAGTTTTGTAGGGAATTACTCATTTCAGAGGTTTTTTTTTTTCCTTCTCCATTTTTCCTTAAAAGTTTGTCACTTTGATTTGAAATTCTAACGGGTGGCTGAAAACTGTTTGGAAAAATTCCCATTATCGTGGATTATACCTGGGAAGAAAAGTGGTTTCTCGCCTGGTGGTGATTTCAAATTGCACTTCCACAATTCCGCAGTGGTCCTTTTACTGAGAACTGACGTTTTCATGGGTCATTTACATCTGTTTTTATCCCCTCAGTGTGCACGCTTTGTACATTTACGGGGCATTTCAAAGCCCTGCTCTTCCCGTGGGTGGCACCGTCGTTTTCCTTAGGGAACGTGCCGGAGCACTCGCACCCACCTCGCCGCTGTGCTTGGAGATAACTGGCAATATCTTTAATTCAAGGGCGCAGAACAACTGGTGGAGCTGAGAATTTCCACGTGGGGCTGTGCCTGCCCAGCTCCTGCACCCGGGTCTGGCTTCATCTCCCCAAAGGATGGATGTGGGGGAGATTTTTCCTTCCTCTTTGGCTCCCACGTGGTTTCCATTCTGCTCTTGTGGCCGTGCCCCAAGATTTTTAGCCCCTCGCAGCAGGCAGGGAGAGTTGTTGCTGTGGTTTCCAGTGCTCCACCAGGTCCGGGACCGTAAGTAATCCGTGATTGTGCTGCATTTCCTGGGAAGCTCCATCTGCCTTTGCACTGGACACCTCCACCCACCCAGTCCCGGAATTCGAGGGATTCCTCATTTCAGTTCATTTAAAAAAAGCTGCGAACGGACAATTTTCTCCGCGGTTTGTTGTTGTTATTTAAGTTGATTCCGTATTTAGGCTTTTGTGCTTTCAAGGGACTGCAAATGAAAAGCAGCCCGAGCCAGGAATGCGCGTTCGCTGCAGCCTTGGAACATGGATGGAATCCAGAGTTTATGGCTTTGGAAGCGTTTTCCCCCCTTTCCGATGTTTCTCATAAGATAGAGGGTGGTGATTTACACCTCTGGAGATACTGGACTGCTCTCCAAGAATGTTGTTTGGCCCCTAAAGAAAGCGAGCGCTGGTGGGCCCGATTTTGGGAAAAGCACCAAAAAGCTGCCGTGGTTTCACAGAGATTTAAGCAGGAAGAGAATTCAGGATTTAACGCTTTCTCTGCTCACCATGATGGATTTGGGTTCCGTGAGCTGGGAGTGCCTGGAGAGGACAGAGGGCGCCGAGCCCTCGCGTGACCCGCTTCTCCTCCCGCTCCAAGGAAAGCTGTGCCAGGGAAACGAAATTTGCCTCTGCTCTCAGAGGAGGGGTTTTGTTTCTCCACGAGCTGATCACACTCAGAGCTGAAATCCAGGGTGGGGGCTCAGCCTGTGCCTGGGTCCGACAGCTCCATCCCGACACTGCCTGGATCCTGACACTGCTGGATTGCAGTTCCCGCATGGAAACAGCGAGCTGGGAGTTTTGAATTTGTTCCTCTGTTTTGATATAAACCAGGGTGTGCAGCTCTGAAGTGCTCAAAGGTGTGTTCCAGCCTGGCTGCGAGGAAAAGGGGAGACAGGGAGCGGGATGGAATCCCACGTGCTCCTGGGAAGAGGATGGACTTGGGAAAGGGTGTTTTGGAAGAGCTGCCAGGAGTAAGAAGCAGTGTCTTGTGGGAATGTGGGATGTGTTTTTCGGGGTGATTTTTTTAATGTTATAATAATTCAGGTGTTCTTTCCTGCTGCAAGAAGGAGAGTTGTAATGTTTGGAACCCCATCCCTGTGGGCCAGCACCGCTTCCGCCCCACTCTTCCTGACTCCTGGAGGTTATCCCATTGCACGTGCAAATCCTGGGATGAGCTACAAATGACATTTTCCCGTTCATTGGACTGGAAGAACTGGGGGGGAGGTTCAGGTCTGTCCTGGGAGCGTGGCTCAAGTTTTCATCAGTGTGGTATTTCCTGCGGGCCGGAGGGACACCTGTGTTTTCCTTTTGGTATTCCAAGGAACATTTGGTGGATCCTGTTGTTTTTCAGGGAGTCCTGTTAGAGCCCATGAGCAGACAGTGGTTTCAAAGGGTGTACACAGGGATCTGGATGAGGATTTTCAAACAATTAGTGTGAGATCTTTTAACAGAGCATCCGTCCTGGAGGGACCTCAGGGTTGGTCTGAAAGGTCAGGAGGTTCAGTGTGATGAAGTTTTAAAGCACTCGTTGACCTTCAGGACCTTGTTTTGTGGTTCTGTTTCATTTCAAAGGGCAAGCACTGCTATTCTTAATTTCATTCTTTGTTCTGTCTAAAGCTGGGTTAGAAGGCTGTAAAATTACATCCGCTGTTTTCCCTTCTGGATCTTTTCCTGCTCCCGAGGACTTTAATGGGAATTGTTGCTCCCAGGGCCGTGCTGCAGCTTCTCTGGAGTCTCCCAGCACCTCTTGGCAGAGGCCAGGAGTTGTGCAGGTGAGCTCAAGGCAGTGCTGTATCCACAGCCTGGAAGCAGCTCCATGAAATCCAATCCCTGTGATCCATAGAAGTGGGAACTGCTGGTTCCTGCTTTCTCCCCTGGATCGGCTTGTTTGTGTTTTTAAAGGATTCGGGCTGGGGTTGTGTGGGGAAGGATGATGACCACGAAGGAGGGTTGGTGTTTGAGAGCTGTGGGATTGTTCAGGGATTCACAGAAAGCCAAAGCTGTGAAATTCCCCAAAAAGGGACACACAGCCCTGGGAATGATGTTTCCAAGCTCTGGGCTGCCCTTTAATCTGCCAGGTGGGCTGAAGGGGAGCCAGGGAGCTGGAAGTCAGAGGAGCCACGGCTCCAAAGTGTCTGGCTCAGCTTTGGTTGCAGGCTCTGGCTCCATGTCAGCTCCTGGTGGGGAGCCAGGGCATCCTGCTTCCCAAACTCCCGGGAGCTGCACCGGAGGGGCGCTGGGAGCAAGTGTTCAGCACTGAGCCATCTCCAGGTGAGGTTGGGGCCGGGCAGGTTTGACACTCCCCAATGGAAACTCACTCTGGGGAAGAATTTCTGGTCAGCGTTTCTAAAATCCAGGGATTTTGGGCTTTTGAAATGAATTACTTTTGTTGATTAAAGCCTTGCTTTGGTAGCAGTTAAATCACCTGGGTTATTTTCCTCCTTGGTGCCCTTGTTGCTGTTTGTTATTCAGGATTTGTGGTTAGTTTTCCGTATCAAATGTCCAGGAGGGTGATCAATACATCGTTCGCATGGTGGAGTGTAAATTGTCACCTACAGCATGAGGAAAACCTGGTTCCCACAGAAGCCAGGAAACATTTCAGCCAAATTAACATCACTGCAGCATACCAGGAATGGAATTCAGACTCTGGTTGTGTCATCAGATTGACTTAAGTGACCTGTAACGAGTTTTAGTCCTTTAAAATGTATTTATTGGTTGGATCTTCACACGTTCTCCTTGGTCAGTGTGATCCCTCTCTTCCATTCACGCTCTGCCAGCACCCATCCTGATTTTCCTTTCCTCATACCCAAGCCCTAAATCCCACTTGTGCCCACTGTGTGAGTTGGTGTTTCCTGATGGGAATTCTTGGTCCAGCCCTTGGAAAGGGAAGTTTTTTTGTATCTCACAGGTGCTTTTCCTAAGAACCTTTTTCCTTTGCCTGTGTGTCGTTCCAGGTAGATGGAATTTTGTGCTGCATTTTTCCAAGGTAAAATTCTGTCCTCTGTGTTCTTTCTATTTTGGAACACGTGGAGAACATGGAGAAAGGAAGGGAAGTGGGAGTGCAACAAACCAACTTGAATCATCAGTGTGGGCAGGCAGATGAACAGGCACACGATGTCCAGGGAACAATAGTGGAGCAAGGGAAATTTCTGTGTAAAAGGTTCCAGAGAGACCCCCAGAATTCCCTGCACATCTGTGGTTTATGGCTCTGGAGACCACCACGGATTTGGACAGGCTTCTTGGTGAGGCTGCAGCTTGTTCAGTCAAGCCGAGGGAATGTTGCTGCTCTGGATGAATCCAGCAGTTATCCTCCGGAATGCCAGGGAAGGCTGGGAATGCAACTGCAGCATGGATTAATGCTGATGCGAAATGAAGTTTGTCTGAGCTGGCCATCAGCAGGTTTGCATTCATGTTTTCCCAGTGGAAGAGCTGTGAGGCACTGGGATGGCTTTCCAGCGGGAGAAGTTGGGGCAAGACCCGTAATTAGCTTGACGATGGCTCTTGTTCAGTTCCTTGGCTACAAAGGAGGCCGTGCCCCGCCACTTCCATCCTCCAGAGGTTATCCTGCACGTCCTGGCATTCCAGCCCCCCTGCCCACCCCTGCTGCCAGCAGCCCCCCATTCCTGGTGCTCCTCAATGAAAGGACCCTGGTGGGGCTGATTCCCGGCTGCGTTTTCCCCCTCGGCTCCTTTGTGCAATCCGTGCTCATCCCAGCCAGCAGCTCCTGTCAGATGCTTTGCCAACAGCAATTGTGATCTTAATATTTCATGCCAGGTTCATCTCGCTGTCCTTGCAGGGTAAATGAGGCTTGTGTGCACTCTAGAGCGCATCTTCCCTTTTGTGAGGCCACAGTTAATTGCAATTAAAGAGGCAGCCTTTGTCCAATTAATGTTATTATTGCTGTGCTCTGCATGTGCTGGAACGTGGGGAATGGCTGACAAATGTTAGGCAAATATAAGTGTGGCCCTGGGATTTTGAATATATTTTAATCACCTGTTTGCCTTGGCAAAAATGTGTATTTTAGATATTCAAATCAGTGGGAAGAGAAATGGGTAACTTTGAGTATAATCTGACATCTGTTCCTTTCTTCCTTTCTGTTCAGCTTCCTTCATTATGCTTTTCCACAGCTCCCTTTGTTCTCAATCATGTTAATGTCTTGGGCTGTTTGTACCGTAGACCTCAATGGGGTTGGGAAAGAGGTTTTGGGTTTTTTTTAGAATTTAAAATTGCTCTTATTATCCCCGAACCCAGTCCTGCCGCCGCTTGTGCGTGTACAAACAGTTTGTGGGTGAGCAGAGTTACCAGCTCCGGGTGTTTCCAGCCCAGTGGAGGTTTGTGTGGACCATCCGAGGGGAATCTCCATGCTTTTGCTGGGAAGCAGCTTCCTTTTCTGAGCATCTGGTGGAGCTGTGGATTGGACTGCACTGAGCAGTGATGGGGCAGAATCATGAATCCTGGAATGGTTTGAGCTGGGAGGGACCTTAAAGCCCATCCAGTGCCACTCCCTGCCATGGGCAGGGACACCTCCCACTCTCTCACATTGCTCCAAGCCCCGTCCAACCTGGCCTTGGACACTTCCAAGGATAGCAAATCCACTGCTTCTCTGGGCAGCTTGTTATGCACCATCCAGATCCCATGTAATCTTCCTTAAGGAATCGTGAGCACAACCATTTACTTAAAGATCTGTGTAGAACAAAAAGCTCTTTTCATTATTACTCTTTGAATTGTGGTGGTCTCTCACCATCAAGCAGGAGGATTGTTCATAAATTGTTCATGTTTGACCACCTCGTGTGGGTGTTGCCGCCTGGATCCCAAACGGGCTTTCCCATCCCTCTGTAGGTACCTCTTGTAGCTCTCCAAAAGTGCCCCCTTTGGAAAAAGAAGTTATTTAGGAAGGAAAACCTGGGGACGCCCTTGTGAGTGCAGCTTCTCCTCTCACTTGGTCAGCTTGGGGGTCACGGCTGCGGTGCCAAAGGCAGGCTGGACATAGAAAGGATTTCAGTTCCTGATGTTCCACAAGCACGCGTTTCCTTCAAAACTGAGCAGGAGAAAAAGCGCGTTTTGCCCGAGGAATGTAATTCCCTCTCCCCCCAAAGAGGTGTTTGTTCGGAGGCTGGAGCAGGTCCAGTTCAAACGCCGAGCGCCGGGGCGTGCCTGAGGCCGTGTGACACGTGTCGGTCCCCGTGCAGGTGCAGGGGAAGAGGGGCTTGGGGCTGCAGCTGGGCTCAGGGGTGGCTTTGCCCTCCCTGCTTGGCATTTACCTGCTCTTTTAGGAGGAGGGATGGAAATCGGCGCTTTTCCTCCCGTAATAAAACCAACTTCTTGCTCGTTAAAGATTGACAAGCGTGGAGACTGAGGTCTTGTGTTTGCCCAGAGAAAAAGCAGGGCATGGAAAGCTCCAGGACAGGCTTCCTTCAGGTGCTGCCTGAGCCTTGACCGGGGAGGAATTCATCCCTTCCCGCCACTGCTCTGGCTTTGAGATCAGGCTCTGCCAGGAGGAGTCGGTTCAGGGGAGTTCTGGCGGTGCTGTTGCTCCTTTAAGGGATTTTTTGGACCTGCCCAGGCCACCCCAGGAGCTCTGGAGCGAGTGCGGGAGGCAGAATAACCTCATCATCCTCTCCTGCTCTTCGTACACGCAGCACTGAGCCCGTCTTTGATGGACCCCAGGTGAAAATTCAGGGCTTGCCATGAAAAATAAGGAGCAGGAAAAGATGACTAACGGAGCACACATAGAGGGAGAAAACCTCAACCGACGCCTCGTTTTCCTCCTGCTCCCGATCACTGGAGGATTTGTCCTTCCCAGTTAGGGAATGTCTGTGTGTGTGTGTGTTTCAGGGCGGTGAGAAGCAGGGGCTCTGCAGTAAGTGAGCTCTGGGCCACACGTCCCACGGAAAGGGAAGGGGAGAATCCGAGCGTTAAGTCCAAACATTGCACTTCTCTCATTTTTACGGCTCGAAAGATTCAGGCGTTTAGCTTTGGAGGAATATATGACATAGAATTTACTGGGTCATCTCCAGCCCTGGC
Organism: Grallaria varia; assembly: GCA_013396735.1. NCBI lineage: Eukaryota > Metazoa > Chordata > Aves > Passeriformes > Formicariidae > Grallaria > Grallaria varia. The sequence continues at coordinate 331,758 of VWZG01009358.1, read as the reverse complement.
TTGTAACGATTGTCCGGCTTCCAAGAGGAGAGGTGTCCAAACGCTCCAGTCCAACAGATCACTTAAGGATGTGGATTCATGTGTGATGGTGATCCTGCTGAGCTCAGAAATGTAACGTGCCAGCGGATGTTGCTGGAGACAACATTTTCCTCCCTGCCCTATCCCGTATCCCTGTTTTGGGGGGATGTTGCTGTTTCTGTGGAGAAATAAAACTCTGGTGAAGTCTCTTGCGATGCAACTGGTAACAGTGAGATCGGAGCGTGATGAATGGCAGGTCCCTTAAACACAGGTTTAGATAAAGTAATGCTGCAAATGATTGATTTTGTGGGCTTGCAATGAATTGTGGAGTCATCCGGTGCTTTTCTTCCTGGAAAACACTTGGGGTTTTTTTTGGGAACACGCCCCTCGGCAGTGCTGTGGGTCTCAGTGAACACACTTGGGTTCTGATACCCTCAGCGAAGCTCAGCCCTACAACCGTCCCGCTAAAGGGACAGCTGGGCTGTGAAACAGGATTTTATCCCCATTATCTCAGGCAGGAAATACTCCTGGGGAGAATTTGAGCCAACTCAAAGGGCAAGAGCCCCACGTGTGACCCCACACGCTCTGTGGGTTCCTCCACTCCAGGAGGATCATTTGCATCTGGGGAAAGGTTAAACCATCCAACTGGGACGCGGAGGAGAAGGAGCTGTGGAAAGGGTTGAAATCTGAAGATGGTCTTTAGAATGCTGAGCTCAGGCTTTCGGTGATGGAGCGCAGGATTGCGCTCTCGGGGCAGGAACTTTCAGATAAAATTTCCAGACGTGATTTGTGCTTTTCAGGCTTCGCCAGAACTAACATTAAACGAGCTGAAGGATACGTCTGGCTTTTGATATCATCTTGATATGTGGTGTTATTAACATAACTCTTAATCTCGTGTCAGGGGAGAGATAAAACCCCCTTTTGGATCAGGATCCCCGGGAAACTGCTGAGCTGGGGAGTTTTTAGGTGAGTGACTGTGTCACACGGAGGGAAGGGGCTGAAACACGTCAGGGCTCTTACAGGTCCCATATGGTGAGAATTGACTTTTTTTTGGCAATTTCCAGGAGATAGCGCCGCGATTTCACTCCTCCGTGTCTGTCACCACGTCATCCAGCGTGGAGAGCAGCACAGAGGAATGTGAGATGAGGATTTAACTGCTGAAGTTGAGCACGTTTGTGCAATTGAGCTTTAACAGGCTTTCACTGAGTTGGGTTTTCCAGGCTCATTTTGGTTTGAAGGTGGATTATCACCCACATGTGTGGTACAGGAGGTGGAAATGGGTAACAGGTACCAGGGATGGGGCAATCCAGGGACTTTTCCATCACACTTCCCTGAGATGCCAATGTCAAGTGTGTTGTTGATGCCAAGAGTGTTGCCAACAAAGTTCTCCTTGATCCCAGTGATCAAGATGCTTCCCTTGCTCAACCTTTATTTTACTATGTTAGAATATTTAGCTTTAGTAAGTGGTGTCATATAAATTGTTAAAAAAAAAAGGCAAAAATATGAATTAAAATTTAAAAAATGGCATTGCCCGTTTCTCAGTTTGTACAGAAGTAGAACATTTAAAATTTCTTCCCCGCTTGTGTGCTTTTTTTTATACCACCCAAGGGATAAAATGCAGCATCGTGATTCAGCCTTCATGAATCCTGTTTGATTAATCTGAGAGAAGCATCCAAAACTCTGAAATTCCTCACAGAAAATTGCATTTTTTGTGTAGTGTTTGTGCGGCGACTTCTTGTTGTGTATTTGGGAATACGAAGCTCCACATCAGGAATTCAGTTTCACCCAACGGGAGCTGTTCCCTTAATTCTCTGTGCAATGTGCTGGTGATTCCTGCTTTGGTGCCGGAGATGTCATCCACAAAAGAGAAGTATTAATAGAAGCATTTATTGTGAATTAGAATTCCCAGAAGCTGAAGGAGAGGACATGAGTGTCCTTCCATGTGGTCCCTTGTTGTCCATCCCGAAGGAGCAGGACTGGGCGCTGGCACTTCAACCTGCACAGGGAAGTGCCATTCCAAACGGTGGGAATCATAGCACAGGATGCTCCAAATCGTTGGATTTCACCAAAAAAATGAAGCGACTGAGCTTTTTCTCTCCCCCTGTCCCGGTGGTTCCTGTTCTGCCCCATTCTGTGGGTCCATTCATCCTGGCCCGGTTTCCCTGTTGGCACCAGTTTCTCCAGTCTCTCCAAACACTGGGCTGTTCCTCGCTCTGGGCAGAGGAGGATCCAGCAAACAGCTGGATTGTTCCAAGGGCGAGTTGCACAAACTGCTGTCCTGCCACTTCCCAAGGATCCTCAGGGTCAGGAGGCTGATTTTGCAAGAGTTTGGGCAAAAATGTTGTACACAAGATGGAGAATATTATTTATAAAGCTCTGCTGCTTCTGGCGTGACAGGAAGGTTTTTAACATCTTCTCATACTTGGCCAACAGCTTTATTCAGCTTTCTTTCCTGAAGGTTTTTAACTCCACTTTTACACCTCATCAGCTTCCTTCTTGTTCCTTCCTAATACATTTTTGGGGGGAATTAATTGGGATGCTGCACTTGGAACGAGCTCACTTGTGTTTTCCTTGGGAAGGAACAAGTCCTGTGGAGCGCTGAATGCTCCGGTTCCTGATACGGATAATCACTGGTGGGAGCTCATTGAGCACTTTTTGAGAAATCCTTGGTGGAAAGATGCTGGAAACCAATGCAAAGAATGGTAAAATAGAGGATTGGGTCGTGTCTCATGCTTGTAAACCAGTTCCTAACTAGTGCCTAAGTTATGGAACAGGCTCTCCTGTTTGAGCAGGATCCGTGGGGCTCAGGAATCCTTGGAGTCTCAGGATCCCAACGTGTGCAGGGCCTGTTTTTATGGCATTGTGTATGTTGCTCTTCCACCAACTAGGAATTTAAAAGCTTGATACAGGCACCTCTTGAATGGTTTTATGGTTTGTTTCTTTTTTTTTTTTTTTATTGCTTGTAGATTGGTATTTATTCCAGATGTAGCTTGGGATTTATTTATTTACTTAACTCATTGCCTACGTGTGAATCAGTGCCCTGTCGGTTCTCCTGGGAGGGGAGAACTTGACCACGTTTCAGCCTGTCCAAGGAAAAGGCAGGTGGAAGAGTCTGGGATATGTGGGATTTCCTACTCCGTTCCTACTCGGAGCAGGAGATCCTACAACTGATGGAAAGCAGTGGCATGAGCTGATTAATGACGGGGCTCACCAGGGCTGACGTTTGGGGTTACATTTTTTGAAAGGCACTTCTGAAACTGAGCCTCTAATGTTATTTTACAGCCTTTTTTTTTTTTTTTTAATGCTTTGAAATTCCTCTAGCAGTACAGAATGTTATTTTTCCCTTTTTATCAAATTTTAAGGGTATTTCGGCAATTAAACTCGGTGCACTTCAGCCAAAGAACATAGTGCAGTTGGGTTCTTTGGCTTGATAGATGGCAATTAGGTTGGAGCAGAGCACACATATTGCTGTGCTTGGCACCTTGTGAAAAGCAAATTCCAGAAGAAGATGGGAAAAATATGCAGGATTGGGACAATTTTTACCATGTAAGTGGATGGTGGGATATAAATTGCTGTTGTCCTGCTCGTGAGGGTCCGTCTTGTATCCCAAACACATCCTGGAAGATGTCCCAGCAATCTGCTTTCGGATTAAGTGCTAATCCTGGCCTTGCAGATTTATTGCTCGTGAGCTGGAAAAAGAAAGCTGGGAATGGGATATTCTGGCAGTGGTTATCCTGTGTTGGTCCCAGAGCCAGCCCGTGCACGGATAGCACCCGAAATGGGGCTGTTTTCAGCAAGTTTGGAGTTTTCCAGGTGGGAATTACTTTGGCAGGAAAAACAGTAGGAGACTAAGATGCTGTTGTCTTTTTGGGGAGCCCCGTGGCATTGCTGCTTTTCAGCAGGCACCGAGTTGGGATTTGGGACTCCCGGGAGCTGCATAACAAGCCAAAGAGTTGCTGGATTGAAGAGTCTCTGAATACTCCTTGGAAGTGGAACTACCCCAGCACTGTGAAACATGAGGGTGCAAACTGCCTTTGGGGAAGTCCCCAGATGCAGAATTTTTGATGTCCAGGCGTCGATCCAACCTGGTAGGAGATGTCTCCTCATCCAGGTGGAATCTCCAGCGGCAGGGCTGGGTTAGTGCTGAGCTATTCCTGCTGTCCCTGGGGAGCAGCCTCGGGAAGGAGCCGACTCCGAGGAGTCACGGGCCATTCCTGACCTCTCTGCCTCCAACTGAGAGGGAACAGCCCAGGAAAAGGCATTATTTTCCCTGTATCCTGTCCCTCTCACCTGCTCTGCGTTCCCTCACCCTTTTTGTCCTTATCCCAGTTGTCCTGTGCAGGAGGGAAAGCTTTGAACCACCACTGAGCATCTTGTGGGAGAAAAGCTTTTTAGCCCAGGTCTAAATGAGACAAGGTCTAACAAAGCAGAGGACTTTTCCACCTGTTCCTTTGCCCACATTTCTCTCCAGGAGCAGAATTCCATTCGTTTAATCGTCTTTCGAAATCACATAGGAAAGGTTGACTTGTTGGAGCTCAACAAAACCACCATAAGCACCGGAAAAAGGGACTTGGTTTCCTTCAGTTCCTCCCTTTGATCCCAGAACTACAAAATCAGTTCCAGTTCCGGCGTCACCTCCGTAATTCCATCATTTTCCGGGGATTCCTCTGTGGCCTCCTCGTGGGCAGTGACAGGTTTGCTGCCGTTCGGGCTCCTCAGTGGTGGGTCACGGACGGGAAGGGAATCAAGGCCAGTTGTAGCTCCGAGTGGGAATTCTCTGGCTGCTGCAGTTCCTGGGTTTAATGTGGATTCAGCTCCGAGTTTGTGTCCTGGGCTGTGCCCGTTTCCATAGTGTTTAGCTGGAAATCATGAGCTCATTTAAGAGTCTCCGTTTTGTAGTTCTTAAAAAGCCCCTGAGTTGTCTTAAAAAAAAGCTATTTTTACTTATTGCTTTTAATAACCATGTTCCTGTGTAGAGAAAACCCTTACTGAGGAATTCCAGCAAGGTGAGGATGTCACTGCATGTCACACCAGCGCTGTCCAAGAGGGTGTCCAGGGGAGTTATCCCTGAGGGATAACTGCTGGAACACCTTCCAGGTGCTGCCAGAGGGTTTGGGGAAGCAGCTGTTGAGTCTAGTCCGGAGCTGTTGGGGAATCCAACAATTCCTCTGGATGACTGATGGCATATCCAAAGTGATTTTGGGGGTTGCCTTAATTCCAGATTTCCTTAAAAAAGCTCCCATGGCCACATGGCATTGACCAGACTACCTTTGGGAGAAGGTCTGGGAACGGAGCTTTCATCTTCCCAGCCCTCCTGGGGAAAAATGAGGACGTTAATGGAGTAGTACTTAACAAAACCAAACTGCTGCAACTTGTGCTTTTAATCTATCCGGGATAAAAATGTGCCTTTTTTTGGTCAGGATTGAACAGTTTCCCAGAATGGAACTTCAAAAATAAAAACAAACCCCATAGTCTAGAAAACAACATATGTATGTTGTTATACAAATATATATAGACTGTTGTATAAAGCATATAAACATGTATCTTCGGGGAATAACTTCACTGAATATGTGAACATTTTTATCTCTGCTTTAATGCAACTTTCAGCAGAGGGAACGGTGAGTTCTACTTTAAAAAATCCCACAAACGGAAGGGTAAATTTAAAGGATAAATTTTATATTGCCTGACATATGTAGTGCTAATATACTGATATTAAGAATACCTTTGAGTATCAAATTAAGAGGTGCCGCATGGAACATTTCAGGATGGCAGGGAGTTTCTGGAGGGTGTTTTCTAGTATTGTCCCCAAATGAGGTGGTTTTGGTTTATGTATTTAATTTTTGCAATAGTTTTGCAGGTGGGGCCACAGCTGGAGCTTGGCTGGGGTTCTGTGCCCGGGGTAGGCAGAGCTCTCCAAAAATAAATGAGCTGTCGGGACTGTTTGGACAAGGGCTGGGGAAGGCACAATAATGAACAAGATGGTTTGAAAAGCCAAGTTTTCTCGGGCTGTTTGTTTTTCATGGGATTCCCCAAACAGGAGGTGCTGTTTGTTGTCTGTGGGGCAAATAAACGCCACGAGTTTGCAGCTCCGAGTCATTTGCAGAACATAATCAAATATCGGATAGTCCTTCCAAAGAATCCCATCTGGTGCAGGAGAAAAGGGTTTGTGCGGCCCCTGATTTAAAGGCTAACTACAGGCTGGAATTCCCTGTGGTTTCCTTAGGAAGTGGGTAAATAGAGCGTTGTGCAGGTGCGAAGGGGATGTGGCATCCCAAGGACACGGTGCTTTGGGAGAGGCTCCGGCTGCCCTTCCCGCCCGTCCCCCCGGAGCTCGGAGCTCCTCAGCTCTGGTTTTTATCAGTCCCCCGCGCAGACTAAATAGAAATTAATGCCCTGTTCATCAAAAGAAGCAGTAGGGAGTTCGCTGTGTTCTCGAAGCCAGGCTCTCCTGCGGTGACGGAGCACCTGCCCTGCAATCCCGCTGCTCTCCGGAGCCCTGGAATGCAGGTGTGGGGCTGGGAATGCCCACGGTGGGGAACTCTGTCCCTGCAGTTTGGGTCCAGGGTCAGTCCTGCTCTCTGTGCCCTTCACATCCCCGTTTTCTTGCCTTGCGGGTGATTATGGGATGAATTCAGCTGAGCTGAGTCTAACCCACAAACTGCAACCACCCCTGTGAGAATTCAGAGCTCTCTTTGAATTTATCCGTGTTATTTTCCTGCTCTCTGGTTTGTGTGTTAACAAGGGACGTAGGACTGTGTTCGTGGCAGCGCAGACCCTCAAGGGCTTGGCTGCTACTTTCAGTTTTCTTTTGAAAAGAAACTAAGTAAAATAATAACAGCAGCAATAACAATAATAATAATAATAATGGTTGTTACTTTTAGTTTTATTTTTAAAAGGGACTAAGTGAAAGAATAATAGTAGTAGTAGTAGTAATAATAATAATAATAATGATAATAATAATCAGAAGCTCCGTTCCCTTCCTTGGACATGCTCCAGCACCTCCATGTCCTTTTTGTCATAAGTGGCCCAGAACTAAAGCAATTACATTATTATATTGCTGAATAGCCAAATATGAGATGTTTAGGTTTAAAATACCTGATCTCTTCTGGCCAAGGAAGTCCCAGCGAGCACAAGAGGAAGCCACAGGGACCACCTTTGGTGGGTGTGGGCTGGGTGTTCACTGCACAAAACCATCTGGTCCATCTGGGTGCTCCTCGAGTGCTCAAGTTTCTGTCCTCACGCAACCCCAGCGCGGGGTGTATAAAGGAAAATGCTCCTTTGCAGAACCTTATGATTCCAGAATGATTTGGGTTTTGCTGCACAGGGTTGGTCCATGGAGCTTTCAGAGTCCATGGACTGGGAGAAGAGAAGGATCCAGGGAGAGCTCGTTGCATCCCGTGCCTTGTGGAGGCTTATGGAAAAGAGGGAGAGAGTGACAGGACAAGGGGCAGTGGTTTCCAACTGGGAGAAGACAGGGATAGATGGCATATTGGGAAGGAATTCCTGGCTGGGAGGGTGGGCAGGCCTTGGCACAGGGTGCCCAGAGAAGCTGTGGCTGTTCCTGGATCCCTGGAAGTGTCCAAGGCCAGGTTGGACGGGGCTTGGAGCCATCTGGGCTGGTGGGAGGTGTCCCTGCCCATGGCAGGGGGTGGAATTAGGTGGGTTTTAAGGTCCCTTCCAACCTGAAGCAGTCTGGGATTCCCTGATTGCCTCCATTCCCTCCATCCTGCTTCCCTCCATTCCTGTTTGTTCCCTTCCAGTGTCTCAGCCATGGGAGGGACTGAAAGGATGCTGCAGTGGGACGCAGCCTCAGTAACAAATCACTTGTGGAGTTTGAGGTTTGGATCTCCACTTGCATCACTCATCTTTTTCTTTGAGAGCTGAGAATTGGCACTGAGCGGATTTTTGGAGCTTTTAGTGTGTAACCGACAGAAAATGTAAAAATAATTGTTAAAACACTGGAAAAAAAGATTCACTTTGACTCAGAGTATTTTATTAGAGGAAACCAAACCATCTTGTCCCATTCTGGCTGTTTTAAGTTTTCAATTGTGTTCAGCAACAATTTGAAATGAAAGGTCATTTTCAGCTGCAGTAATGACTCTTTTCCCCTGAAGCCATTCAAAAAGGATTCAGAATGGTATGAAGCTTTTGTTTTTACATAAACAATTCATTAAGATCAACATGAACCTGCAAAAAAGAAAAGAAAAAAAAAGGTGCCATCAATCAACATGTGTTTTTGCTTTAAAAAAAAAAAAAGCCAAGAGCTGTGGGTTGATTATTTTGCCCCAGCCCAAATTTATGGGCGGCCATAAATCAGCTGCCCCCTCCCAGGCTGTAAAGCAATAATGCTTTATATAATAAATGCTTTATACAACGCTGCTCTTGTTCAAACGCAGTATTTAGATAGCAAAGGCTCTGCTGCAGGAGCTGGAGGGATCTGAGAGGCCGGGCCGGGTCCCGCTTCCCAAATCCCTGGGAATTTGGGGGAAGGAACGCAGCCAGATCCCTTGGGAGATGGCACCGTCCTGCCAGAGCCTTTCGGAGACTTTATTTAATGAAAACAGTGAGAAACGTGCACTCTTCTGATTCATTGCCTGGGCAGCCTTGGGAATTAATTAATAACTCTCGGAGGTTATTTGTGTAAGTCTGGAGGAGCAGGATATTATCTAGTCTGTCCCCAGGGCTTCACCTCCTCGGCGCAGTAGCCAGGATGTCTGCGAGGGCTTGGAGAGCCTTTTCCCCCCTCCGAGCCCATCTGTTCCCTGGATGAGCTGCACTGGGACTGGGCTGCCCTTTGAAGTTTGTTTGGAGTCCTGTCTAGATTCCCAAAAAATTCTTTCCTCCCCGGCTTTGCTCTTCTGTTAAGCAAAGCTAAAAAGATTTTAAAAAAAAAAACAAAACCAAAACTCTTGCCTCTGAAAAAAAAAGTAATTTTTCATGCCAGTACCAGCTAAACTCGGAGAGATGAGAGCGCTCGGAATTCACGTGGTGGCCCCCAAACTGCTGGGTTTTTATAAACCCACCCCAAACGACTTTGTTTGGGGGCAGAAATAAAAACCCCGTCCCTGCATGAGGGCAGCCCGTGCTGGTTGGGTTCTGTATGGCAAAGAAACACCAGATTTTAGGGTTTTGCTTGGTTTTTGGTTCAGGTAACGCTCGTGGTTGATCTCCCACACAGACACTGGGGGAAGAGAAGTTTTAGTGCTTTCAAATGGGCATGGAGACCCACCCTGTTATTTCTCAGTCATTGCTCATTGTGTTAAAATTTGTTCACAGAGCCAAACAGATTTTGGGGGGTTTTTTTAATCATAATGGAGAATTCAGAGTCAAGTGTAGTGTATTCTTTTATAGACGACCACTGTTGATTTTCCTCTTAATGTTTTTTACCTTTTTTTATGTGCAGTCATTATCTCCTTGGGGTTAACGCTTCTGGTGTTTATTTGANGTTTTGGTCACTTGTGGGTTTTGGTCCCTTGAAGGTTTTGCTCGCTTGTAGGTTTTGCTCACTTGTAGGTTTTGCTCACTTGTAGGTTTTCCTCACGTGTGGGTTTTGCTCACTTGTAGGTTTTGCTCACCTGAAGGTTTTGCTCACCTGAAGGTTTTGCTCACTTGTAGGTTTTGCTCACCTGAAGGTTTTGCTCACTTGTAGAATCGCATAAACCACGGGAAATTTCATTAGAGCTTTTTGTCAAATTAATCCAGATATTCCCAGAAGCTTTTTTTTGACTTCTAGGATGTGCAGAAATCATGGTAAATTTTTGAAGCTAATTCTGTTTTATATCTATTAAAAAAAAAAAAAGAACTTTTCCTGACAATTCACATTGCCGTGCTTGAAGCTGGCACAAATTTCATCTCAAAAATCTTGTAAGAGACTAAATTGTCTTTTTTTTTCCCCCCGTTCCCTTCTTCTCCCCAATCCAAACTAGTCCCAAGGACAATGTTACTCCAGTGGAACGCAGGCCCAGGGCTGGAGGGTGGAGGATCCTGGAAGCTGAAAGCACGTGCCAGACCAGATCAGTGTTATTTTTAGTTTAAAAGGGAGCAAAGGAATTGATTCTCATCCCTGATAACAAAGGAGGATCCACAATTTTGTGGTCACCTCTTTACCTAAATTACGTGGAGAGAACAAATCCTTAGTGGGGCTGTCTTTGGTGGAAATCTGATCCCAGAGCCCCAGAATGAGGTTGGAAAAGCCCTCCCAAGGTCATGGCGCCCAACCTTTGGCCCATCCCCAAAGTGTCCCCCAGCCCAGGGGCACCGAGTGCCACGTCCAGTCATTCCTTGGACACCTCCAGGGATGGGGATTCCACCCCTTGGATGCTCCTGTGCTGGCTGAAAGGAGGGAGGGAGAAAAAGGAGGGAGGGAGAAAGGAGGGAGGGAGAAAAGAAGGAGGGAGAAAAAAGAGGGGGTGAGAAAGGAGGGAGTGAGAAAAAGGAGGGAGGGAGAAAGGAGGGAGGGAGAAAAGAAGGAGGGAGAAAAAAGAGGGGGTGAGAAAGGAGGGAGTGAGAAAAAGGAGGGAGGGAGAAAGGAGGGAGGGAGAAAAGAAGGAGGGAGAAAAAAGAGGGGGTGAGAAAGGAGGGAGTGAGAAAAGAAGGATTGAGAAAGGACAGAGTGACAAAAGAGGGAGTGAGAAAGGGGGGAGGGAGAAAGGAGGGAGTGAGAAAGGAGGGAGGGAGAAAGGATGGAAGGAGGAAGGAGGGAGGGAGAAAGGAGTTCACATCCACAGTGCCAAGTGGGGAACTTTTCCCTAGGAATGTAACACTGCCTGGGAATAAATCCTAACTTCAATGCTTCCAAAGTTCCCCTTTCAATTAGAGTGCTTTTCTTTTCCCCAGTTGACTCCTTCTCTTCCCTCCAGCTTCTCCCTGGCACACGCTCCCCAGGGAGGCACAATCCGACTCCCCTGAATCTCCGAGGTCAGAACGAAAACAGGGCGACTCTTTATTTGGTGGGATGACTCAGGAACTGGAGAGTTACTCAGCTGGAGCGGAGCCTTGCCAGGGAAAAGCAGTTGGATTCATTAGCTTTGGGAAGGCGTTTTTCGTCACGGAATGGGTGGGAAGGACCCAGCGCTGCCAAGTGGGAGAGAAGTTTTGCCCGAGGGAAAATCTGGTGGTTCTCCCAGGTTGGGCTCCCAGCACAGCTCGGGCTCTTCACCTGGGTGGGCACGGGGAGCTCGGGGCAGGAGCAGCATCCCGTTTCTCCCTCCCCTGTTTCCAGGGATCTTCGTCTCTGGTGGAAAGCAGTGGGCACCCTTTGTGTCTTTACAGAGGGAAGGTGCCTGGGGTCATCCTTTGTGACCCAAACCAGTCCTGAGAGCCCTCAGGGACCGGCCTTAGCTCTCCTTAAAAACTCCTGGTGGGGTTGGGAGGCACATGGAAAACGGGAGCCTGGCAAACCCAGCACGGCCCAAGGCAAAGGAGAGGGTTGGATAAACCCTCCCCTTGAAGACAAGCGATTCAAACTTCATTTTTTACTAAATTAGGACTATTTAAGGGAGTGTATTTCCATCGTAAATTTTTTCAAAATTCTGGTTTGTGAGAAAGGCTGGTTTATTTTAGATTATTTTCATAACGACTCCCGTAGGTTTGTAGGCTGGCTTTTTAAACCAGTCCGGCTGGTTTGATCTTGTAAAAAGAAATAAAATAAAAAAAAAATGTAAGGGGAGGACCCGTTTGTAGTTAAAACAACTGACTTAGGTCTTGCTTTTGGGTAAAATCGAGTTTATTAGATGTATTGTATTTCTGCTCGTCTGTGGTTTGTCACAGGCAGGGAGTTGGACTTTTGGGTGCACACAGAGCATGAGTTTTCCTTGAGACTTGTTTCCAAAACGCTTTTAAAGAGGTATGAGCCAGGTAAATGTGGGCTCCGGCTGGAGCCTGCCCTTCCCAGGGGTGGCATTTGGGAGCACTTGGATGTCTCAGTGAGCGTGGAAGGGGAAGATGCTCCAGCAGCATCCTGGGGACCGGCGGCCCGGCTGATGTGATATTCCAGTCATTAAACACGAGGGATTTGGGATGGGGGCACAAGGCTAGACCCTTCCCCTCCGTGTGACACCACGGGGGACACGCTCTGCTGTGACAGGGGAGGGGCCTGGCAGTGGGAGCGGGATGGATCCCATTCCCCTCCCCTGGATGAACCGATGGAAAAGTCTTGGCCGGCGATTCCTGTTGGAAGCTGTGTGGGATCCCAGCCCTGGAGCTGCTGTTGCCCTGCATTGCCAAAGCAACGTGGGTCACTGGAATGGATTTTTTGGATGTGTTTTCATCCAAAAAAAAAGCAGTTCCTCTGGAAGAGATATGTGGGATGAGGGTAATGCTTGTTCACACGAACACACAGCAAGGGTCTGTCCTGCCTTTCCCAGGAACGTGGCTTTTTGGGCAGCGTCTGAGGTCCAACAGCAGACCTTTCAGGAACACGTCGGAGGATTAAGAGCAAGTGGCAGCAGAAGTGTCACACTGCTTGGGGACATGCCTTTCACCCAGATTTAGTTGCTGGTGCCTGTGTGACGTGGAGACCTTTAGCCTGGAGAAAAGGAGGGTCGGGGGAACTTTCTCCTTCTCTGCAGCTCCCTGCCAGGAGAGGGGACCCGGGATGGGTTGAGCTCGGCTCCAGGGAACAGGGCCAGGAGGAGAGGGAATGGCCTCAGGCTGGACCAGGTGGCACATCAGGAGGAATTTCCTCCTGGAAGGGGTGGTCTGCCATTGGAAGGGGCTGCCCAGGGAGGTTTGGAGTCCTCAAGGAATGACAGGGTGGCACTCAGTGCTCTGGGCTGGGGGACAAGGTGGGCATCGGGCACAGGGTGGGCTTCATGGGCTGGGAGGGCTTTTCCCAACTGAAATTATTCTGGGATTCAGAGAAGGTAGAAATCCGAGAAAAATGTCGGTGGGAAGGAGCCTCTGGAGGTCACCTCACCTGACCCCTGTCAGGACTGACTCCAAAGTGCTCTCCAGTGGCCCGTGACCTTGTTCTTTGTGGTGTAAAAAACGTGCAGAGGTGGAGGTGCTGCAGCCTCTGTGGGGTCATAGTGGGCAGAGGTGGAGGTCATGGAGCCTCTGTGGAGTCAAAGTGGGCAGAGATGGAGGTGCTGGAGCTTCTGTGGGGTCAAAGTGGGCAGAGGTGGAGGTAGTGGAGCCTCTGTGGGGTCAAAGTGGGCAGAGGTGGAGGTAGTGGAGCCTCTGTGGGGTCAAAGTGGGCAGAGGTGGAGGTGCTGGAGCCCCTCTGTGCCCCTGCTCTGCTGTTCCTGACAGCAAAGGTCAGGCTGTTCGGCTGCAGAGGAGCCACAGTGACCTCATGGTTGGCTCCAGGGATTCACATCATTCCTCAGCCAAACCATGTCCACCCCGGTGACCTGGGCAAGGGCTTGGATCATCTCCCCTGGCCCCCCTGGTGGATCTGCGATCCCAATGGCAGCACCTCATTCCTTGCTCCGTGCCGTCCATTAAAATTGCAGGTTTGGGAATTAATTGTCTGTTAATGCGTTGGGACAGTGGGCAGGGCCATCCTCAGGCAGGAGCTCTGATGTGAAGTGACAGCCAGAAAGGGCCACGGGACTGAAAAGCCGTGCAAATATTTCTGAGATGATCCAAAAAGACCCTGAGCTGCCCACAAGGTAAATGTCAAAATACCTCAGCGGCGTGTTCTGAGCAAAGCAAGTTGGTCCTGCTGCATCTAAATATCTTTTTTCCACATCTATTAAGCTGCATTCATTGGTGATTATTAGGAGTGTTAATCCCTCTGGCGGTTTTGTAAGGAAGGTGTGGCAGGAGCCGGTGGAAGAGACTCAGTCAGCTCCGGGTTATTGGGAATACAATAGTATGGAAGTGGTTTTGCTTTATATAGGGAACTGCTAATTGGGCGTTAGGGGCTGCTAACTTTATAGTCTTGTAAAACTGCAACCACCGAAGCTGCCACTTGTGGAAGGTCTCCAGGGGGAAAAGCAAGTTTTCCTGTCACTCTGCGGAAAAGGTTAAGGAACAAACAGAAGGAGCCGTTGTTTTGTGCTTCGGTGATTCACAGCTCTGTGATTTTAAGCGGGATTTCGGGTGCCCTCGTGGTGTTTGCAGGCTGGTTGTCAGTGCTCACCTGAAAACAGCAGAACTGATTTTAAAATGCCGCCAACTTCATTTGGCAGCTCAAGGTTCCCATTCCCTCTCCCTGTTTTCGGAGAGCCAGGAAGTTGAAATACGTTCCCTGCAAGGTTGTGCCACCCGAACCCTGGGTTTGGATGGTGGGCGCAAAGGTGGGCTCTTCCAGAAGAGGCTGTTGCACAGAATTGTGGAATGCTGGAATGGTTTGGGTTGGGAGGGTCCTCAAAGCTCATCCCATCCGACCTCCTGCCATGGGCAGGGACACCTTCCACCAGCCCAGGTTGCTCTAAGTCCTGTCCAACCTGGCCTTTGGCACTTCCAGGGATGGAGAATCCACAGGGATCTCTCTGTGTGTCTGCCTAGAGCACCCATTTTGCTCATTAGTTGATTCCCAGTGAACCATCATTCCCAGGAGAGGTCACAGTGGAAGTTCTGCTCGGAACTATCCCGTCTGGGTCCAGTTGCTGATGTGAAACAGTGTCAGTATTTTCTGCCCTCAGAGGAAGAAATAATTGCATTTAAATACAGACCACTCATAGCTTCTACCCTTTTTTTCTTGCATAAATAACAGGAATAACAGTGAAAGGGTCTTGAGGATTTTCAGAAATCAAATCTCTCTGAGAGAATAAAAAACATAATTTCCTTAACTTGTAAGATGTATTTAAATCTGTGTATTGGGCCTGGAGGGGCTGCACTGCTCTGCTTGTGCAGGTACACGCAGTAGTGAAGGCAATAAAACCCCCAAAGTGCTCAGTGCTCTCCACTTATTCAGATCAATTATTGTGCTTTCATGGGTGGAAACTGCACCCCCAAAGACGATCCACCTCCTTGGAGATTATGGGATGGAGGGCGGTGTTCCTGAACTCTGCATGCGCAAAACGTGGGGTTGGGAGCCAACCATTCCCAGGTTTAACCTTCATTATTTCCTGGGACAGCCCCTGGAGGTATCAGCTTTATAAATAAAGTTGTTGTTGGAGGTGTTGGGGGCTTCCCTCCCACTCTGCTTCCTGGGATGCTGTTTGGAAGCCCTGGAAGCGCGACCCGGTTGAATCTTGGTGATTTATCGCCTTGAAGTGACACCCTCAACTGTCCTACACTGGGAAGGAGAGGAAATGCCATTAAGAAAATGGGCACAGGACGACCAATGTTCTCCAGGTGACAGATCCCCATGTGTCCCTCCATGCTTGGGAAATGGGGAACAGCGAACTGGTGATGGAAAAGTGGCTGTGTACCTTTTTGGGGGGGAGTCCCCATGGCACCGCAAACCCTCGATGCCGGTTCAGATGTAACCCCCACCCCGGAGCCGTGCAGCAGTGATTCCAGGAGCAGACACCACATTTACAGGATGGTCCTTCCAGCCCCTCCCATCTGCCTGCCACAAGGCAGGGCAGGGAGGGCTGAGTGTTCCTGGCCAAGCTGGAGGGGGCAGTGGGCTTTTCCAGTGGTTATCCAAGCTCTGCGAGGATTCACGTGGGCTGGGAATTAGGGTCTGCGTGATGAGCTGGTCTGCTGGCTCGGGAGGGCTCCAGCAGTTCCCAGAGATTCCCGAGCTCCAAACCCCTCCGTAGCCAAGGGGAGTTTTCTCTCCATCAGCTCTGCAGGCAGCAAGAACATTCCCATCCCTCCTTCCACATCCTTCCTAACCTCCCAAGTGCCACTCCATGGCTGCGTGCCAGATGTCCTGGGAGGAGGCAGGGGGGAGGGATATCCCACTAATTTCTGCTGGAATTATTCTTAGTCGGCGAAGGAAATGAGTGATTAAGTGTACATGAGACTCGCGAGTGGCCGGCGCATTATCAGGGCTGGTATTTCAACTATGTCCAGCACATGCAGAAGGGAGAGGGAAAGTATTTCCTGATCTGGGGCTCTGCCTTTCTTCTGGGCTGATCCTGAGATAAGGGCCCTGCTCCAGGGATGGCTGGCTGGGAGACACTGGGATTGATGGTCTGGGAGCCAGGGCAGAGCTTGGAGATTCCCAGTGCAAAGCTGAGCTTCAACTTTCAGAGCTCTCAGGCTGTGCTTTTGTGTGTCCCCTCACCTCCCTGCCAAAAAAAAATAGCTTTTGTAGCCACAAAGAGATATTTAACTCCTTAAGAAAAGCTGGAGACAAGAAAACAGGGATTGTGTTGTTGTTTTTCCTACAAATCTTCGTGGCTCTTGTAGTGACGTTTGAACGTCAGCTCCACCACCAAGGGGGTGAACATCTCACACAGACCTCCTGGAAACGGGGGAATGGCACATTTGCTCCCTGCTTTTATTTAGTTCAAGTGTTAAACAGAGATAATTGCATTCAAATAATTTCAAGTAAATAATAATTGAAAATAAATTTGAGGACCTGTGTGAGGACGGAAAAATGGCTCTTGCCAGGTCAGTCCTCCAAGTCTTGGGCAGTAAAGTGAGTAGATAATTAGTGAGCTCTATTAAGGAATTAATGTGTTTGGTGGACTTCCTGAGCATTCCTTCCCACGGGACTTCTGTGGTGCCTCTGGCCAGATGTGCTGCCCTCAGTCCTGCTGTTTAACCAGGTGCTTTCTGCCTGACTTTAGCTTTGAATTCCCAATTCCAAAGGCGGGTCTGGAGGCTGGAGGAGATTCTCTAAATCGAGAGAGACGATGGAAAGGTTGGGAGGGACCTCTTGCAGCCCTGTGCAGGTGATCTCTCTGGGCTTTCTTGGGTTTTCTGGTACCAAGTGGAAGCGTGCTGAGCTGGTTTGAGGCTCCTCGGGACGCAGCCTGTGGTGCCAGCATGTCTTGCAGGAATAGTTGTGCCTGATGCAACGCTTTGGCTTCATCCACCAAAACCTTTAAAGCACCATCCGAACCGACAGGAACCTCTCCCTTGATTTTTTAAATGGGGAATTCTTAGCAACTCGTCAGCAAACCGTAGCTGGAGCACACAGGGAGGCTCTGAGCTGAATTCAGGGTCGTATTGATGTTATATCTGTCCAGAGAAAAGTTTGATGAGAAGGATCCAGGAAAGTCTTAATGGAGACTAACAAGTAGTCCACAATTAAGGAGATTTAAATGTATGTAGTGAGTGATGGGAAGTGCCTTCTGTGGAGCAGCGTGGCTGGTAAGGAGGAAAATGGGAATAATTGACTGCTGTGCTGCTTGTTAGAATATTGTGGGATCTGAGGGAGAGCCCTGTGCTGGCACTGAGGGGCACCGGGTAGTTTGGGAACATTTCAGTGTAAATGGAAGCATTTCCATGGCACAGACACTGCTGATTGTGGTACCTTGTGGCAGTTACATTTTCACACCAGTGGTAACACGGAGTTCCCTCTGGAATACCTGTTGTGGCAGCCCTGGGAATGCCCTCACGGCTTGCTTTGGAATCCTAGGCTCTCTTGTAGTTTTGTTTGCTCTGCCTGCTGATTCCTCAGAGCTGTGCCAGTTGTTTATCTCCGTCATCGGGGAATATCTGATCTGCTGGCATGTAAATACAGCAGCTGTTATTTGTGGAGCCTTTGTGGTGGGGGACCTACAGGTTATTAGGGATGATTATCTGTGCTGTTGTATTGCTCACTGGTGCAAACAGATTTATGTGGTTTATATATATAAAATATTATATCATCATGGCCAGGCTTCGCGAACAAAAATTTGGGAAGGGCTCTACCCACACTTGCTGCAAGCACGTTGATGGCTAAAGAGGCCGATGTGAGATAGGCAAGTCTGGTTGCAAATATTATTTTATATATATATATATATTAAAAAAAAACAGCAGAGGACAGTAATCAAATGGCACCTGGTCTGGTGGAAGGTGCCCCTTCCCATGGGAGGGTGTTGGAGCTGGATGAACTTTAAGGTCCCTCCAAACCCAAAGCATTCCATGATTCTGTGATACAAACAAACCCCCAGCTGCTCAGATCCGTGACCCCATGCTAGTGGACCTCTACTCTCAAAAAAAGTGTCACCTGGGAAGGTGATATCTGGGAATATACAGATCCTTCTGGGATGCAGCAGTTTTTGGAGTGGAATTGGTTTGGGGTGCTCTGTCCCAATCCTGAACCCCAGTCGTGGGGCTTTCTGGAGTGGTGGCCGTGGCTTTACTTGGCGTTTGCAGGGAGATGTTGGGCATTCTGACAGAATTTACTGAAAAAATACGTGGTTTTTGGTGTCCTGCAGCAACCTCTGAAAACATGGGAACACACGGGTAGGGATGGGAATCCCTGGAGCCAAGGTCAGGGCTGCAGAGCAAGGACCCGAGTGCTGATTGCTGAAGTTGTGTCAGAGGCTTCCTTCCCTTCCCTTCCCTTCCCTTCCCTTCCCTTCCCTTCCCTTCCAAGGGAGGGTTAGGCAAGGCAAGGGGAGGGCTAAGCAGGGAAAGGCAAGGCAAGGGGTAGGCAAGGAGGGCAAGGCAGGGCAGGGCANCCTCCCGCTCCCCTCCCCTTCCCTTCCCTTCCCTTCCCTCGGGAGGTGACTCTCGGAGGTGGGTGCTCCTGGTGGGGGTCAGGTCTATGGGGCCAGGGAAACAGGGATGGCTTCACTGAGGATCATGCTGTTGCAACACGTTCCATTGCTTTGGGTGTAGTCGACCCTCCCATCGTGCCTCAGGTCGATCCTTGCCGTATTCATACGAGCAGAGCCCAGGATGTTTTCTTGGCATGGGCCAAGTGACATCACACGGCCCGTAACGCGATCCCGGCTTGGAAGGGCTTTGGGACGTGGAGGGAAATGAACCCTTGGAGCCCCAGCGCGGGGCTGGAAGGGACAGGGATGTGATAACTCTTAAAGAAACCTCCTACAGCCATTTCACTTTGTTGGACCACGTTTGGACGGTTGGGTCTCCTCAACCTTTTGATTTCCATTGTGAGTGTCCCAGTGGCACAGCAGGGATAACACTGAGTTATCAGTGCAGTTTGCTTTTGTTGTGAAACTCTGCGGTTAAAGGGAGCTCGCAGGTGTGCATCTGTTTTTCTTAACACTTGGCGTGGCCAAAAATGCACGGCCTCGATGAAGACGGGGTGGCCAAGGGGGCTGTTCCACTCTCCAGGTCGCTGGGTCTGCCTTTCATCTGTCCCTGGCAGGTCCTGCAAAGGGGCAGCTCCAGCTGGCTTGGGAAGTTCAGCCGTAAAAGAAGAGCTCTGAGGTGAAAACACAAAGTTATTGAGCTCAAAAACCTCAGGTCTCATTTGTCAGCCATGCACAGGATTAGAATTAAACTCTAAAAAATACTGAAAGATAAATATTTCAACAATATCTCTCCGCTGAGGGAACCTTTCAAATCTGCCCCTTATTGAACACCACCAGTAGGTATTTATAAAATGCCACGTGGATTTGAACAATGAACTCAGTCATTCCACGAGGAGCTTCTGGGATCCCATTGTTCCCAGCCGTGACATTATTTTGTGGGGGTAACTCTCAAGTTTCAAAGCTGTTAACTAAAGGTTATTGAGCCCCCTCTTCCCTCCCCTCTGCAATTCTCTCAGCGAGCATGTGCCACTCCACGGCCCCTCTTGATTAGACTCTGTTGAGAAACGTGGAGGTGAATGATCTTTTTGTGTTCCTGGCCGCTGGAACGCAGGATTTGGGAGAGAGGGAATGAAGGTTGATATTGCCCCGGCGGGTCTGAATTCCTGGCTCAGAGCGACCAGGGCTCGGCACATCCTTTGTGTTTGCTCCTTGGAACCCCGGGATGGAGCCTCTTCCCTGCCTGGGTGAGAGGGCAGTGCTGTGGGAATTCTGGAGAGTTTGATCCCAAATGGTTTAATGTTATTTTTTTCCCCTCCTTAAGGACGTAACAAAGGCACAGGATGTTAAAATGCAGGGGTTTTTTTGGTGAGGTCTCAGGCCTGGATCTGGGACTCAGATTGGCAGGTAGTTGATGAGCACAAGGGCACCAAAACTTCCAAACTAAAGGACAGAAGAGGGAAGGAAAACCAAGATAATACTGCAGCCTAACTAATGCCACTAGAAGTGATACATCTAAGCTGTAAATAAACTATATTTATCCCCGTGGTGCTGTCGTGGCTTCATGACATGCCTTGGGTCAATACCTTGCTATAAATAAATGCGAACTATAAATAAAGTGATACATGTAAACAATAAACAAACGCCAGGGAATGGCTGAAGCTGTGCCAAGACAGGGGCAGGTTGGATCTCAGGGAAAGGTTCTTCCCCCAGAGGGTGATTGGGCACTGCCCAGGCTCTCCAGGAGCCTTTGGATGGTCCTCTGGGACACAGGTGGGGATTTTGGGGTGTCTGTGCAGGGCCAGCAGTCAGATCAGTGATCCCTGTGGGTCCCTTCCAGCTCGGTGTATTCTGTTATCCCGTATGTAAAATACCCCAAAATTGGTTACAGACAACACATTTTCCCTCTTTTTTCCTCCTCAAAATCACTGAAAAGGCTTCCCAAAACTGCGTGGCAGCCCCGAGAAACTCATCTGAATGAAGCAAAAATAAAGCCCCCCAAATGAACGCCTCTCACTCAGCCTTGAGGACTCGAGGAGAGGGAAGGGCTGCGTTTGCTCGGGGTGAATTTGGAATTATCCTGCTCCGGCTTTGCTCATGTTCACCACACAATGTCACTTCAGCTGCCACGTTGTCCCCTCCGAGTCTGGAATGGGAAGTGCTGAGTGCCTCGAAGTGGAAGGGAAAAGCCAAGGGAAGAGAGGAACTGTTTCAACGTAGACCAAGGGAGCGGTGGGTGAAACCGAGAAGTGGAAAAGACAGGGCATGAGTCAGGAATGAAATCCTCAGTGCAGGAGTTTGTAGCCTCAAGGATTAGCTGTGAAAGTCAGTGGTGGGAACGCTGTGCTCGCATCAGCTGCGGGAACATGGGATAAACTTTGCAGGGAGCAGCAGGGAATAATGTTGGATAGGTAAAAGGCAGGAGGGGATGGAAATGTGAGTGTGGAATCCCAGCACAGGGGGCAGAGTTAGACTCAGATCGGTCCATTGAGGTCTCAGCACAATTTGACTTCATGCTTGTTGCCGGGTTAACCCAGCAATTGTTGATTAAACAAAATAAAAAAAGTCTTCTTCTGGCCAGGTCTGGCCTTGTCACAATTTTGGGGCTTTTTATGAGGTGTTTAATGAGATCCTGCCATCGTGTGTCTTGTATCTGCCTATGGGCAAGCCTGGGAGAGCCCAAGGGTCTGACCTGCACCCCTGGCTGTGCCAGGACAGCCCGAGGGTCTGACCTGCACCCCTGGCTGTGCCAGGACAGCCCAAGGGTCTGACCTGTGCCAGGACAACCTGAGGGTCTGACCTGCCCCCCTGGCTGTGCCAGGACAGCCCGAGGGGCTCACCTGCACCCCTGGCTGTGCCAGGACAGCCTGAGGGTCTGACCTGTGCCAGGACAGCCTGAGGGTCTTACCTGCCCCCCTGGCTGTGCCAGGACAGCCCCAGGGTCTCACCTGCCCCCCTGGCTGTGCCAGGACAGCCCCAGGGTCTCACCTGCCCCCCTGGCTGTGCCAGGACAGCCCCAGGGTCTCACCTGCCCCCCTGGCTGTGCCAGGACAGCCCCAGGGTCTCACCTGCCCCCCGGGCTGTCCCAGGACAGCCCCAGGGTCTCACCTGCCCCCCTGGCTGTGCCAGGACAGCCTGAGGGTCTCACCTGCCCCCCTGGCTGTGCCAGGACAGCAAACTCATCCGTCTTCCAGGTTTTTGGACAAGTTAAAGGGCAGTCGGCCTTGCCCGAATAGTTCATCTCTGTCTCTCTCTTCCCCCTTCCCAAGACTGAAAGAGAAGGGAAAATTTATTAGGGCACAACATGCCTGTTTCTTTTTTTTTAAATGTTCAGTAACTGTTTGGTTTAGTTAAAATATGTTTTTGTTCAAATGGAGATGGATTTAACCTCTTCCTTGCCAGCAGTGAAACATCAGCACAGTGCCCATGCCAGTGCCAGTGCCAGCTGAGTAATTGTTTTCAGTTAAAAGCCACACATTGTCATCTGAAGGTGCCATGGCTTCAGCCTCCAAACCACCATTCAGAAGCAGATGAGCCCTTTGGCCAGCAAAAAAACCAACCATCAAAGACCTGGGGAGTCCAACTGGGGAGTATCCAAACCCGTGTGTGTGTGCTGGGGGGACCCTGCAGATCAAAGGCTGTCTGAGCCCTGGCTCCACGTCCCTTCAGGACATCCAGCTCCTCCAAAAGCAGCAGGAAGGAGGCTCCCTGATTTTCTGGAGCAGCCCTGTAGGGAAATGAATACCAGGACGCCTGTCCCATGTGCTTTGTGCATCTCTGTGTCATTTCCACGCGGGCACGTTCTCCATCACTCCTGTTTCTGCTGTGAGACAAGTGTCCAAACATCTGTGCCGTGTAGAAATCCCTAAATAGCTGAACAGAAGAGCTGTCACGTGGAGGTTTGCTCCTGAGCCGACACACAGCCTTGGAATTAACGGGATCTGTGGGAATGGGCTCTGTGAAACCCAAACCACTGCCCCCACCATCCCCTGCTGTGCCGGAGCTCTCTGGGAATCATCCCAGACCCAGCAGGTATCCCTGATAAGGGCACCAGTGCTCTCTGGCGCCCTTTGGAGCCAGCATTCCCCATCATTCAGCTGGATCCAGGGAATCACCGCTCTTCCCTTGTGCTTTCTGGCCAGGTTTAACTATTCCCTTCCCCCGGGAATTGTGCGGCACAGGCGGTGTGAAATAGAACCTAGCACGTGGGCCAGGGAAACCTGGTTTCCTGGGGATTTATGCCTTATGGCATTCCCTGCAAGCTCAGAGGGAATTGAAATGAATTGGAATTTCACATCTGGAGCGCTTAAAAAGCACTTTTTGCCGTGTAGGCTCTGTGGTGGCTGCAAGGGCTGAGCTCATGTTCTGTCACAGGACGGGGAGGATTTCTCTCTGTTATCCACCCATTTCCATGAACACACAGGAATTCCCCTACCAAGCCCTTCGGCTCACTGGGAACACCTCCCCTCCCCTCCCCT
>VWZG01009358.1:254905-308640 GCA_013396735.1 Grallaria varia | reverse complement strand
CCTTCCCTTCCCTTCCCTTCCCTTCCCTTCCCTTCCCTTCCCGAAGGAAGCAGCTGCAGGATGGTTTCCCCAATCCAGGAAACAAGTTCAAATAGTCTCAATATTTATCAGTCAACGTCAGGAGAAATTTATCGGCGAGTTTAACTTAAATTATGATCGATCCATTCTCTACCTGTTGTTTCTCTTCCTGTGCTGTGTGCTTTTTCTTTCCTAAAGGTATTAAGTGGCTACATAAATCCTGGTAATCCTTCATTCCCGGGATTTAAGGCAAAAAAACCCAGGAAGAAGGTTGTCAGGAGAATGGACAGTTATTTCCAGAGCATGTGCTGCCAAAAAGCTCATTGTTAGAGGGTCAGAATGGCTTCTGCCACGTACCAGAATGAGCGAAAGAAGGTGATTTGTTGTATCAGCTTTTGCTAAAACATTTCACCGCTTCATTCAGGTCTCACGGCAGGTTTTTTCAGATAGAAAAATAAACATCCTCCTTAGTTAAGGAGAGGTTTTTTCCCCTGAACAGGAATTATTGCACCACTGGTGTGGGCAGCCTGGAAAGCTCCTGTAGGGTGGGAGTGAATGGCCTCAGGAGTTTTAGGAGTCCTTGACTGTTAAAAAAATGAAGATCCCACTTTTCTGGAAGTTTTGCACGTGGGGTGGGTTAACAGCGGGATTCTGCTTTGGCTGTGCAGATCTTGGAATAATGACCAGTCACTATGATACTGAAATTCCTTAGGATGCTTTGCATTAATAGGACCATTAAACAATGAAATCTGAAGAACTGCAGAAAGCCCATAATGTACTCTGTGAGCTCTCACAGAATCATGGAATGGTTTGGATTGGGAGCGTCCTTAAGGCTCATCCCATTCCAACCCCTTGTCATGGTAGTTCTTTCCCAGATTCGCATCCCGAAGATCAGTGATTTAAAGAAAAATCCTTTATTTCTGCAGTTATGCCTAAAGATTAGAGAAGGTCAGGTTGGAGTCTGGGATTTAGTTTTGTTCAAAGAAGCCTCAGACTGTACTTTGAAGGCCTGACCTGTCACCCAGAGGTGGTGCCCTCTTCCCTCTCTGGGGCAACCTCAGTTCAAATAGATGCTATAAATAAAGTTACAGCTCTGAGCACTGGGAAGTGTGAAAATCGTTCCTCTCCTCTCCCTCCTCTGCTGTGCACGTTCGAGGGGAAGATTTATTATTCTACAGGTTCGCTCCCCCCATAAATCTTCATTTCCTGGAATGTTTGCCGTGGGTGACTCTTTGAAGCTCCTGTACGAAATGTGAAGGAAATAATGAATGTGATCCCAAGAAAAAGAGTTTGACTGAGTATCTCTGAGCTGTGCATGGGAGGCTGCTTGGCTGGAGCCATCCTGATCCTGAGCCAGTCAAAATCCATGGAAAAGCTCCTCTCCCTTTGGATCCTGGCTCACAGTTCTGGCTTCCCACCTTGTTTCCAGCTGCTAAAGTGCATTTAGAGGGGCTAAAAATACATCAAACAGTTTTCTAGCATTATTTTTTCCATGTAAGTCGCTGCCTTAGTGGCCATTGGGGGCTGTGGGTGGTCCGTGAGCACTGACAGCACTGGAGGGAAACTGGGAGGCTCTGGGGTGGATCCTTTCCCACTTGGAGCCAGAGAGACTGTGCAAGGACGGTGGGTGGTGAGTCTGATCCCTGTTACTGGTCTTGCTGTGCTGGTGGGGATGTCTGAGAGATGGTGCAGAAAGGAGAGGAAAAAAAGAGTTCTAAAAGGTTAATTTTTACCTGTAAGGAGACAATGAGCCTTCAGCAGGTGATGATGTCTGAGAGGTGGGATGTCCCTGAGCTCCTCCATCCACCAGCCTTCCCCCCAGGCTGTTCCTCTTTTTGAAGGAAGAGACAGGGACATGCACAAACACAAAAGGTGTCGAGAGAGGCACCGGCTGGCAAAATACGGATTTCAGTTTCAAGGAATCTGTTGAGACTGTTCCCTGGAGCAGCTGTGGCTGCCCCGTCCCTGGAAGTGTCCAAGGCCAGGTCGGAGCAACCTGGGATAGTGGGAGGTGTCCTGCCCATGGCAGAGGGTGGGATGGGATGGGCTTTAAGGTCCCTTCCAGCCCAAACCGTTCTGGGATTCTCTCATTCTATGAAATGAACAGGATTTCTGCATTACTCCAAATTCCCCTCATTTTTTGGGAAGGTGAGTGCTCAGCCTCTCCCTGCGCCCTGGGAAGAGCTCAGGTCAGGAGGGCTCATGGGTGGGCAGCGCTTTTGGGTCCATTATTTTGCCCTTCCCCTCCTGGGTTTTGCCCGTCGGGATCACGAATTCTTTCAGGCTGGGATGAGTCTCATTCCTTCTCGGCGCGCTCTCTCCAGCCGGCAGTTCCCGGCGGCAGAGGAAACAAGGATTCCTCCCCAGCGCCGTCTCGGGAACTGCCTGACAAAAGGCAGCTGTAGCAGTTCCCAAGCTCCCGGGATTTCTGAATCGTGGATCACAACAAAGCCCAGGCACTTGGGATAACTCTGAACTTTGGGAACGAGTTTGTTTCTGCTCTCCGGAATCCGAGCCCTGCCCCGGGAGCATCCGTGAACTCTGCACGAGTTCAGGATCCAGCACCGGAGCCTCACTTTGTGGCTTCAGCCCATCTTTCATTCATTAATTTCCCCAGTATTTTATGGCCTTGGTTCTCTGGCTGATTCCTGATGCCTTTAACAGCTCCTCGTAGCAAGTGAAGGTAATAAATTTACCATCTCACCGTTCTTGGGGAGGTTCAAAGCCGAGTCACTTTCTTTAAAATGAAATAAAATGAAAAAGGAGTGGGGTCCATTGTTTGGTCTCTCTGCCCATTGGGAGAGGAACAACACAAATAATTATTGTGGCTGGTGGAATGTATAGGAGGAAAATTTGATAATTGCACGTGCAGGGAAATGTACGACCTGGGAGATGCTGGATCCCTCTCAGCGTTGGGCTTGGGAAGCGCATTCCCAACAGCATTCCCAGCAGCATTCCCAGCTCAGGGCCCTCCTGGCAGCACAACCTGTTAATCGTCACACCATCGGAGTGGCCGGAGTGCAGAGATATAATTTAGGCTTTCATATTGCCTTGGATGCTGTCGAAGCACTCCTGGAACAGTAATTTCCTTTCTGACCTCCGTGGAAAGAGTTGTAAAGCAATCCCGAAACCGTCGGGAGAAATGGTGGGGCTGTGGCCAAAGAAAACACGCCGCAGTTTCGAAGCATTCCCACCAAAAAGCACCGGAATGCTGAAACTCCTGATGGGCTGTGCATCTGATGCCTGAGCCCTTTACCGTGGCGTTTAACAAATGCAATTCCTGTTCCAGCTCTCCTGGAAAATGTGGCATCCTTGAGCTAGGCAATGCCCACAACAGCAGGGAGTGTCCTTGGGTTTGGATTTGGGGGGTTTCTGCTTTGGGCAGCAGGAAAAGGAGAAGATTCCTTGTAGTTTTTCATGGATAAGTTACCTCTTGAATCTCAGGTCTCTTGTGCTTCAGCGAATTGGAAAAAGGGGCTCAGTGGCTGAGGTGCCTCCGGTTCCTGTTCCCATGTGTCCCATTGGATCCAGTGCTCAGCTCTGTGGCTCCTTGGAGAAGGGTTTCCATGTTCCATTTCATTCCATTCCAGTGCTGGGGGCAAACAGGGAGAGCTGGCACAGTAACCGTGCTAACCATGAAATCATGGAATGGTTTGGGTCCAGTCCCATCCCCTGCCATGGGCAGGGACACCTTCCACTGGCCCAGTTTGCTCCAAGCCCCATCCAACCTGGCCTTGGACACTTCCAGGGATCCAGGGGCAGCCACAGCTTCTCTGGGCACCCTGTGCCAGGGCCTGCCCACCCTCCCAGGCAGGAATTCCTTCCCAATATCCCACCTATCCCTGCCTTCTTTTAGTAATGCAGGACACTGCCCCATGCTGGGAGGTGCTGGGCTTCCTCCACTTCTTCAGCAGTTGGAATTTTGGGATATTGATACCCTTTGAGTTCTTGAGATGTCTGTCCACTTCCTAGCAGGAAAACCTGTCAGCTGTCCCAGAGCCAGTGGCAGGGCTGTGAGCAGCTGGATGAGCAGCAGGATGAGCAGCTGGAGGAGCTTCTGGAGGAGCAGCAGGATGGGCAGCAGGATGGGCAGTAGGATGGGCAGTAGGATGGGCAGTAGGGTGGGCAGCAGGATGGGCAGCAGGATGGGCAGCAGGATGGGTAGCAGGATGAGCAGCTGGATGAGCTGCTAGATGAGCAGCTGGATGAGCTGCTGGATGAACTGCTGGAGGAGCTGCTGGATGAGCGACTGGATGAGCGGCTGGAGGAGCGGCTGGATGAGCAGCAGGATGAGCAGTAGGATGGGCAGCAGGATGAGCAGTAGGATGAACTACTGGATGAACTGCTGGATGAGCTGCTGGAGGTGCTGCTGGAAGAGCTGCTGCATGGGCAGCAGGATGCGCAGCAGGATGAGCAGTAGGATGAACTACTGGATGAACTGCTGGATGAGCTGCTGGAGGTGCTGCTGGAAGAGCTGCTGCATGGGCAGCAGGATGCGCAGCAGGATGAGCAGTAGGATGAACTGCTGGAGGAGCTGCTGGAGGAGCTGCCCCTGCTCTGACAGGGATGCACACCAGTAATCCAGAGGGGCAAACCTCAGATGGCTCAGAGGGAGCTCGTGCCAGTGCTCCAAGTTCAGGTGCTTGTGGGAAGCCTGTCCAAGCATATCCAATGTTTGGGGCTGGAATTTGTGGATCTTCCAGGATTCAGCTCTCTTTGGTCTGCTGGGGGATTGTAATTCCCGTTTCCAGCAGTGCTGGAACAGCAGGAGAAGAGGGGCTGGGCGACGTTTGCTGAGGTCTGAGTTGCCATCCCGGGGATTATTCCCTGAAATTGTGCAGATGGATGAGGGACCGGAGCCCCAGACTGCATTTCTGCAGTGCTGGGCACGACTTGGGCACGTTTCAAGGGTTTGATTAAAGCCAAAGTTGGGGCTTTGTTAGAACGAGCTGACAGACCCAGTCTATCCTTGGGTTCCTGCCCTCACCCCTGGTTCCCTCCGTTCCTGCCTGCTTCGCATCATCCTCCTCATTCCATCCTGGAATACTTGATTCAGATTCCCACTTTAATCCACTGTGCCACAAAGTGTGGAAAGCCTTAAAAAAGTTCTCCACTAACCTGTTTGGACAATATTTCGACTCCCCTTTAAAACCTTCCCCATTTCTTTAACTATTTCTCCTTTCTGATGCTTTTCTGCACTTTGGAACAGGCTACAACTTTTTCGAGGCGCTGCCTCTCCATTTTTACTGTCACAGTTTTATTTTGCTGATTTTTTTGTTTCGCTGGGAGCGAGTTAATTCTCTGTAGCTGACACAGATATCATTCAACTCAGGCGGGTGTCAACTTTCCCCCTTAAGACAGTTTTAAAATTATATTTCCAACCCTCTTATCTCTGCCCTGTATCATCCATCTTGCTTGTAGGTTTTCTGGAGAGAATGATTTAATTATGAATGAATTCTTTCCACTTGGACTTGTTTATTTTGAAGAGAGATAAGTTATCTTTCTCTGCATGCGAGACGGCAATTAAAATACTTCTAATTATAAATTTGAGAGTGGTGCAATTCCAGGGGTTTCTCTTGCCTCTTTGCTGGGGTAGCAGAAATAGTACTGATGGGATCACGTTGGAAAACTGATGAGCCTGTGAATTTGAACGTCATGATGAAGTGATAGGGAAGGGAAAAGGAGCAGAGTTGCAGGAATTGCAGGATAAATCCCATCTGACAGATTGTTACAATCCTGTGTGTTCATCAGCTCATGGAAGTGGGAATCCGAACACTCCTTTTTCCCACATGGACACAGTGCTGGGGTGTTACCCCATGTCCTGGATGTTTTCCACCTTCCAAGGATGAGCCAAAGCTAAACCTTCTCCCACTTTTCCCCCTTCGAGAGCTGTGGTTTCACTGGGAGCCTCATTTTAGTCCCAGAAAGGTTTCCTGGTCAGTGCTCCTGGATGGAGCGGCTCTGGCATCTGGGAGGAGATCCCAATTTTCCATGTTGACAGGGAACCAACATCCCACCAGCAGCACTCACAGCCCAAAGGCCTGGGACAGAGCAGGAATCTCCAGTCTCCAGTGAAATCCAGCCTGCTTCAAGGCTTTCCCTGTGGAATCACCTGGTTTAACACGTTTCACCCTATGGGGCTCTTTCCCTTCCCTTTTTCCAAGGGGTTTTTCAGCTGAAGACACTGGTTTTGGTGGTGCTGTCGCTCCATGAATTCACTGGACACATCCTGATAATCCCTCTGTTCCAAGCTTGGGGTGGGAACAGCTGGAGCAAGGACTGTCCAGTGAAAGGTCTTCCAAGTTTCCATGTTGGCTTCCCTTGGAAAGGAGGATAAGCACTTAGGATTTACTGCAGTGGGAATTTCCAGCCACCCTTGGAAAAATAACTGCAGGATGTTTTGTCTGCTTTTACTGACCCACCTTGAGGAAACTGCGAGCCTTTCCAAGGGGGTGATATATTAATTACATCCTCAGATATGCATGGTTTCTTCCTCGGAAAAGGGAAAACGGGACCAGTATTTGCATTGTTAATGGCAAAGGAATTTAAACAGGAACTTTCGGGACAAACTCTGCGAAAGTCTTCTGTAATCAATAATTTTTTGACATAAACAACAAGTTAGAAATAACTCAGTCCTATAAATGAGAGGCATTTTGGAAGAGGGATGTTCCCAGTTTGTGTCCTGGCGGAGAAGGTCCATGAGCAGCACCCACAGGGAACCCAAAATTTGGAGGTATTGGTGTCAGGGTTTAATGGCACATAAAATAAACGCTGTCTTTTGCTTGGAATCCCTTGATGGGCTCCAGTTCCAGGGGCTGGTGTTAAATTTTGACCTCTTCTCACCAGGAATTGTGGAATCCTAGAATGGTTTGGGTGGGGAGGGACCTTAAAGCTCATCTCATTCCAAGTCCTGGTTTTGATGGATGTGTCTATTTTTATCAATTAGAAAGGACTCTCTATTAACATTTTCCATTAACACGGGCCATTTTCATAACAAATACACTGTGAGATGCTCATAAAGCAGATAAATATTCTGTCATTCCCAGTAACTCTTCCTTTAGAGCTCAGGGACTTGGAGTCGCCTGGTGCCCTTGGAATTTTGGGATGGGTTTTTCTGGTTCTGGGAAAAATGGACTTCAGGCTTTTCTGTCCAAGTTTTGCTGGGTTTGTGGCACCTCGAGGGTGTTTCATGCACCACTCCGTGTAATTAACATTCCTGTTAAGATTCCTGTAGAAGTTCAGCAACATGGGATTTTTCTTCAAAGGACTGGCTTTCAACCTCTGACCCCTCTGAGTATTCCAAAGGAGTGGATGGAGACACTTCATCTATTCTGAGCTGTTCCTTCCGTGGTAAAATGTATTTTATTGACCTGAGTGGCCCAAGAGAGTGTGTTTTGGGGGAGAAAAGGGCATAAAAAGGGATTTTGGTGACTGATGAAAGGTGGTTGTGTTCTGGAGGAGGGAGGGGACAGGTTCTCTCACCTTCACAGTGGAAGACCTTCTGCTTCTTCTGTTCTTCGGGGAATGGGTGAGGTCAGGGTAGGGCTGCAAAACTCCCACTTCTGGAAGATCTTTCATCCCTGGAAGAGCCTGAGGCCAGGTTGGACGGGGCTTGGAGCACCTTGGGCTTGTGGAAGGTGAGGATGAGCTTTGGGGTCCCTCCCAGCCCAAGCCACCCTGGGTTTGGTGCTCCTGCTCTTGGTGGCGCTGTGGGAACTTGGCATTTCTGTGACATGGAGTGTTTCTGGTGGCCACCGTGGCCCTCACGAGAAGCTGGGAGCCCTGGGAGCGCCAGGGTGGGGTCTCTCGGCAGCAGAGGATTGGCATGGAAAATGGAAACAAGCTTCTCCAGCACTTCCAAACTCATCTTCTTTTACCAAAGAGTGATGCTGGAAGGGGCAGTTCTGTGAATCTGATGGACTCAGTGACATAAAGACCAGCAGGGTGACATTTTCCTAGATTAGGGTAATCTTCCAGCACCAGGTAATCCAATATTTTTTCTCAGGTGGCTGATTTCTCCCCCGCCCCCCTTTCCTATGGGAGCAAATCGGGCCTTTCTTAAAGAAGTCCATGAATCTCCAGAGCTGGAAGCAACCCAAGCTTCTGTGTTCCTTTCCCTCCCAGACTGCCTGCGCTGCAGCTCCGTTCGCCGCGTCGCATCCCCGTAAATCCTGTCATTCCAGTTTGCTGGGATATTAGTTTATTATTTATTTATTTATTCTTTTACAATGTTTATTTATTGTGTTTATTATTCTTTATCAGCGTGCGCATTTTCGGCGTCAGTTGGGCTCTATCTTCAAAGCCCATCCAAAGCTCTGGGGCTTCCTCATCCCCTCCCTCTGCCCCGGCTGAGCTCGGAGCCATCAGGACACGGCAGCAAACGGAGGGATCGGGAGGGTTAGTTTGGTTTTCCTGACTTTTTGCTGAAATGCTGGCCCGGAAAGTGGGTTTCCCCGACGGTGAAAAACTGTGTTTGTGCTCGGAGGAGGGAGCTTGGAATTGTGATGGGAGCACAAACGTCCGAGCAAAAGAGAGCGTTGACTCCCCAAACATCATCATTTGAAACCAATTTGAGGATTTCGAGATGAAGGAGGAAGCTGTTAATTTTTTTTAAAGCTGAACAGCAGGAATAAATACCTACAGATGTGCACATCCTCACCGGATCCCACCGGGGAAAAAACCCTGATTTCCCCCCTATTTCCATATATATTCCCTCTCTCTGTTCCATTTCTATCTATATATTTCCAGGTGTTTAATTTAACTTTCCCTCCCTTCTTTTTATGCTCTTTTTCACGGAGGTTATTCCGGAGCAGTTTATTAATTCCAGTGGAAGCAGGGTGATTTTTTAGCAGTCCCTTTCCATCGGGATACCTTTCCATTTCTCCAAAGGACAAACAGCAAAAGGCAATTCCTTGGGAAAAAAAAAAAGAAGAAAAAGCTCTTCATCCCGGTCCCGCTCTGAGTTCAGAGGGAAAAGCACCAGGAAGGCAAAGCCGCTTTGGTGGGAAAGAGTGAAGTGCCTTCCTTGGGCTGGGATGGAAGGCAATGGAAAAAGAACCTCTCTCAGAGGTGACCTGTGGCCAACTGGAAGTGCCGGGGCAGTTTAAGGAATGCCAGTCACCGGTGCCGGGGTGGGGGGAAATGGGAACCACATGGGACGCGGGGCCGAAATCGGAGCCGTTTCCCCCTTTGGAGGCGCTCAGGGTCGCTCCGCAGGCAGGATGTGCTTCCCATCTTAGTGTGGGAGGGGAGGCATTTCCCTGGCACTTTTGGCCAGAATGAGTTATTGTTTTATATGAATTGTACTAGTTCCTCCTGCTATTATTGTTTTATTTTTGAGGAGTTTTCAGTGCTCGGTGGCAAAAGGAGAAAGCCAATTTTCCCATTTTTCCAGGGGAATAACTGCAACCCAAATCGCTTCCACACGCGGGGAACGAGACTGGCAAGTGCCGGGAAGGGATCAGAGAGGCAGAAAACCCCTAAAAAGTTTTCTTTTCTTTTTTTCCCCTCCCCAGCTGGCTAGTGAGCCCAGCCAGGGCAGCTCCATATCCTGTGAAATGATGGAAAGTTTCTTGCAGCCCATCGCCCCTTGGAGATTTATTCCACAGCAATCCCAGCCTTGCTTTTAGTCTCATTTTCCTCCTTTTTGTCTCATTTTCCCCCTTTTAGTCTCATTTCCCCCCTTTTAGTCTCATTTCCCCCCTTTTAGTCTCATTTTCCCCCTTTTAGCCTCATTTCCCCCCTAACTTCCCCCCCCATTTCCATATATATCCCCCCTCTCTATTCTGTTTATATCTATATATTTGCAGGTGTTTAATTTAACTTTCCCCCCCTCCTTTTTATGCTCTTTTTCACGGCGGTTATTCCGGGGTAGTTTATTAATTCCGATGGAAGTGGGGTGATTTTTTCCCGGTCCCTTTCCATCGGGATACCTTCCCATCCTGCCCCACTGAACTGCAGCACAGATGTTGAGCACATTTTAACTGCGCCGCCAGCCTGTGCGTATTTTTAACCTAACTTGTCTTGAAAATATTTATTCAAGCCAAGACAACAGAAAATTAGAGTAATTTGATTGCTCAGGCTTAAGGAATAGATTACTACTGTTCCAGATGGAAGGAACAACACACTCCCTGCCCTCTCTAGGCTGGAAAGAAAGGCTCTGGCTCCTGATTCCCACTGTATTCGCTATTGTATTCCCGGGAAATCTTGGAAAAATCGAGTACCTTGGAAGATTTTCGGGGTTCAGCTTTTGCCAAGCAGCGTCAGGTGAGTTTCGTCCCCCCCAAGGAAGCTCATTGGGGAGGGTTTGCAGCCCCTCTCCCCATGCTCCGGGGGGTGCAGGAGCACCAAGCGGGGCCATAAATCATCTCCGCTGTGAAATGAAGGGGCCGGATATCTCCGGGGCTGGCTTGGCCTTGGAAACACAGGGCTCCGAGCAGTCAGTGCTGATTAAGTTTAAAAAGGAGGCATTTGGTACAAAACTTGAATAAACTGCTTTGCAGGTTGGTTTTTTTTTTTCTTCTCATCCTCAACTAAATCTTCTTTAGATTTGTAATTATCACTCAACCCTTTGGACCTGTTTCTGCTGGGGTTTTTTTTCCTTCCCTCTGAGTGATTTACATGCAATTATGGGGTTTTTTTCTCCCCTTTCTTCTTTGTATGATTTACATGCAACTGCAATTTTAATGCTCATTCTTTGTACCGCCGTGTTTCTGAAATCCTCAACAGGAAAGCAAGATGGAAATGCCAAGTGCCTTCCCAGGATTTAAAATACATATTCCTAACAGCTTGTGATAGGAGCTGCTCGCACAGCGCCTCATTTTCTCAAATGAGCAAATCTCATTTTCACCGAGGCACCCTTCACATTTAATCTTTTATTTCCTGGTGGTATTTGCTGTCAGTGATTTGCAGAGGGAGAACCGAGGCGGAAGGTCAGACATTGTTAGTAAAGGATCATTCTCAAAGTGTTGTTCCCCTGCACTGTGCTCGTCCTTTCTCCATGGGCTGTGCTGTTTATTTGGAAGATTATTTTTCAAGGATTAGCTTTCTCTTTTTTCTTTCTTTTCTCCCCCTCTGACCTTTTTCATCAAAAAAAAAAAAGCTTGTCTGAGGTTTTTCAGGAACTTGGGACTTAATGGATTCTTGTTACAGATTTCCCCTCTGCGTCCCACCGGCTGACTGCTCCAGGAGCACCTGGAGAAGGGACATAAACCTCTTGGTCCAGTGTCTGCTTTTCCTTAAGGACCTTTCTAGTTTAGGATGAAGACGAGCACAAGGGAACGGCTCCCTGGGTTTGGTATTTCTGCCTGGAATCCATCCCTATTTTCTAATGGCCAGGGCAGTACAGAATGCCAGGGTCTCCTTCCTCTTTCTGCAGCAGTGCCACACATTCCCCCCGTCGGAGCTGAGCGGAGGAGCCGTTCAGTGGGGAATTAAAGCCCTGATCCCAATCCCTGTGCCTGCCTTAGCCTGGTGGGGCTCTGGATCTCCCTGTGGTTCACCTTTAAGCCAGGCTTTGGGAAGAGCAGCACTTGGAGTCGTGGTTCCCTAAACGTGAGGCTGGGAAAGCCCAGGCTGTAGGTGGGTGAATGTTCTTGGCGTGCCACCCGGAGAAATCCTGGGATTCTAGAGTTGCTGAGGACACAGCCCCGGTTCCTTGGTGTCCTCACCCCATGCCAAGGCAAATCTGGGAGCCCTGGAATTCTTCTCCCTGGTGTTGGCGTTGGGGAGAACCTTTGGAGAGCTCGGAATGTCCGGAGGGTCCTGCAGTTGGTCAAGGTGCCGCAGGCTGGGATTTCATCCCATTTCATCCAGCCCTCCAGAGCGGGATTGGCCACGCTGGCTCTGCTGGTGTGTCACACGGTGTTGTGTCTGCTGGGTCAGGAACAGCTTCTTCGTGTCAGGACGTTCTTCTGGTGCAAGAAACCTCCAAACCAAAGTGAGTTGAGTAGTCCTGGGGCCGGTCACTGCTCCAGTGCATGGAATCCCAGGATATGCTGAGCTGGAAAGGACCCACAAGGACCATCGAGTCCAACCCTCAGCCCTGCCCAGCCCATCCCCAGCAGTCCCCCCCTGTGCCCCAGAAGATCATCCCAAGGCTCCTGGAGCTCTGGCAGCCTTGGGGCTGTGCCCACTGCCCTGGGCATCCTGGGCAGGGCCCGACCACCCTCTGGGGAAAGAAGAGCCTTTTGCTGAGATCCCACCTGGCCCTGTCCTGGCCCAGCTCCAGCCATGCCCTGGGGGCTGTCCCTGGTCCCACAGGGCAGGGATCGGTGCCCACCCTCAGCTCAGTAAGTCCTGGCTTTATTTTCTGTCTGCAAACCCCAGCCCTGCCGAAGGTGACTCTGGTGGCCACAGAGCAGCGTTCCCGCCCCTCTCCTGAGCTGCGTAAATAAACATTCCATTTAATTAAGACCCAGAGGCCGATGAAGTGCGGATGAAAGGGGCCGTGGGCTGTCAGCAGGTGACGGGCTCAGAAGGGCTTTCCAACCTTTCTGCCCCTCTCTTTGCTTTCCCTCTGCTCTCTTTATAGTCCCTGCTGCTGCTGCTGCTGCGCCGCGGAGCTGACGGCTTTGGATGGCACTTGTGCTCCACTTGTGCACACACGAGTGCCTTCCAAAGCTCCTTCTCCAGCAGCAGCAGCAGCAGCAGCTCCAGCGGGAGCCCCGACAAAACCCAAGTGGCTCTGGAGTGGCTCTCCCCGGGCTTTCCTCTGTTGGACTCTCAGTTCAGAGAATAAAGGAGCGACGGCGCCAAGCGATGGTTGAAAGAGCCAAAATCCCGGCGCGTTCCTCGAGGTCTCTTTGATCCCCCCTTTCAGTGGGACGTACAAGTATTAATCTGTTGTCGGGGTTAATTGCTCAGGAGAAATTCCTCCTCAAATCCCATCCATCCCTGGGAGAATTGCTCTTTTCTCTTGCTCTCTCCAGCCTGGCCCTTCTCTTCCCATCACCACTGACCCTTGGTACCGCTGGGACTTCCTTCGCAACCCAGCTCAGGAGAAGCGGATCCCACCCTGCTCTTCTCTGCTGACATCCTGAAGTATCTTTGTATTTATTTATTTGAAACTTCTCCCCACTTGCACCGCTTTCCATAAATAGGTGCTGAGATCTCCAAGACCTCCAGTGTTTATTCACTTGGAGCAGAGACCCTGTTCTGAGGTGTTTGGTTTCTTTCTTGTCAGGTAAAACTGGGAATTGTAATGTCCAGGTGTCCCAGGATACCTGGTTTATCACAGGTTTATATCTGATTTATCACAGGATTATATTTGGTTTATCACAGGTTTATATCTGGTTTATCACAGGTTTGTACCTGGTTTATCACAGGTTTATACCTGGTTTATCACAGGTTTCTGCGTGGTTTGTCACAGGTTTCTACCTCATTTATCGCAGGTTTATACCTGGTTTCTCGCAGGTTTATATCTGGTTTCTCACAGGTTTATATCTGGTTTCTCACAGATTTCTACCTTGTTTGTCATGGGTTTCTACCTGATTTATCATAGGTTTCTACCTGGTTTCTCACAGGTTTCTCCCTGGTCTCTCACAGGTTTATATCTCATTTATCACAGGTTTCTCCCTGGTTTCTCACAGCTTTAGCTGGTCCTTGCACTGCATGAGGCTGGCCCAGAGATGAGCTCTGTCACCCAATGTCACTTATTCCTGGGTCACTCTCTCACATTCACACACCCCACTACGAGACAAATTCCTTGTCATTTCTGTCCCTTTGCTTGGCTTCCAATTAGTATAAAACCGCCCACAGATGCACAGATATATTTAATAATGAATCCCTTCCTGGAAGGGGTAAAACGGGGGTTCTGCTCGTTGCTGACAACAGAGAGCAGTTGCGTTTGTGGCTTTGGACGTGGCCGTGCAGGTGACTAAAACTCTGGGCCAGCATTGCCTTGAAGGGCTCGGGCAGAAGTGGCAACAGTTTGGGGCAAAAACTTTGGGTTTTTAACTAATTTCAGCTTGAGGGAGCAGCAGCAAAGCCGTGACAGCAAAACTGCCTCTTCGTCTGCGTCAGCCGTGCGATTGAAATGCAGTTTATTAGTCAGGGCTTCTGGCCACGAGACCTCGGGGAACACCGAGGTGGGATGTTTGGGATGGGACCGACCCTGGCAGAGCAGGATTTTGGGTCCCAGCCTGGACTCTTGGCCCTGTGGGTGCGTTTGTGTACGTCTCAAATGCCCCCCGAGCTCTGAGGCAGCAGGGCAGGCAAACCAAAATCACAGGGCATGGTTTGCTCCGTGGTTTGCAGGGAACCACATCTTCTGGGAGTTCCCACCTTCCTCGTGCCCAGCCCGGGCGCTGCCAACAGGACCCGGTTTGCTGAGAAATGTGGTGAGGAAAGACAATTTTGCACGATTGATATTTATGGTTTGTGTGGGTTTGCTTGCAGAGGATGTTCTTTGGGCCTTCTCTGTGGCCCTGGTGTAGCAGGAGTGGTTTGATGGGAATTACAAGCAGGATATACCTCTCCGTGGAATCCAGTCCTGCTTTAGTCACATCTCTTTGGGAAGGTGCCTCCTGTTCAGGTCATTTGTATCCTGTCTTTGTCATGAATTGAGAATATTTAGGACAGGTTTGTGGACTCCCCATCCCTGGAAGGGTCCAAGGGCAGGTTGGATGGGGCTTGGAGCAACCTGGAATAGTGGAAGGTCTCCCTGCCCGTGGCATGGGATGGGACTGGATGGGCTTTAAAGTCCTTCCCAACCCAAACCAGTCTGGGATTCCCTGATGATCAGTTTGGATTCCTGTGAGAACAGTGGGATTTGCCCCATTCCTGAGCTTAGGTCTGCCCTGAAACAGCCTCCAAAATCGTTATCCGATGTTGGATTTTCCAAATATCTCCATGAATTCGGGATTCGGTTCAAATATTCTTTGAACATCTCTGTGTTAAATAGTGGAAAGCTTTTAGTGTTTTAATGCCACGGGGTGAGGAGTTTGGTTACTTCAGGATTTTAATTAAAACCACGCAGGTGTCAGGTTGTGATATGCGACCAGAATCGTGAACGTGATAAGAAACTGCCAGAAAAAAAAAGAAAAGTCAGTATTTCAAATGCTTTTCTCCTGTGGCTGATGGAATGTTTAGGCTTTGTGTATCAGCCTTCTGGACCTCCCAGGCAGAAACTCTCCCCCCAGAACTGCAACCACCCCTCAAGAGAGAAGAATTGCAGTTGAGCACAGGCTGTCTCTGTTTTTCATAGGTAACGTCAAAATTTGGGGTTCTTTTAGTGGAGTCCTGTGTGTGACGGTCGGTGGGGCAGAGCAGAGGGCGCAGCTCCTGCCAGTGTAGGGAAGGGACCTGGGAATGAACTTCAGGGAACTTGAAAAGCTGAACAGCACAAAACTGCAGCTTGACCATGAGGAGTGGTTTGGGAGCTCCTTACGGACAAGTGGGGGAAAATTGGAGGAGCCGCCTGTAAATACCCAGCGTGGAGTGAACGCGGATTCTCCGGGACATTCCTCCATGCCCATTTCCCGGTGCCGTGTTTGCTTAGAGGCTTTCCAGGCAAAACTGTTTTTGCCTTGCCTCGTTCATGCTCTGATGCCGTGTGTCGGGATGCTCTCGGGGCTGCCTGGGGGTGATGAACCCCTGGGGCAAATTTACCCCTGTAAGGAGGATGCGAGCACTTGAACTCGGCACAGTCCCTGCACTCCAGCACAATCCCTGCACTCCGGCTTTCCTTGGCACAATCCCTGCTCTCTGGCACAATCCCTGCTCTCCAGCACAATCCCTGCACTCCGGCTTTCCTTGGCACAATCCCTGCTCTCTGGCACAATCCCTGCTCTCCGGCACAATCCCCACTCGCCGGCACAGTCCCTGCTCTCTGGCACAATCCCTGTGCTCCGGCTTTCCTTGGCACAGCCCTGCTCTCCAGCCCANCCCTGCTCTCTGGCACAATCCCTGTGCTCCGGCTTTCCTTGGCACAATCCCTGCTCTCCGGCACAATCCCCGCTCGCCGGCACAGTCCCTGCTCTCTGGCACAATCCCTGCTCTCCAGCCCAATCCCTGTGCTCCAGCTTTCCTTGGCGCAGCCTTTCTCTCCAGCACAATCCCTGTGCTCCAGCTTTCCTTGGCACAATCCCTGCGCTCTGGCTTTCCTTGGCACAGCCCTGCTCTCATGGCCCTCTGAGCCAGGATTGCTGCACTCCTTTAGCCCGGAAAACAAGGAATTGGGAGCAGCCATGCCGAGCCTCGGCCCGGCTGGGCTTTGCAGCTGCTGGGGGACCAGCGGGGCCACCTGAGCACCGCGTGGCTGTGCTGCCAGAGCGTGGCTGTGCCGCCGGAGTGTCACGTGGCTGTGCCGCCGGAGCATGGCTGTGCTGCCGGAGCATCGCGTGGCTGTGCTGCCAGAGCANCCGCCGGAGCATGGCTGTGCTGCCGGAGCGTCGCGTGGCTGTGCCACTGGGGCATCACGTGGCCGTGCCGCCGGAGCATGGCTGTGCTGCCGGAGCGTCGCGTGGCTGTGCTGCTGGAGTGTTGCATGGCTGTGCTGCCGGAGCATCGCGTGGCTGTGCCGCCTGAGCGTCGCATGGCTGCGCTGCGCTGGGCATATTTATTTGGATTGCCTCCCCTTGCATGGGACGGGGGACCTGGATCCAGCTCCAGGCCGAGCTGGAGTTGCCCCAGCTTTGGAACACAATCCCCGTGGCTCTGCAGAGCCTCCCGTTTGGTGAGCCGAGGAAAAAATCTGCGGTGGTTTCTCCTCCTTGGGCCCCGCTCCTGTGGATTTCCCATTGTACAGGCTGTTAACTTTTACACACAGAGGGTTTGTCCTTGTGGCAAAGCCATTCCGGGGTCATGGAGACCGCAGACACTCGTGGGCCTGGGGGGCAATTAAGGTGAAGGCTGGCAAAGCCTTAATTATGTTATTTAGAAGTGGCTCTTCCTGCACTGACGGGGCTTTAGGGGGTGCATGGGGGATTGCTGCAGGATTTAAGGATTTGGGAGATTGGTTTCATCAACCCTTGGGATTTGGGGAGCGTTCCCGAGCTGCCAGCCTCAGGCTCGTGGTGCTGAGCGCTGCAGGATGGTTGGCAGCACCCAGAACATCCTCTGGAGTTGTGGGGAATCTGTTGCAAAACTGAGGAAACAATTTTAAGAGCCCCTCCAAGCGCAGCAGTGAATAGTTAAGTTTGGATTTAATTTTTCTGAATGTTAGAGAGAGTCAGAATCCGGGGGATCCCCTCGAACTGTGCAGTCAGGAAACTTTTCCCGTACTAAATAAGTTGTGACTGTGACTCAATCAGTACATCAGCCCCTTCCAGCAGTGAAGGGATTAAAAATAAACCTCCAAAGCACTGATGTAAACCTTTTTGTGCAGCCTGTTTACCTGTGGGATTGCCTTTGTCGGCTGCAGTGTGGGCAGGGCAGGGGCAGCTGCCCCAAACCCAACGCCGAGCCACGAGTGCTCAGCCTTCCCCTCCAGAGACCTCTCCTGAGGCTGCTAATGAACCCCAATTAGCTGGAGGGTCGTGGGTTGGGTTTGGTCCCTGGAGGAGGCTGTGCTGGAGATGGAGGGATCCGGGTCAGGATCCTGCCCACGGCGCTGCCGCTGAGCCCCGGGCTAAGCCCAGCTCTTACAAGTGTCACCTGGTTGACTGGAAGGCAAATTGGAGAAAACAGCCTTTTAGCAGAAGAAATGAAATTTTAAATGCATCTTCTAAGCCCGTCTGAGATGGGCTTGTGTGGGTTTAGAGCGGGCTGTACGTTCCTCTTGAACAGTCAGTGTAGCTCAGTCCCAGCTTGGCCAAAGCATCCAGCTCTGGCTTCGGTTAAATATTTACATTCTCCCTTTTTTTTAATATATAAATTGTGTCCCATTAGCATACGCCTCAACAGTGTGCCCTTGTGTTCCGAGGCTGGAGCCGTCCGGGGGGCAACGTTTGCCCTTCCATCCCAGGGAAGCTGATAGGTCACCTTGCCATGTCTGCCCCGTAGCAGGAGGATGTGGCATCAAAGGAGAGTGTTTGGGGACACTTCCATGGATTTAAGGAGGAATTGTTTCAGGGCCTGTCCACGAATTTCCTGAGCCGACGCCGTGACGTTTTTCCATCACCGCAGCAAAAATAATCGCCGAGCTCAGAAAGTGGAAATGGCTCGGCACGTGGCAGAGTCGGGCCTTGGTTTTCTTGCTGGGTTATAAGGGTTTAATTGTGGATTTCTGGGAGCCTTGTCCCTCTCTGGTCATTCCCGGCCCCAGGGTGCAGGAGTTACGGCGTGCAGCAATTTATAGGGGGGCATAAATGATTTCTTGTTTGCCTTCCCTGCGCTTGGCCGGGTTCTCCTTCTCAAAGGCTTTTGTGGGTGGATTTGGTGCCGTGGCACTGACGGAAGGCAAGGCCAAGCCAGCAGGTGCAGTGCCCGGGCACTTCATCCTTTGTCAGCCAACACGTCTGGCCCACCCACGCCCTCCCAGGTGCTGATGTTTGGAGGAGAAATAAATAAATGCCCCCAAAATGGTTCAGCGTGGCGTTGGTGCCGTCAGGAAAGCAAGCTCCCATAGGAACTGTGGGCTGTGGATCACTGTAGGCCTTTGCGAGAGAGACTCTGCTCTTTGCTGGAGGGGTCTTGGCACCCTTCGGACCTTTGGGGGGGTTCTCGGGGAAACCTCCATCTCACACAACCCAGGCTGCCCCCCAGGAGTGCCCAACAGGAAGCATTGCCTCCTTCCATTCCCCCTTGGACCCTTCCTCACCAATCCTGATGTTGAAGTGTCTTCAGGACATCCTTCTCTGTATCTTCACCTGACGACGAGTTGTTGCTTCTTGGCACATCCCCTTGCTCCAGACTCGTCCCGTCCAGGAATTTTTTTGCTGCCACTGTTGGTTTTTTGCTCCCTTTTGTGGCAGTTTCCTTTGGGTGCTTCCCACTTCCACTTCCCCTCCTGCTTTCCCCGGGAAGAGAACAGCTCAGGGCATGGCACCAAATCCAGTGTTATTTCAGGGAGGTTTGGGGAGATGGGGAGTTTGCATCTGCGATGAGATGCAAATCTCTGATCTCTGCTGTGCTTCCTGCCAGG
The DNA here is from genome assembly GCA_013396735.1 of Grallaria varia. NCBI lineage: Eukaryota > Metazoa > Chordata > Aves > Passeriformes > Formicariidae > Grallaria > Grallaria varia. The sequence continues at coordinate 289,598 of VWZG01009358.1, read as the reverse complement.
GTTATGACTTCCGAAAGTCCATCAGGCTCCTATCTCCGCGCCCAACAAAACCTGCCTCCGTGGGCAAGGAAACATCATCACGTTCCTCCCATACCTTCCTCCCCCATCCCACGTTGGGCAGAGTGCAAAGGACTCTTCCCAGGAGAGCGTGGAGGTGCTGTGAGTTGGTGCTGTGCCAGATCATGCTGGGTCCACCCGAGCGCTGGTTCTTGCAGCGTTCGCCGCTCCACGTCTGCATGAAGTGCCATTGGAGGCACATTTCTCCAGCCCAGAAGCACAAAGACTCTTCTGGGAGCTCTGAAGGGCTGGCCTTGCTCCAAGTGGCCCTTTCTTTTCTCACTTGGCTGTCATTAAAAGCCCCCGGGTCTCTCCAGGGGGGTAGCGCTGCGCTCTTCGTTAGTGGAACTGTTAACGACCCAATTTGGAGCAAGGCAAAGTGCGCCCGGGGTTCCAGGGCGACTCCTAAACCCCCGGAACATTAATGGTAATCTGTAATTAATAGCTGCAATCAAAGGGAATCGCAGGCAGGTAATTAGAAATTTAGGATTAAAGTGTTAGCATCTAACAAAATAGGCCTTTGAAGAAGCTCCTCTTCCAAGGGGGGGCTCTGATCCCACAGGAGAAAACAGTTTTTAACTGATACAACCTGAGCCAAAGACCAGGTTCCTAAAAAGTCTGACTTGTGGAGTCACTGAACTGCTGCCAAGGCATCGGAAGGTATTTGAAGAGCTTGCAGACCCTCACATGCAGCAATCACTTCATTTTCTGAGGGTATTGTTGTCTGAAGAACAATTTGTCGGAGGAGAAGCTCCCCAGGAGCCTTTCGGGGTGGGAATTACTGGGATCCAGCACAGGAAACAGCAGGGACTGCCCACCCGGGAGCCAAAAGCTGCTGTATCCCCATGGAATGGGGCAGATCTTTGGGAAAGGGTGTGATGGGTTAGGCAGAGGTGTCAGGTGCGTGGAGCTCTTTTGGCTTCCTGCCCTGAAATCAGGGATTCTTCCTTTGGAAGCTGGAAATGAATACCTTGTAAATTTGAAACCCCCCGAGCTCAAGCTCTTCACTGGCTTTGAAAATCCCCCAATCTGATGCCAATTATTAACCCAACCCCTGGGCTATCACTAATGATCCCCTGCAGATAAATAACAGGTGGACATGTTGGAGGGGTTTAAATTCCAAAGGTGGGACCAGAAGGAACTATTTGAAGCTTATGAGGATCCCACAGCATCATCTCTGCATGGAGCAACTTGGAGAGCTCCAGAGGCTCCTTTGCCGGCAGAAAGTGTGTTTTGGACACTGTGGTGGCAATTTGGAACTCTGAGGGAATCCTGTAAGTTCTATGAGGAGCTGGGAGAGCTCATCCTGGAGAAAAGGAGGCTCAGGGGAGACCTTCTGGCTCTGCAACTCCCTGATGGATCCAGGGTGGGATTGGGCTCTGCTCCCAGGGAACAGGGGCAGGAGGAGAGGGTAGGGCCTCAGGGTGGGCCAGGGGCAGGAGGAGAGGGAAGGGCCTCAGGATGGGCCAGGTGGGACATCAGAAGGAATTTCCTCATGGAAAAGGTGGTCAGGCATTGGAAGGAGCTGCCCAGGGAGGTTTGGAGTGCCCAGCCCTGGAGGTGCCCAAGGCAGGACTGGCTGTGGCACTCAGTGCCAGGGTGGGCATCGGGCACAGGGGGGGCTCCGTGGGCTGGGAGGGCTTTTCCAACCTCAGCAATCCCGGGATCCCATGATCTGATAAACTCTTATGCCCTGGATCTGCCTGGGCAAGGTTTTGGCAGAACGAGCTTTGCCTTTGCTTTTTCAGCCGTGGAGTAACCAGGTGGGGCTCAGCGAAGAGTGCTGAGCATTTGAGGGAGAGATGCCCTCGTGCAGCATCTCCTTTTGCTTCCCAGGGAGGTCTTTGTAAGGTGACTTGTGGGTTCTTCTAGGCCAAAATCCTGGAAACAGCAGTGCAACATCAGCAGCTGGGCATGGAAGGGGAGTCTCTTTTCAGGGATGTATTTTTCACATTCACTGCTGCACTGTATATGTATATATTTATATTTATATCTTTTCACTATATATAGTAGATTCTCCTGCCTTATCCAAGAGCAGGAACGCTCTCGGTTTTTCCCCGTCTTCCTGCAATTTTTCCTCACTCATCCAAGTAGGAACATTCCCAATTCCCACCTCCTTTTGAAACCAGAGAACCGTAACGCGGGCGCGTCTCCCGACACGTCGAGATACTGATGTCACGGCAATCCTTCCACACATTAAAGGTATCAGCAGAATTTGAGATAAATTAGAGGCGTTCCAGGCCGGTGCCAGCTTTGAGACAGACAAGAAAATGAGGGAAATGAGGTTGTATCCATTACAGCCCGCAGAAAGTATGTCTAGATGTCCTTCAGTGGCTCTGGGGTGGGCTGGCACTGGCGATTGCGCCATGGAATATCCGGGGAGATCAGATGGGAACACGTGGGGAGCTCACAGAGGATCGGAGGAACGGAGCTTGAAGATGAGGGAGATGGGAGGAGAACAGCCTGGAGGCAGATCCGTGGGCAGATCCTGGAGGAGATCAGTCGACGCGGAACCAGGCGGGGAGAAAGATGAAGCGCCGGCGCTGGAATGTGCAGGAAAGCGAAAAATAGCGAGCACTCGGCATAATTAGGGTTGCTTTTTTGGTGAGCATGGAGAACTTTATCTGCGATTCCTCTTTTCCTCACATTCCACCCAGGAGGGATCTCTGTTTTCTGGAGGTTTTTCCTCACCTCTTTCAAGGGGTGTTGATGTTTCCAGGAGATCTTTTGGCCAAAAGAGCTGTGTCCAGATGCCCTGTGGTGCTGTCCTGCCCTGACCCTCCTGACAGCGTGGGAGAACTCCCCTCGGTGTCTGCGGCGATGACTTGCCCAATCTTGTCCTTAATGTCTCGGGAAATTGGGCTTTTATCGCTTCCTTGGGCAAATTCCTTCCCGGGATAACAAAGCTCACTCGGGGAGGGGGGGCTTTCTGCTCAGATCCAGAGAGAGACTGGCAAATGGAAAACTGTTTGTCTGTAGTTTAAACACTGATTTTGGATAGTTTATCTTATTGCTCAGGCTTCTAAGCCCTCCTTTTTTGTTTTTGCTGCTTTGGGTGTCCTGCACTGAGATCTGAACTGCGTGTGTTGCAATCACATTCGGTTTTGTGTCAGAAAAAAATGAATCGCCCCCGATTAGATCTATAATTGCATAAGTAGGGGATATAATTAAGGCATAGAATGACCCGCCGGTGTGATATAAAGTAAGACAGAGCATGTCCAGTAAGAAAATACTTCAAACTTTTTGTTTGTGTGTTTTAACTGAACTTGTCTTTGACCTTGAAAAGATGAGCTCCTGCAAGACCTGGGACATTCCTCTCCACAACAGGTTTATTCCCCATGAAAGCATCCATTTATTTCTGGGCTGGGTGTCATCTCAGTTATCTGCCTTCTTCCCCTTCGGGCTCAGAGTGCCTCTGGATCACGTTAAAATGCATCCCAGGCAGCTTTTTGTCGACCTGACTGAAGTTTATTTAGTCCCAAAGGCTTTACAAGGACTGACATGTGAAACTCGCTCGGCGCTGATGCAATATGGTAATAAAATCAGCTCTTAGCCAACTTCTCTGCGGGGAGTGTGTTTGAATACCCTTGACTTGGCTTTTCACAGGCTTCTAATTGTCTGTTGGGACTCCTCATTAACTTAAAACCGAGGTTTCTTAATAGGCAGAGAGATCTGAACTGATAATTATCTTTCGGGCGTTAGGAATAAGAATCATCATTCATCTGGAATGATTCCGTATATCAGTAAAACCTTAACGGGATAATGGTTCTCTCTGCTGATCCCATTTCTCAGGTTGACTCTTTTCCCAAACAAGTTCAAGTCAGAGGAGGGCACAAGGGAATTTTTAAGGATTAAGACTTAATTTTGAAACTTCTCATTCAAAACTCAGTTGCAATATCAAGAGTACAAGAAGAAATGGCCTCGAGCTGTGCCAGGTGTTGGACAGGTTGGACACCAGGAGGAATTTTTTCTGGAAAGGGTGGTCAGGCTTTGGAAGGGGCTGCCCAGGGGGGTTTGGAGTGCCCAGCCCTGGAGGTGCCCAAGGAATGACTGGCTGTGGCACTCAGTGCCAAGGTGGGCATCGGGCACTGGGTGGGCAACGTGGGCTGGGAGTGCTTTTCCAGCCTCAGTGATCCTGGGATTCTAATACTAAGCAGATTTCCCCCCTGTTTTTTAATGGGAGCAACACATGGACCAGCCTGTTGCAGTGCCCCTAATCCAAGGTGCCATGTGTAAATCCCGTGTGGGATTCACGGGACAAAGGGAGCAGCTGAGGTGAGGCTTTGATCCTTCCCCCATCAATGGCTCATCCCTTCCCATGGGTGGCTGGGAGTCACCTTCTTCCCACAGGGCGCCCGTGCCTGGCCTGCAGTTCCAGCAGGGATTTTCCAAGGATTGCACTCCCCGCTCTCATTTCCGTGCCCAGCTATCCCAAGCCATCACTGTTAGGGATTAAATCCAGGGATGTCTCCTGGACTTCTTTCCTGGGAGGCTTTTGTGTTCAGCTTTCATTGGGTGAGATGTTCCTACACGGCGTGTCTGCTCTGAGAGCTCCTGTCAGGCACACACGACATTTACTGGGGGCACGGGAATGCTCTGCCCTTCAGCCTGAGCTTTAATTGAGGGATATCACAAAATTCCAGCCTGGACAACTGTCTCACAAATAGGAACGTTTGGTTTTCTTAATGTGGTTACTTCTGAAGATTCTTCAGATTCCCAAGTTTCTTCTGCTCTGTGAGATCCACCGTTGTGTTTGCAAAGCCTGTTTGAGAAAACCCCAGCACGAACACTCTGGAGTTTTAAATACCCAAACATCTCCTGTGGTTGGTGTTACCAGTGCCGTTGCTGTCGTTTTGGTGAATGTTGGTGGGCTCTTAATACTGAAATATTTCCAGGTGAACAGAAGTGCCTACGGAAAATATATCGTCAGGTGCCAAAGGGGAATGTGGGAGCGGTGGGAATGGTGGAACCCATCCTCTGTGGACATGAGGGGTGAACCAGTTTGGTCTCGGTGGGGACAGCAGCACCTCAGATCCCTGGCTCTGAGGAGTTCTCTCCAGGCCTGCAGGAGCTGGCTAATCCTTGGGTGGGAGACACGGAAAAATCAGGACACAGCAGAGACACAGGAGTCTGAGCATCCAGACCTTGGGTACCAGCCTGACACCACCCAGGTCCTGGGCAGCGTTTGGTTCTCTGTCACCCTGAGGGTGACACTGCCACTGGATCCACTTTGTCCTCCTTAAACCCTGCAGGTGTGAGCCGTGTGGGGTTGATAAGAAGCTCAGCTGTTAATTAGAAGTAAAGAACAATGATTAGCTCAGCTGATTAGAGTGTGGTGCTAATTGCACCGAGGCTGTGGGTTTGAGCCCAGTGTGGGCTGTTCACTGGTAGGGCTGGACTTTGGTGAACCTCATGGGTCGCTTCCAGTGCGGAATATTCTGGGATCCTGATTGCAGGCTGCTCTGTCACAGGTTGGGCTCCATGACCTTAGGGCTCTTTTTTTGTTCTCATGTGATGCTGCTCCCAACTCTGCCCTCTGGGATAAGGGAGATCCCCCAGCACCGAGGATCCAGCCGGGCTGCGGGATGGGACTTTGTAGGGATCTTTCCAGCACTGCCTGGTTTTAGCCCAAATTCCCTCTCCTCTCCCTTGTTCAGGGCCATGTCCAGCATCGCTCTCCTCATCTCCAAGGTCAGGTTTCCAGGGATGGGTGGACACAGGGAATAGGAAGCTTGCTGCTCTTCCACACCATGGAATGTCCATGCACGCCCCTTCTTCCCACCCTTCCCACCCTCACTGGAGCTCCCACGTGTGTGTGCGAATCCCTGGAGCCTGGTGGGCTGTGGCAGCTGCTGCAGCCACGGTTCCCAGGGCCCTCGTTGGGGTGTCGGATGGGATCATCCGTGCTGGGATACAGGGAGGTGTTTTCCATGACCATATACTGCATTCCCTATGTCCAGCAGCCCCCCAGCCTCGAGGTTTTCCTGGGATACAGGGAGATGTTGTCCATGACCATACACTTCATCCCCCATGTCCAGCAGCCCCCCAGCTTCGGGGTTTTCCTAGGATACAGGGAGTTGTTTTCCATGACCATATGCTTCATCCCCCACATCCAGCAGCCCCCCAGCCTTGAGGTTTTCCTGGGGTACAGGGAGGTGTTTTCCATGACCATACACTGCATTCCTCACGTCCAGCAGCCCCCCAGCCTCGGGTGTTTCCTCAACACTGCAGAGTCAAACCCATGGGGAGGCTTTTGGGCACACCGAACACACCCCAAGGATTGCCAGGACCCTTATTCCTGATGGTATAGAGTCCATACATTAACAGCATCCCTTGGTTTTTCTCCTTTTTTTTCCCTTCCAGGAACGAATTCCTCGGTTGTTCCTGATTTCATGCCCACGTCATCATGGAACATCTCCAGTGAATTAGATAAAGGTAAGTGGACACAAAAATCATAGAAACTCATGAAATCAGATCTAAAAGTCCCAGTTCTTGACTTGACCACGTGAGCAAAAGGAGGGGGGGGCGACACACACATTTAAGATAAACCCCAGTGATCTTTTAGCATTTAACTACACATGGTTCTGGGATTTCTGGAGGTTGCCCTGGTTGTTCCTTGTGCCAGTAAGACATTCCACGTGGTACAACTATTTCAAGATGTGGGTTCTCTCAATTTGGGAACTGCCTCACGTTTTGCCTGGTGGATCTCAGGGTCTGAACTCACAATTCCCAAACGTCAGGCAGTCCCCTTTGCCTCCGTCCGATTATTATGGAATTTTGAGGCCTTAATAGCAGAGGGAGGAAATCCACTTGCAGGCGGTGACCACGTATGATTTGGAGCTCTGCAAATGGTATATATTGTAAAAAAAAGGATGCATTTCTCATTACCTGTAAATGAGGCACTGCTGATTACTTAATCCCATAGCTTGGGTCCCTCCAGCCCTAGTGGCTGCAGCTCCTGAGTCACCCTGCTCTTTGAAATGCCTCTGCTGGCCCATTTGTCAGCCACTCTTTTTCCTTTGCTTCAGCCTTTGCCAACCACCTGCTCTGCACTTGGAAATTTCCCCTAGTGGAATTCTGCCACAGATGGTTTCCCAAACTGTTGCTGCCCGTGTTTTGTTAATGTTTTTTTGGGACATGTGTTCATAACAATTTATGTTTATGCATAAATAAACATAAATAAAAAGGGGTTTTTTTGCACTTAAGTATGAAGAAGATAGGTGGTTCTGAGCACTTTAGGTTGATTCTCTCCCGTCTGCCTTCCCGGCAGGGAAGGAGCAGGACTTTCTGGTGGTCCAGGACGCAGTGGAGAAGACAAAAGCCAAAGGGCTGGTGGGACAGGGAGAAAAGCTTGTGGTCATTATACAGAGAATTCCCAAGTCACAGCAAAGTGCTGAAAGAAGGTGTTGACAGACTGGATGCCTTATCCCACTGCGGGGATTCATCCGGGTGCTCGTGGCAGGGCCAGGCTGTGCTCAGGAAACAAGGTAGTGGTTCCCCCAGACAGGGTCGTGGAATCCTGGAGTGGTTTGGGTTGGAGGGACCTCAAAGGCCATCCAGTGCCACCCCCTGCCATGGGCAGGGACACCTTCCACCAGCCCAGGTGGCTCCAAGCCCCGTCCAACCTGGCCTTGGACACTCCCAGGGATCCAGGGGCAGCCACAGCTTCTCAGGGCACCCTGTGCCAGGGCCTGCCCACCCTCCCAGCCAGGAATTCCTTCCCAATATCCCATCCATCCATCCATGCTCTTTCCATGTTTCATTACTTGTTCAGCAGCTCTCTTTGGTTTTTCAAAAAGTGGGGAAGGAGCTCAGAAAATGCACGTTAAGGCCACAAACAGTCAAAATTTCGGCTTTTTAGCTCCAAGGCAAAGCTTTGGACAGTGAGAGCAGAGCTGACATTTCCCGTGCCAGCCAAGCCCGACCTCTCCATCAGTGATTGATCCTTTTTCCACTTCCACTTCCATGGCACCTGTTCCCGAGCTCTGGCGTACGGTCAGAAATGGGTAAAACGAACTTCCAGGCTTCTAACCCACCCGGAATGCAGCAATTCCCAGCGACCAGGCTGAATCCTGCATTCTGGGGGGGATTACCAGCCCCTCTGTGGAGCTGATGAGCATCCAGCCCACACCCCTAAAACTGGGATTTACATACAGGATTAAAGCGGGTTCTGCTCCTGCAAAGTGGGGCCACGCAGGTCTGGCCCTGTCCAGGGGGAGAGCAGGGGCTTTAATTTGGGGCCTTAATTTGGGGCTTTCATTTGGGAGGTGCAAGCTCAGAGCAGAAAATGAGGCGCACTCAGTCTGCATTTCCTTCGCGAACGGGCGGCTCAAGGAGCCGACACCCCCCCTTGCCTCTGCTGGGAGGTCACGCAGTAAAACCCTTTTTAAAGCCTATTAAACTCACGACATGAAAGCCAAATTTCCCAGCGAAAGGGTTGCCTGCTCTGTGAGCAGCTCCGAGCCTACCCGCTGCCTTTCGGAGAGGAGCCTCTCCGCCAAGAATCCCAGGATTTTTGGGGAAGGCACAGCGGCTCCCGGTGTTGGTAAGAATATTCTTGCCTTTTGACATAATGACTTAATCTGGTGCTTTCCCTCGTTGGGGCGAGCCCTGCACTGATTATCCTACAACTGAGCCCTATTCAGGGTTTCGGTTTCTATTAAATAAGCCAAATCGACGGCATTAAACAGTCGCCTGTTTATTCTTTTTTAGCAGGAAATGAATTTAAAAGAGACGCAGCCACCCGTGAAGAGCTGTTGAAAGCGGCGATTGATGGGAGGGAGGAGGTGGTTTCTCGCCGAAACCTTAAAAAAACAAACAAACTGGGCATAAAAAAATAAAAAAAAAATAATCGCTCTTAAAATGGGGGTGGGGGGGATTTCGCTGTGAGCGTTTCTCTCTCCCTTCCCGCTGCTAAACCACGGGGTGCGGAGGGAATGCCACGAGGGAAAAAGAGAAATGAAAATGCGAGCCGATAAATATTTAATGATATAAGGAAAAAAATAAGTGAACTTTTTCAGGGGAAAAAAGGGCACTCCAGTGGCAGGAAAAGACCCGTTTCAGGGGGCCAGTGGCAGGATGGGAAGCCTTTCACCACCAGGTTGCTGGCTGAGATTCTCTCAGGCTGGGGGAACCTGCAGAATTCCCATTTACCATCCGCTCTCCCTTCCTCGTTTTAGCCCTTCCTTCAGCTTCTTCCACAAAAGTGACCCTGGAATTGGAACCTTTTCTTTCTGCCAGACACAAAGAAATAGGCCTGGATTTGAATGAGAGCCTGTTCCCATCTGTACAGCGCAGGGATTGTTTGGGATCTCTCCATCCTTCATCTAAGATAATATTGGAATTATTATCTTAATTTCACAAAACTCCCCCCAAATCACTCAGTAGTTTAAGGTTAAGCTGGGATTTATCCTTAATATTCAAAGGTGTGTTGACAGAGGGATCACCTCTAGCGAGCATCCCCCCTGGCATGGTCTGGGGATCCACAGCAGAAAATAACCACGGAATTCAAAAACAAGGGGTGGGAGAGGTGCAGCATTTGGGAACGTGTGCCATAAACTTCCCGGAGATCCTTGTGCGGGCAGGACATTCCCTGGCAGGGTGGGCTGGCAAAGGAAGGTCTGATGGACAGTCCGGATCTGGGGCTTCCAAGGGGAAGCTGTGCCACCGTCCCTGAGAAATCCAGGCTAAAGCTGCCACCTCGGCATGGATTCCCAGGCAGGGAAATGACAGGGAAATGTGATTTCCCAGGACTCTTAGGCAAAGTGCAGCAGAAACCAAACCAAAGGCTCAGAAATCCAGGTGGGGCGAGACCTCCTGCCTTTGACCCTGGCCCTTTGGAGGTTTCCAGATTCTCCTTTGAAATCGCTGGATGTGAATCCGATCCGGGTGGTGCCAGGGGAGGAATTACAGCCTGGACGTTCACGCCCAATTTCCCTTTTTTATTTGGCCGTGTTACCTCTGGGGGAGTGTTGGGTAAATGAAGGTCCCCCGATGGGGCGCAGGGTCCCCTCGGAAGGGGGGCCCTAAATTGCTGCCACTTTGGTTGAACATTTTTTTAGCCACACTACATTAAGCTCCTTCTGTTTGCTTTTCCAGCAGCGGAGCAGAGCGGGGTTTTATTTGGGAATTTGTGTTCCCTTGAACGTGTCGTTTCTAAATAATACAGGGTGTGAAATTCAAGGGTCAGGGAGCGCAACCCCGAAAAAGGGGCACTCGTGGCCAAAATCTTTGACAAAATTGGATTTTTTTTCTCTGACGCTGAGTGTGTGCAGTGAACATCAACCATCATCCGTAAGGTAACTGTGTATAATAACCTTTTCCTGGCTCATCCAGGCTATCTGTGTTGATTTGAAAGATTGATAGATCAGAGGGTCAAGGGACGTGTTTTATTGTACGTTTCTGGTCCAAATTTCCTGACGTTTTTGTTTTTTTTAAAAAAAAAGTAATACAAAAATAGACCTTTAAAAGGCACACAAAGGGCTAATAAGAACCAGATCCTAACGTGATGCCATGTCAAAATGGCAGAAATAATAGCTTTTCTTTGCCTCCACGGCATTAACCTCGAGGCACAAACCTTTCCATGCCCCCCCCTTTTAGTGCTGAACTTTTTGGGCTTCGTTAGCAACAGTGGAACTCCTCTGTGGGTTCCTGTAGTTGGGTTTGCAGCTGGAGAAATTGTGGGGATCTGTGGAGCCGTCGAGCCTTGGGCAGCCTCTTTGGGTTCCCCGAGTTTATCCTGGAGTGCTCCGAAGCCTCTGGATAGGGTTTGGGAAGAGGAGGCCCAGCACGGCCACCATGTGCATCCCAAACGGAGTCCTGAGCTTGGTGGAAACTCAGCTGGGCGAGCAAAGGCAGGGCAAGGTTTCCTTGTGTCCCGAGGCAGTGGACATTGAGTGTCCCCACGTGATTCCCTGGACTTCTTCAACGCTGATATTCTTCACGTGGGTCTCCAGATTGTGAGTTGAGTGCAGTCCCTCTTTCCTCCCACCGTCGTTCCTCTGCTTTTATTCTTTTAAAATAAGTGCAATTCCAGCTGGGAGTTCTCCTTTGGCCCCTTTGAATAACAAGGAGCAGGTGATCAGAGCTGCAGATCCGGAGTTGTCTCGGGCAGATCCAGCAATCAGGGGTTCATTATTTTTCCAACAGAGAAGTGTGTTCCCCGTTCACGGCCGTGCTTCCATCAGAAATCCTCCTGGTTCCTTCTTTAGCCCAAAATTCCAGCTGATTATGGAACAGTCAGCAAGCCTCTCCAGCATCTTGAGCCTGGGTGGGCTTCACATTGTTGGCTTTCTTCAAAGGCAGCTGTTCCATAGAGAACATTTCCAGCACTCTGAGCTCAGTGGTGGTGCCGGCACGTCCCAGTGGATTGTCAGGCTGGACTCTGGTGGAGAATCCAGGGCTCTGGCTGAATGGAGAGGCTGCTTTCTAGGCTGGTGTGTGAAACCAAGAGGTTTTCAACTCTGTGCCATCAGTCCTTAAAGGAATAAAGGACCTAAAGGAATCTGTCCTGCAGTCGCCGCCTGAGACGCTTCTTGTGACAGAGGACCAGGGTGCTGCTGAAGCTTTTGGTTCACAGAGATAATTCCAAGGCCAGGTTGGATGGAGCTGGTCTAATGGAAGGTGTCCCTGGCCGTGGCAGGGGGTGGGATGAGATGGGCTTTGAGGTCCCTCCCAACCCAACCCAACCCAACCCAACCCATTCTAGGGTTCTGCCAATGCCATGAGCAGCCTGCAAGACTGGTATCCCACCTGCCTCGTTCCAACCAGGTCAGGTGGTTATTTTATGTGCTGCAACGCAGGTTTGAGTCTTCAAATCCAGTCCAGCAGCTGAAAATGTTGTCCCCACAGCTGTTGGGTTGCTGGAGGAAAGGTCTGGAGATGCTGCTTTGCAGGGGGGTGTGTTGTTACCCATCTGTAGTGTACCCCAGCCTCCCGTGCACCTGGATTAAAGCTGGTTTGGGCTCAGGAAGAGACTTTAATTTTAGCTTTTCTTTGAATGTTCTGCAAGATCAGAAGGGCAGAAAGCAAAGGATAAATGAAACAAACGGCTTGTCTCATAAAATGGCCCTTTCAGGGTCTGATCCCACGTCCCCATCGTGCTTTAAACGCCCAGTGAGATCAGAGCCACGCGCTCTCCCTGTGCCAGCGAAACCCTCCCGAGGGCGTCGCGGCCCCGCGGTAATTTAAGATGGGGCGGCCGTGCAGTCACGCAGGAGATGAACGTTCCCCGGGCAGCCAGGACCAGCTTTTATTTTGAAAGCCACATGGGTTCCACTTAAAAGTAGGGTCGGGGGGAGGGATGGATACAGGAGGATTTATTCTGCCCGGCAGGCTCCTATTTAACAGCGTCAGGACTGGAGCTGTGGAAATCCACGCACTTTTCTTCTTCGGCGACGCGCAGCTCCCTCCGTTTCATCTCCGTAATGTCGAGCCAGACAGAAGAAGTTTGGCCACGGAAAGATGCCTGATATTTGGGTTTTGTGCTCAGCGCCTCCCAATTTGTGCGCTCAGGATCATGGAGATGACTTATGATGTGTTGTGTTTGCCTTGGCAACGGCTCAAGCCCAGAAATACATTTCAGGCTTGGCTTTCCAGATATTATCTCAAGTCATTTAAAAGTTCATTATAGGGCACCCGCTAGTGCTGCTCCAGTAAAGGGGCTGTCAGCATTTTTCAAGGGTTTATAACTCAGCCATTAAAAAAAACAAAAAACCCTCTCTGTGGGCTGAAACTTGGCATTCAGGGGCCAGGCCCAGCGGTAAATTGTTTTTACAAATTAAAAAAAAATCAGGTTGACCATTATTAAATTATAGGTGGGCTAAAATTTTATTTAGAGCTCTTTCGGGCCGTTCTCCCCCACTTCTGTAAATGCAATCGTTTCCCAAGGTTTTTTTTTTTTAGTGCTGCTCTAAAATACGGACGGGCTTTTGTTTAGGGGGGGCTTGAAACCCTGAGATTTCACTTCATAAAATATAATAGCGGTGCTTAGCCCAGCGTGGCACTTTTCACCTTCAAAGCGCTGTATGAGCATTATCTCATTAACGTCCAGAGCAGCCTCCCCATGATGTCAGAGGGATTATTATCCTCACTTGACGGCTGCAGAGACCCAGCCAAAAGCTTTAAGGCTGTTTTTAAAAGGCCTTGGTTGCACAAATCCCACCCCCCCCACCCTGGGTGAGCTCGGGTTGGCTTTGGGTGTCTGCGTCCCTCCTAAAAATCACAACTGTGGTGATTCACCCGGGGCCTGCTCAGAGCCAGGATTCAACTCAGACTTTCCAGAGGCCAGTGCCATGAGGCTGGGTCGTTCTCAGATGGATTCATTTGGGCACAAGGACCAGCCTGTTTCTAAGAAATTGTTCTTTAGGTCTCAGGGAGTCAGCTCTGGGCGTCTGGGCAGCTCATGGGTGGCAGGGAGGTTGTCACATCAAATAGGGTGAGGTGGTTTGGGTTGGGAGGGACCTTAAAACCCATCCAAGTGCCACCCTCTGCCATGGGCAGGGACACCTTCCACCAGCCCAGGTTGCTCCAAGCCTTGTCCAACCTGGCCTTGGACACTCCCAGGGATCCAGGGGCAGCCACAGCTTCTCTGGGCACCCTGTGCCAGGGCCTGCCCACCCTCCCCGCCAGCAATTTCTCCTTTGATGGGCTTTGGTAGGTGAGAGTTTGACACAAGTAATCAAAAGTAAACTGGGCTTCTCTCCGACCCCTCCATGCCAGGGAAGGACAGAGAGGGATGACTTTAGTGCCTGCCAGGGAAGGAGTGCCCGTTGTTCTGTGTGCCTCGGGAACATCCATGGGTTTGGGAGCTCGTTTTTAAGCCCAGAACTTCTTTATCTCTGAGGAACATCTTCTCACAGAGCTCCCAGTGGCTTGAAACGTGCCCTGTTTCGATCTCAGTTCAGGTGCTTGATCTGATTTATGATCCCGGTGCTGAATTTATGGGTTTGAGGACTACGCTAAGCTGAGTTTAGCAGATGCCTTTTGTTCTGGTGTTTCTGTACTAGCTCGTGGAGGACAATTAGAGGAGTCCGAAGCTCCTGAGGCTCAGAGGCCACTTGTTTTTGTGCCTACAGAGAAGGTGCCCCATGGCTCTTGTGTTACAACCTTCAGCTCCCCACGCCTTCCGATACCTTAAAACCCTTTCCCAGCCTTTGGAAACCTGCTCTCCATCCTTACTCTTCCGTGTTCCGCAGGACCTTTTTCCCCCTGTTAACGCTGTGGATGTCTGGAGCGGGCTCCGAAACATTATCAGGAATTATATAAATGGCTGTGGCGTGGAAACGTTACGTTGGGTAATTAACTGCGGTTCTCCAGCTCCAGCCCATTAGCGGGGCTTGATTAAACCCAGATTGCGGGGAGGACCCGGGCTGGCTTCAACTCTGCTTCCCAGGGAGGTCGTTAAGATGGCAAGTCAGGAACGTTTCTGGCCTCATGATGGAATTTGGGGAATGATCCCAAAGCCAGGACACCCCGGAAGGAGCCGGGGACCCTGCGGGCTGTGGTCCCCCAGGGCTGCCATCTCTGCCTTTTAACCCCGTGCACGCATTTCCTAATTAATTGGGAGTGTAGAAATGGCTGTATTTCCATAGAATCATGGGATTGTTAAGGTTGGGAAAGACCCTCAACCAGCACCACCACGTTCACCACTAATCCGTGTCCCCAGGTGCCACATCCACACGTTTTTTGGACACTTCCAGGGATGGGGACTCCACCCCTGCCCGGGGCAGACCCTTCCAATGCTTGGCAACCCTTTCCACAGTGATATTTTCCCTAATACCCAATCCAAACCTCCCCTGACGCGGCTTGAGGCCGTTCCCTCTCCTCCTGTCACCTGGGAGAGAAGCAGTTTCGTACCCGCACGTTGGAAGGGCAGCTGGAACAAATACACCTGCAAAAAATGCACATGGGAAAAATACAGGTGGAAAAAATATCTGTGCTAAAGGTTTGTCCTCGGTGGCTCCTGGGGACAAGCTGAGGCCAAGGTTGTGCAGGCACAGGGTGAGAGCTGTCGTGTTCCACTGATGGACACGGGAGCCAGGGACAGTCTGGATGTCCCATTCCTTGGCCACCCTGCTGAGACAGCCAGGGGCTGGGAATGCTTTGGGCCACAACTGTCTGTGGTTGGGTTTGAACCTCTGGTGTGGAGGCCAAAGCCCAAGTGTTCCCAATCCACATCCCTCGCTGCCTTCAGGGGATTTCATGGAATATTGAATACAGGTAACTGGAAAGAGGCCTCTTCCTGAAGGATGAAATAGCCCTTGACAGGAGAAGGCAATGCTTGGGAATGGATTAGAAGAGGTTCATTCTGATTTAATGTGATAGTTTTTAAAATTTGACTTAATTTTGCTTAATTTTGATATAATTTGATTTTTCAATCATCAAATTGAAGATAAACTTTAGGGCTCTTAGCAGTGGTATTAATGACAACAAAGTGTCCTTCTCCTGGATATGATCCTTATTCCTCACATTTGCAATTAGTGCTTACAGAATAATTGACAACACACTGCACTGCTCCATGTGTCAGTTAAAAATGGCTCTGAGACAGGATCAGAGAATCCTGGAATGGTTTGGGTTGGAAAGGACCTCAAAGCCCATCCAGTCCCACCCCTGCCATGGGCAGGGACACCTTCCACCAGCCCAGGTTGCTCCAAGTCCTGTCCAACCTGGCCTTGGTCACTTCCAGGGATGTGGGGAGTCCACAGTCTCTCTGGGCAATGAGATCTTCGCTTCTCAGCAAGTTCTTTCATAGATTCCTACATTTTGTGGGGTAGGGGCAGGTCTACGTCCAAATGGGCAACTGGAGCCCTGAGATGTGCTTTTCACATTTCTTGGTTGGGTAAAAGGAAGAACAGAGGCAAAAGGAGAAGGAGTGCTACCTCGTTTGTCTGTGCTGAATGAAGTCAAACCGGGTGATGTTGAGAAAGTGGAGGGAAAACTGGTAGTGACTTCTTTCGTTTCCTTTCAGAGTCATTCCAGACCTTTCCTCAGGATGACATTTTCCTGCTCTGGAGCTCTTTTATCCCCATTTTTTCCCCCCTCTCTGTGTGGCAGATTACTTCCTGACGCTGGACGAGCCCATGAACAACATCACCACGACGCTGGGCCAGACGGCGGAGCTGCACTGCCGCGTCTCGGGGAACCCCCCGCCCACGGTCCGCTGGCTCAAGAACGACGCCCCGGTGGTGCAGGAGCCCCGCAGGATCTCCTTCCGAGCCACCAGCTACGGCTCCCGGCTGCGCATCCGCAACCTGGACACCACCGATACCGGCTACTTCCAGTGCGTGGCCACCAACGGCAGGAGGACGGTGTCCACCACCGGCGTGCTCTTCGTGAAGTTCGGTGAGTCCTCTGGGACTTCTCATGAGGAATAGCCCCCAGTAGTGCGGTTGGCCACTGAAAACCAACGCGCCAATGCAGTAGTTTCGTGGCACTGTTAAAGTTGGGAAAGCCCCCCGAGATCATCGAGTCCAACCATCAGTCGTGTTGGCCACTGAACCACGTCCTCAAGTGCCAAGTCCACACGCTTTTTGGACACTTTGGGGGCTAGTGACTCCACCATTGCCCTGGGCAGCCCGTTCCAACCCTTTCCACAAAGAAATGTTCCCAGTGTTCAGTCCAAACCACCCCTGAGACTGTTCCCTCTCCTCCTGTCCTGTTCCCTGGGAGCAGCGCCCGACACCGCCCCTCCGCCCCGACTCCCTCCTCTTGGCAGAGAGTTGCAGAGAGCCAGAAGGTCCCCCCGAGCCCCTTTTTCTCCAGGCTGAACACACCCCCCCCCCATTAATATGGTACCTGACTGGATTCAGGGCGGAGGAGAACAAACATTTTGTTCTCAAATGCCTGAGGGACCTTTGTCTCAGCATGACAGTCCCAGGGCACGGTACTGAAATACCCATAGGCCTGTCAGGGAGAATAGGCACTTCTTCTTCCAAGTTTCTATTGAGATAACTACCTTCAAAGCTGGTCTTGCAGCTGAGAAGATCCCAAACAAGGATCTCAACCCAAGCAGGTTGAGTGTGTCTTCTCCTCCTCCACAGTCAGGCAGAGATAACTCCCCGAGGTGAAGATACTTGTGCAGAGTGCTGGTTAATCCTCTTAGAAAGTGGACACAGTGAATGATCTGTATGATGAGTTTCCTTCATTTTCCATAATTCCCAATAAGAATGAATCCTTGGATGTTCTCCTGAGGCAGTCGGGGTGGGGATCTGGGTTCCTCACCCGCTCGTGGTCCTGTCTTGGGGCTTGTTTTGGGGCCCGAGGAGCTGCCACTGCTCCGTGCAGCTCCACAACCCACATCCCACACTTCAGGCCATCCCTTTTATCTCCTGAAAGCTTTTCCAAAGGTTCCCCGCTTCCCACCTCACCGTAACTCACACTGCTGTTTTCTCTTCTGTCCCTTTTCCAGGTCCCCCGCCGACAGCCAGCCCAGGATCCTCGTAAGTTGTTTCATGTCTGTTGTGTCTGGCCGTTAATCTTCCATTTTCAGCAGTCCCAAGTCCATTTGTCATCCTGGGTGACAGGAGCGCTTTTACGTCCCGCCTTAAGTCAGAGAGGATGGCAATTTATCGTGTCTGAATTATCTCTCTCGTAGCTGCGTTTTCATGTTGTCCTGTCAACTCCTGTTTCTTAGCCCAGGCTTCTTAATTTCCAGTATTAATTGCCTTCAGATCCTCAGGTGCCTTCAGTCCTTGAGCTGCTTTCAGGGCACCTTCAGACACGTCCCACCCCACCACAGAAACTGTTTATCACTGTGAGGAGGTTTTACTACCCAAGGGCCTTCTTACTGATTTGAAGGGGCTGCCGGTCATAAACTGTGTCTGTATCCATCTGGACCTGCTTTAGTAAACCATCTTGAGCCCAGCTTTGGAAAGACCGTTTGTGTGGGTGGGATGGTGGCTCATGGCATGGCAGCTCCGTGTCCTGGAGCTCCGGGCTGGCTCCTGCTGCCGGGGCCGAGTCCGTGGCAGTTCTGGAGGAGTTACACACTTTTATCTCTGTTTTCGAAACGCGTCATCAAACCCCGCTCGCCTTCTGTAGCCCCTCGTGGTTTCCAGGTGTGACCTTCAGCTCTCCTGAGGTCTGGGTTGATTTTGGGGTGGCGTGTCCAGCTCATTGACACCTCGGGCGTGGAGCAGTGGTGAAAACCCACCTCTCCCAGTGAGGGAAGAGAAACGCAGCGCCGAGTAAAACACAAAGGGAGTCTTATTAATAGAATTATGAACGATGGGAAAACTTATGGATGTGAGCATTCCTGGCTCCTTGGGGAAGATCTTCCCGAGGTGTTGCAGAGGGTGTAAGTGAGGAGGAGCATCTGGGCACAGAAGGACATGCAAGGATGCCCTCTAATGGAGCATCAGAACCGTGGGTTGGCTGGCCTGGCACAGACTGGAGCTGGTCTGGAAGGGGAGCTCTTGGACAGAATTCCAGCTTCGTCCTGGGGCTGTTCTGGGCAGGAGATCTCCCTTGGTGCTGTGAGGAGTGGCCCTGGCGGGCCCCTCAGCAGTTGGGAGACCTAATGAGTGAGGTGAGAAAATGTGGATTTTGGGTCTGGTCCCGCCAGCTCTGGGGTTTGTGGAATTTGGGGTGGTCAGAGACCCACGTGAGCATGGGAAGCACGGCCGTGCTGGGGTGTCACTGTCTGGGCCGCTCAGGATTGCCTCATGTCCTTAATGGATCCCCTTCTGTGCCTAAAACCTGAATATGGCATTGTTTTGTTCTTTATTTAACCACTGGGAGTATGGAGAGGAGGAAGAGAGGAGACCAGAGGGCTGTGATTTTAAAGGGCATTTGATTAATAAAATCAAATGGGTTTGTGATTCCCAGAAACAGCTTGGAAGGCTTGGGAAACCTCAACCCACCCACCCCCTCCCATGATTCTCCCATCTTCTTTTGCAGTGATTTAGGATTTTTTTTTTAAATTATTTTTCACTTGTAGTTAAACACGTGTGGGTTTTTTGGTAAAGCAAATCCCTTATGTGGCGGCTCGGTGTGGCTGGGTGTCACCATGGTTCCTCCAGCAGGAAAACATACAACTGCTGGCCACCGTCCAGGTGACACTTGGCCAGCCATGTGACTGTGTATTCCAGAGAGTGACGGAGAAACTTTCCCATTTTGGCCGTCGGAATTAAAATTTATGGGAGAAAAAAATACCAGTAGAGAGGCGAGAGTCGATTCATCCTGAGATGATCCCAAGGCTCTTCCCCCAGGAGGGTGCCAGCCTTGAACCCCAGAGCCTTGGAGGTTCATTTCCACTCCCGTGCCGTGTTTTTGGCTGCCACAGAAACTCCCTCCGTGCGTGGAAATTTTGGACGAGGGCTGAGCACGACTCCTGCGGGTTTTGGCGCGGGATCCTTTATAGCCCCGCTTTGTGTTGGTCCAACAGCTTGTACCTACAGCCCGTAGGATCTGAGACACAAACTCCAAGTGGGATATTCCGGGTGGAGGCCAATATAAATATATTTGGGGAATTAAAAAAAAAACCCCTCCCGTGGTACGGGGGTTGGAAGTGTGAGCGGCCGACGCTGACAGAAACCATGTCACATCCTGCTGCATGACTTCATCCCGGGGAAAAATAATACTCCCTCAGTTCTGCCCGCGCCTGGGAGGCAGGTTATCTGCTGGGAGGTGGAATGGGAATTTTTCCAGGGGGGGAACTGGCCTTGTCCTCTTCACCAGGGGCTTTGATCCTGGGCACGCTTATCTGTCGGGCCACTGTCTCACCTTTTCCCTGCTTCAGGTCATTGTGCCGCAGCACCGTGGGGAGGTGGATGCCCAGGCACCAGGGGGTGCATTTTTCAGGGAGTCAGGCTCTTGGATTTTCCTGAGCGAGCACGAAGAAATAAAACCTTTGGGTAAACGTGGCACAGAATTTAAGAAATTGTCTTTGTGCCTTGTGTGAAATGAACTGTCCCCGTTGTGGAGTGGTTTATCTGCCTCAGGGTACTTACAGAGCTAAATATACCTGTTATCTGGGACTCCCAGGGTCCTTTGCCTCCGGACCTCCTCTTATCTCCTGGAACACGCACGGGAAGCGAAGCCAAAGGGAGATTAAAGGTGTGTCTCCATTGCGTTCACCGGAACTGCCAGTGCTGCTTCAGGTGCAGCTGAGGTGCCACAGGTCACCCTGGCTGGGTTTGACCACGCGAGTGGCCTGGAACAAAGGGATGGAATCATGGAATGCATTGGGTTGGGTTGGGTTGAGTTGGGTTGTGAGGGACCTTAAGGATCATCTTCTTCCATCCAGGACACCTCCCACTGTCCCAGGTTGCTCCAAGCCCCATCCAGCCTGGCCTTGGACACTTCCAGGCATCCAGGGGCAGCCACAGCTCCTCTGGGCACCCTGTGCCAGGGCCTGCCCACCCTCCCAGCCAGGAGTTCCTTCCTAACACCCAAATGTTCTTTGCTGTGGTCCCGGTTTCCACGTGAGCAACGCTGCAAACGTCCAAGTTCTTTGCCACGGAGCTCTTAGTGACGAAATGGATTAAATTGTATTTTGTTCTGCTGGTAAATCTATAGGAAAAAAGAAAACCCAGCGTGGGGCTTGGGGAAAGATTGACCTTGGGAAGTGCTTTTGACTTTGAAAAGGGTATCTGATAAATATTTCAGGAGGCTGTAGCTGGAGTGGCCCGTTCTCTGCCCGCAGTGCCAACAGAGAGCGCGAGGGAGGTGCCGCAGGGCGGGGGGCAGGGGCGCGTTGTCAGAGAATAAATTCATCACAGCCGCGTCCGTGTTTTGATCAGCGGGGAGGGAGAAGGCACCGAGGTGTGTCATGGTGGGGTACGGGGAGCTGGAGTTCCCTAACGCAGGAACACGGAGGGAAAGACAAAGTGCTGTTTAAGACCTGGATTCGTTTTCCTGCTGTGCAGGATCACCCATAGCAACTCCGTACAGGAGTAAATGGTTGGGGTGGGAATGGCCACGTGGAATGCGCCGGGCAGTGCTGGAAGAGCATTGGGATTTCCATGAGACTGGAACACAACCAGTTGCACGGTCAGCGACCCCCGATGGGCCATGGGGTGGGGGGGGGGGCGGTTGTATCAGGAACTGGGGGAGTAACACTGGAAAATGCATTTATATTGTCATTATAGAAAGATTTAATGCCTTGCTTCATATATGTAGACCTCATGGCCATGTTTGGGCACTGGAGGTGTAGGAACTTCTCAGGTGCCACACGGGATCTGGTTGGACTCGATGGTGCTGGGAGTCTTTCCCAACCTTTAGGGTTCAGAGGGGACTGATACTTAAAATACAGACAGAAGATAGATTTTCCTTTCTCTGACTGAGTATCTCAGTTATCAGTGTTTCTACAGCACTAAAGAAATCCTCTAATTACATAATTTAACCCCTAAGTCACAGACTCTGTGTCTATTCTCCTCATTTATTTAGAAAGGAGAAAAATGAGATCATTATAAAGTTGCTCCTGTTGAAAAAAGGAGGGAAAAAAATGAGGAAAGGCTGGAAAGTTGAGTTGCTTCCGCTGATCGTCTCCTTCAGCTGTTGCAAAAAAATAATAAATATCATTATTTTCTTGGAAAGTTCTCAGCATCTTCTCAGTTGACAAGAGGAGGACACTGGCTCTGCTCCGGAGCAGGGGTAGAACCTGGTTTTCCCGTATTTCCCACGGCTGTTCCAGGTAACAGCTGTTCTGAAGCCAACCCAAAAATTCCTCATGGAACTGCTCAAAGACCGCAGCAGCAATTTGGGCCAAACCACTGGGCTTGTGTGAAAAAAACGCTCCAGTTTTCAGGTTTGCCCCTCAAGACAATTTTCATGGGAATATTCTCATGTAGTTCTAAACGCGAGGGCGTTTTAAGAGGCTTGGAAGGATTTCTTGGAGCCTTTGGGTTTTTGGGACAGTATTCGGTGACCATGAATGTCACCCATCCTGGCCTGCGTCGGGGTTCAGGGCTGGCTTAACAGAGCCTGGTTTTGTGCTGCTTGGCTTTGGTAAGGACTTGCCCTGAATGTGTGTCTTGTCCTCAAATTAGGAAAAAAAAAAGAAAAATATGGTTTCGAGTGTCCCTGAATCCCATGGGATTCGACCTGACCTGTCTTATGCTTGAGACAACACAGGGGCTTAAAGTTTCTGGATCTGCTGTTTTATTTGTGTTTTAAACAACCCAGCACCTTCTCCGGGGGCTCTTCACCGAAGAGTTGCTAAAACAGAGGTGGGGGCTGCTGTTTTTGGGACAAGGATCATATTTTGCAATATAAAATGCATCCCCATCTCAGGTTTTTGGAGCTGTCTGGTCTCTTCTGGGGGGGGGGGGGGAGGTTGCTGGTCTGCCTTAAGCAGTGAAAATTAAAAGACAACACAAAGGTTATGATGGAAACCAACCTCCTTGATTTCCTGTGGTGGGATCACAGTCTCCCCCTTGGACTTTGGTGTTGCAGGGGGACACATTGCTGGATTTTCGTGATTTTTCTGTTGCCCAGCCTGTTACTTCTGGGGAGGGTCTTCAGACGTAGGAGGGGTAAAAGGGGAATAATTCTGTAACCATGTGTTGATGGTACAAAACAATTTCTCCAACAGGCGAACTCGTGACTCAAAGTTGACTTTATCCGGGTTTTCTGTAGGGGAAAATCCAACTTCTGTCACGTGGAGCAAGCGTGTTTCAAAGCCTTGCATGGGCTTGTTTACTTAAAAACCTGCACTGTGTGGTGTCCCCGTGTTGTCCTTGTCTTTTCCCGGGAGCTGGGCTGTGGAAGAGCTGGAATACAGACCCGGGGATGCCTCTCAGAGCCCCATTAATGTCTGAGCTCATCTCTGAGGCGCAGGAGGTTCCTTCCCCCTGCGCTGCAGGGCCTTTAATTAGGAGGGAAATCCTCTTTAAAGGCCCATAATGTTCTTGTGGTCGCAGTAAAACATCTCATGCAGCTGGGTAATAAAACCTCAGTGGGCAGATCTCCATCCCTTCCTCGTTCTTGGGATGAAACGTTGGACACGTTACAGGAGCGAAAGCCCTGGTTGGTTGTGGGAGGAGTTATTCAAGAGGACAAAAACTGGGACTAATGATGACTCCTGTCTTGCCAGCCAGGTGTGGATCTTGGGAGGGGGAGCAGCAGCTCCGTGGGATGGGCAGGGTTCCTGTTCCAGGCTCATCCTTGTGGAAAGTCCTCTCTTGTCTCTTCCCACCCCCTTCCCATGGGCAGTTTGGCTTCAGACCAAATAGGGTGAGATGGTTTGGGAGGGACCTCAAACCCCATCCAGTGCCACCCTTGCCATGGGCAGGGACACCTTCCACCAGGCCAGGTTGCTCCAAGCCCAGTCCAACTTGGACACTCCCAGGGATCCAGGGGCAGTCACAGCTTCTCTGGACAACCCCACCCACACAGCCAGGAATTCCTTCCCAATATCCCATCTAAACCTGTTCTTTTTCAATTAGAACCCATTTCCCTTGTCCTTAATCCTCTTCGTATATCTTTAGGTCTCCTGATAAATGTTTCAGTGATTATGGGGTGTTTCTCCTTTTCCTCTGGCTAATGTCCCACTTCCCTTGGCCTGGCATTCCTGCTGGGAACTCCTCCTCTCCTGAGGATGAATGTGAATGTTCTCCAGGTGCCCCGTTGCTCAAAGGGGTCTTTCTTGTGAAAAGTCCTTCAAAATCAGCAATTAAAAGGGGCAGCCGCATGATTGGCTGATGTCAGGGACGTTGCGACCCCACAACGAGGGGTCTGGGAAATCCCCCGTGGGACTGGAAGGAGCAATCCTCCCTCCGTTGTGCACGGATGTGTCGGTCATCGCAAGCTCCACTTGGGTTTCCTCCAGGCTCCCACAGCCTTCAGGAGCCCCGGTGCTTTCAGTGGTGGAGCCAATGCTTTTCCAGTCCAGTAAAAACATGGAAAATGGGAATAACTCTGCACTGGCCTGTGGTGCTTTCATTACTGCACTAGGGTGTAAAACCTTGGGAATGACCTTTCCTACAAGGATAACATCCATGCTCAGCTGGCCTGGGCGCAGTCACTGCTCCCTCCCCGCCCGCGTAACCCCATCCCGCAGTCATTAAGTGCAAGGGAGGAGATTATAAGGTGTTACATTATTTATCCTGCTAATTAAAACCACTCCCGACGCTGCGGCCTCGGCCGTTCCGGGCAATAACCCTTGGACTTCAAATAAGCGGGGAAGGAGTTAATCGTGGAGCTCTCAACGTGTCAAGTTTATTGGCCTTGTTAATGGGGACGCGCGTGTGGTTACCTGGGCGTCGTGTGGGTGCTCTGACTGCTGCCTGAGCCAATGAAGAGCAGCGTCAAGCAAAAACAAACGGCAGAAGTTTCCCTGCCCTGGTTTTCTGACCGGATTTCTTGACATGCGGGTGAATTTACTTGAAACAAATCAATTTTCTCCCCGTCCTGATTTTCCTCGAGGTGAATGGGCACAATTAGCACCAAGAACACTTTGTGAGCCAGTCCCACCTCAAGGCTCGTGGCTGATTTAGAGCTTGGGAGGTTTCAGAGACCATGGTGGTCCCCACTGCACAGCCTGTGGTACTTGGGTGTTTTGTGGCCCAAATCCGGTGGGTTTGAGGCCACTCGGGCACATCCCTGGGAAAAAAAAAGGTGTTGGGTTGGTTTTATCTGTCTGACTTCTGACCAGGCTCTTGCTGTGTCAAGTCAGAAGATACAACCACTGTTGTCTTTACAACCCAACTCAAAACATGGCCAAGGGACCTCTTTTCTGTGAGCTCCTGAGCTTTGCCCCCAGCTCTGTCACCACCTCAAATCCTGGCTTGTTTGGGCTTCTTTTTCAACCGTCCCACTCTTTTGTCTTGGGTGTGTAGAGCCAGCAGAGCTGGAGCCACTTGGGTGTCCCCGGGATGTCCCAATGGAGTGGGGGTTGCGCGGCAGGCAGGAGGAGCTCATGGAGCTCATGTCTTTTACAATTCTGAGGTGGAACGGCCTTGGCCTGCCTGTGTTCAAAAAGTTTGGCTTTCGTAGGCGCTCTCTAAGCTCTTCTTTAGCTGCTTTTGGAGCAGAAGCTCCTTTGTTGCATTTACATGGTTCTGCTCTTTGGAAAGTATGAGAGAATATTATTCCCGTGTTTGCTTTCAGGGCTCCCTGCCAAGTGAAAACCCTTTCATTGGGGTCTGGGCAAAGCTGGAAACGCGGGCACGGAACAAAATCTCATTTATTTAACAATGTAAGAGTAATTTATGCAGCACGTTGGGGGAAGTGTAATCATCAAAATAATTTATCGACGCACCTTTTAATTAATGGCATGGCTTTTTGGAGCGTGTTCCTTCTCTCTGAGCTGTTGCCTCGCAGCATCCATTGGGAACAAAACTCCTCTAAAGCTGCGCCTCCGTGACCAAGTTCGGTCTGGAAATGTGGAGGTGAATGACTTTGGGGTTGGGAGGGACCCAGCTTGGAGAGGACACAGGAGTGTCCCTCTGATCCCTGCGGATCCTTGGATGTGCTGGGGAGCTCCCACTGCTGTCCTGCACTCCTGCTTTGCCCTGGAAGGGAGGAGTCCAAAGCCCCTGGTTGCCTGAAGTAGATTTTCTGGGAAGGGAAGGGAAGGTTTGGGAAGGTTTGGGAAGGGAAGGTTTGGGAAGGGAAGGGGAAGGGAAAAGGGGAAGGAAAAAGGAAAGGGAAAGGGGAAAGGGAAGGTTTGGGAAGGGAAGGAAAAGGAAAGGGAAAGGAAGGGGAGGGGAAGGGAAAAGGGAAGGAAAGAAGGAACAGAGAGAAAAGGAAAAGAATCCTCTGGGTATGGTAGAAATGACCACACAATTGCACCGTCTTTGGAATCTGTATTTTCAATATCTTGGACCGTACAAACAAATACAACATGATGTCACAAGGTTTAGTTTTTCTTTTAATGTATGAAATGCTTTCACGAGAACTCACACTAAAGCTCGGCTGCAAACCTTTGGCTTAACTGAGTTGTGGCAGCCCTGGCTGGGCCCTGCTGACTGCCTGTCCTCTCTGCCAGAGCCAGGGTTTGCTCCAGAGATTAAGCCCAGCCGAAAACAGAAACCCCTCCGGGCTTGCATTGACTTCCATTTCATTAGGACTTAATCATTGGGACTTAAGCTTGTCTGTAAATGTTAACACAGTAATTGCTGAGTCGGGCCTGATTTACATCCCGTTGGAGCCAAGGGGACCCTTCCCTTGGCTGTGGGAAGAACAGGATGAGGACCGGAGCGGGAAACAGGTCCACCTTGGAGCAGGGATGCAGGGACTTGCTGGCAGGACTGGGAAGCAGGTCCACCTTGGAGCAGGGATGCAGGGATTTGCTGGCAGGAATGGGAAGCAGGGATGCAGGGATTTGCTGGCAGGACTGGGAAGCAGGTCCACCTTGGAGCAGGGATGCAGGGATTCACTGGCAGGAGTGGGAAGCAGGTCCACCTTGGAGCAGGGATGCAGGGATTCGCTGGCAGGAATGGGAAGCAGGTCCACCTTGGGGCAGGGATACAGGAATTCGCTGGCAGGACTGGGAAGCAGGTCCACCTCGGAGCAGGGATGCAGGGTTTCGCTTGCACGAAGCAGGTGAGGGGTGCCAAAGATGGAAATTAAAAGGAATGTGGAGCTCAGCCTTGATCCCAAGAAACCGATGGAACAGAGGCAGGGAGTGATTTGTTCCTTGATGAGCTTGTGCCGTAAGTTCTCCACGACAATGTGCTGTTGTCCTGAGATGAGGAGTCTTGGGGTGGGAGCTACTGTCCTGAGCAATGGATGAACCCCACAGCCCAGTTCTTTGGTCACCTTTAAACACCCGCAGCTCTGGGAGCAGAGACCGGTGGACCCTCGTGGGTCCCAGGGATCCTCCTGTCACATTCTGGTGCTCCAGTTCCTGTGATTTATCCTTCTGCCCCATTAAGGAGCCGATTTCCAAAACAACTCTCCTTGTGGGAGCTCCTAATCCCCTGTTTTCCCTCTGTGACTTCACCTGGCACAGAGTCCCAGGGCAGCCGTGGTGGCATCAGGGCCCTTCCTCTTTAATCTTTACCTTCTGAGATTGTCCCCAAACTGTTGCTGTTAGACCTTCCTCCACTAAAAGGTGAGCCTTTGTGTGGTCCCCTGAGTCCAATTCCATGCTAAATTTAGCCTGGAGAAAAGAACACATGAATAATTAATTATATTGGATTAATTTTGGATTTGGTGGGTGGGATTTTGTGTCCCTGGTTACATCTCGGAGTATCTTTGTTGGCTGAACACAACCCGTTGTCTGAGGCATCTCAACCCACCGTCGAGCTATTAATGAAGAGTTTAATTGGCTTTTGCAATCCAGTTTTCAGTGTGCTTGGGAACATCTTGGAACCACCTTCCAATGGAGCCTGGACCCCTTCCCACCAATTTCTCCATTGTGTCATGCCTGTGGAAGGGGGTTTCCATCTCTCCCATCCCTCTTTCCCACCCTCCCCTGTCTTCACGCTCATCAATTACTGCGGTTAATTCCTGGTGTTTGGCTTCTCCCTGTGAACCAGAGAGCGGCACTGCGGGAATCCTGGGGTGCTGGGAGTGCTGGGAGATGTTTGGGATGTCCTAGAAGGCAGCGGTGGCCCTTCTTCCCGCTAATCCCATTAGCTGGTCCCCAGCCCGCTGTGACAGGGACCGGCCTGAGAGCACAATGAAGGGACCACTTCAAAGAGGATAAATGGAATTTGCATTTCCAAACTCTCACAGCCAAGGTCTTCAAGGAGGGGATGAAAGTGGCTTTTGTTTGGAGTAGTGGCAGAGTTGATTAAAAAAGCTCCGATTTTTCCCTGTTCAGGCCCAGGGTGATGCCACCATTGGCTTTCGGCATCTGGTGGAGGGGGGGGTGAATTCTGCAAATAAAAAAAAGCACACAAAGAAAGTAACCTGTCGCCTGCCCAGCTGTCATCAGACTTGGGGATATTCCAGTGTCCTTTATCCTCGTTTGAGAGCCGTGTAACAGCTGGCCAGAGCGGGCATGAATAACAAAGAAATTACCAGTAAAGTCTCATTAAGCATCTCCTTTTGCCGGGAGCCTGTCCAGGGAATGCATCCACTGCGGAATGTCTCCCTCCACCTGGATTCTCAAAGCCAGGAGCTGAAAGGAGCTGATTCGTGCACCTCAGAACAGCCCTAAAACTCCAGCGTGGATTGTCTGTCTTCAGAGAGTCAGGAATTTCCTTCCTTTGCTTCGTTCAAAGGATATCGGCTGATAATTTCCCGTCTGGATTTATGGATTAAATGGTGTTGCCCAAAATGAAGCACCTAATGAAAGCGAAGTGTCCATTCAGCCGCTGTCTCAGCCTTGGCTCTGGTTCAGCACCAAATGTCCCCATGTATGGAAGGTGGAGGGAACAGTTCCTATTCCAGGGCCATCGGGGCTGGGACAGGTTGGATTTTCTCCACGCACTTTCAATTCTCTCTGTGCCAACGTGACTCCTTCTGCTCTCTTTATCAGTATTGAATCTGAATTTGGCTCAGAGATAGAAAACTACACCTTAGCTGCTTTAGATGAGCATAGATCTTTCTTTTTCCGGGCGGTTTATGTGTCTTTTCTAATCAAGGCTGGACGTGTTCCTGAGTAGAATTTTGTGTGTTTTGGTTAAGCCGAAACGCCAATAATACTTTTTACCGGGCAAGTGGAGGTTTTTTGAAAATAATAAATAATCAAGATAGTGGCGAATACGGGGGAAACAACCCTTATTATTTTTGACAGGTGACAAAATGAGCCCGAAGCAAGCAGAGGGAAATAAATAATCCTCGTGTTGGCTTCGAGCTTTGGCGTGGGAGATGCCAAACACAACCCCGCAGCAGTGGGGGGGAATGTTGGGCATTGGGAAACAAGCCCGTGCCCAGCAGATAATCCCTTATCCCAGATCCCTCCGGGGGGGGATGGTGGGGGCAGAACCAACCAGGAGCGCAAATCCCAGGAGCACAAATCCTGGGAGCCCCTGCCCTTGAGCTCCCCCGGGACAAGTTGAGTGACGGAGCTGGCCGTGGAAAAGCTTCACCCCTTGGTGTTTTCCCCTCTTGGTTCCAGGGACGAGTATGAAGAGGACGGGTTCTGCCAGCCCTACCGCGGCATTGCCTGCGCGCGGTTCATCGGCAACCGCACCGTCTACATGGAGTCCCTGCACATGCAGGGCGAGATAGAGAACCAGATCACAGGTGGGTGAACCACACGGGAGCTTCTTCCACGCTCACCTTCTTGGGTCTGAATCCCACCGCGGTTTTAGGAACAGCAGGACTGGGGTTATTTGCTCTTTATCCCCTCTGGCCATGAGTTCCCACCATGGGGCTTGCCCTGGGACTCCCCGTTGTGGGGTGTCAGCGGAGGGTGTCACCTGGAGAGCGACATCTGAGCAACTTCCAGCTCCCCTCAAAAAACCCTATAAAGTGATTTTTCAAGGGGACTGGGCCGTGTGTTGACAGCTCCTGGGAGGCTCGTAGCAGGGCTACCTTGTGCTGCTGTCACCCAAGCACATTCTGAAAGCAAGGGAGAGCAGGATTGGTTGACTTGATGTGGTTGAGGTCGTTTAGGTGCTGGAAAAAGCTGCATGAATGATCCAGCAGGGAGTGTTCATCCTTCAGATTTAGTGAAGAACCTGTTTTCGTTGTTTTGGTGGGTTGTGCTGATGGGGGGGTTCAAACTGAGGCCTCATGGATATCACAATACGTCTTTTTTTTTTTTATAAAATATAAATTCCCACTGGCCAGATCCCAGCCATGGCAATCAGCTTCTCCATATTCAGCTTTTCCTCTTGCTGTCAGAATATCCCAAATTTCTCTTCTCCCCCGAGTGTCCTTCCTTTGTCCCCAAGCACTGCCAGCGTTGTAAAAAGGGCTTCTGCCTTGCCCCCAGGAAAGGTTTCCCTAAAGAACCTTAGAGCATTTCATTTGAAAAGTCACTTGGGACAGCGTGAAAGGTGTCACCTTCCATGAAGGAACTGGCACTGGGTTTCTGCAGCCTGTGAGCATTTGGGTTTCCCCTGGTGGGCAAGGGGCATTCCAGTATTCCAAGAATTCACAGCGGGGCAAAGGGATAATGCTGTTGAGGGTTTCGGTGGCGGGCTGGCCGTTAATCCCTGTGTGTTCTCCAGCCGCCTTCACCATGATCGGCACGTCCAGCCACCTGTCGGACAAGTGCTCGCAGTTCGCCATCCCCTCGCTGTGCCACTACGCCTTCCCCTACTGCGACGAGACGGCGCCGGCGCCGAAGCCGCGCGACCTGTGCCGCGACGAGTGCGAGATCCTGGAGAACGTCCTCTGCCAGACGGAGTACATCTTCGCCAGGTCCAACCCCATGATCCTCATGAGGCTCAAGCTGCCCAACTGCGAGGACCTCCCGCAGCCGGACAGCCCCGAAGCCGTCAACTGTATCCGCATCGGCATTCCCATGGCAGATCCCATCAATAAAAGTGAGTGGGCGACCCCTGGGTCTCCGTGCTGGCGCTGGGCTCTGCCAGGTCCGATATCCCACCTCCGACGCTTCTCCGCCAGCTGGCCCAGGGTGCAGGAATTCAGAAAGGCTTTTCCAGGTCTTTTCTAATTAATAGGAAGTGTTTGTAGTTAATAGGAAGTGTTTCTAATCAGTAGGAAGCCTTTCCAATGAATCTGAAGCGCGAAGCCGCGGAGTGCGAGTGTTTGCACGCTGAGGAACACGGGTGGCTTCGTCCGCCCGCCGGGGTCCCTGCTTGTCAGGAGGAGCCTTTGCAGGGGTTGGATGCGGGGCTGTCCCTGCCTGAGCCAGCCTAATTTTAGGCCCTGGTTGAGCTCAGTCCTGAGTCAGGCTGGGCTCCGTCCTGCCCACAACCCTTAACACGTCTGACTAGTCAAACATAAAGCGTGGCTCCCGCAGATTCCCCACCTCCCTATGGAAACAATGGCAGCCGTTCAGGTTCCCACTGTAGTTTTGACTTCTTTTGTGTATCTTACATTAAAAACGCTCACCATAAGCTGTTTTCCTTACGGAAGCATAAGCTTTAAATCCCCCCAGGAATGTGAATGCAAAGCAGGCCCTGCCTCAAGGCCGCAGCAAACTGGGAGCCCACGGTCCCCAAACTGGCTTTCCTGGGATGCCGGCAGCTCATCCCCCTGTGTGCTGCATCCAGATGGTTTCCCTGGCCAGGGTTTGTCAGCAGGAGGGCTCCAGGTGTGGCTTTCATGAGCAGCTGCCAGGACCTTCCCCCCCAAGCCCGGTGTCCTGCAGCGACAATGCCAGTGGCTCCAGGATGGACCTGCCACTGGCCAAGCAGGAATGACAGCCAAGCCCAGCAGGAATGACAGCAACACCTCTGGGATAATGGAGTTAAGAAGGAAAAATAGACATTGGGCAGATGAAAAATTGCAGCCAGAGAAGAGCAGAGTGAGAACGTGTGATTGACAATCTAGACCCCCGGGGCAGTGGGGAAGGAGAGGCAGGAGGTGCTACAGGCACAGGAGCATGGTGAGACCATGGAGATGCAGCTGTGCCCATGGTGAGATCACGCAGAGGCAGCTGTGCCCCTTGTGCCCATGGTGAGACCACACAGAGGCATCTGTGCCCATGGTGAGACCATGGAGAGGCAGCTGTGCCCATGGTGAGACCACACAGAGGCATCTGTGCCCATGGTGAGACCACGCAGAGGCATCTGTGCCCATGGTGAGACCACACAGAGGCATCTGTGCCCCTGCAGCCCACGGAGGCTGTGGGATCATGGCTTGGGTTAAAATTTAGGGGAGACTCAGAATTTCAGGGCAAAATGCAGCAGATGCTCTGTGGATGGAACATGATTAACATGCTGCTCACTGAGCCATAATCATCTGCTCAGAGGGATGGAGTGAAATGAAGACTGTGTGGTCCCCTTCTCCACTGAAACCCCAGCAGAAAGGGGGAACACTGGGGTGCTCGGAAGATCAGGAGACTATACAGTGCCTGTCAGGCAAGGGATGTGGGTCAAGGTGTTCTGCTGCAGAGCCAAAAACTGTGTGGAACCCCCTCCTCAGGCGCCACGGCCACCCCCCCCCTCAATTATGGTGAGAACTTCCCACCAAACAGAAATAAAAGGAGAAGTTCCTGAGGGACTGTCACCGGTGGGAGGGGCCCCACAGGGAGCAGGGGAATGGCTCCGACTCCTCTCCCTGAGCAGCAGAAACAACAGGTGAGTGGAACCCCCATTCCCATCTCCCTGCACCGCTGCAGGGATGGAGGCAGAACCTGGAAGGAGGGAGGGCTGGGGGAAGGTGGTTCTAAGGTTTATTTTACTTCTCCTCCCACTCTGATCCTGTCAGTGATAAAATTCATTAATATCCCCACTCCGAGTCCTTTTTCCCAGTGATGGGTGAGGGATCGTTTGGTCCTTCACTCACAAACTCGTGGTTGTGTTTCCTCTCGTGTGTCCGGCTGCAGAGAGGGGCGAGGGGGCAACCACCAACTCTTTCCATACCTTGCTTCCCTTTCCTCCCCGCAGATCACAAGTGCTACAACAGCATGGGTGTGGATTACTGGGTCGAGGAGGTGGCTCTGGTGACCTCCCACAACCACCAACCCGTTTCCATGCCTTGCTTCCCTTTCCTCCCCGCAGATCACAAGTGCTACAACAGCACGGGCGTGGATTACCGCGGCACGGTGAGCGTGACGCGCTCGGGGCGGCAGTGCCAGCCGTGGAACTCGCAGTACCCCCACACGCACACCTTCACCGCCGTCAGGTACCCCGAGCTCAACGGTGGCCACTCCTACTGCCGCAACCCCGGCAACCAGAAGGACGCCCCGTGGTGCTTCACCTTGGACGAGAACTTCAAGACCGAGCTTTGCGACGTCCCGGCATGCGGTAATTTGGTGGCCTGTCCTTGGGTTTCCTTTTTCATGGGGGGCTTCATACAACATTCTGGGCTGGAAGGGACTCACGAGGGTCATCATTCCAGCTCTTGGCCCATCTGGGGTTCAAACCCATGAGCTGGGTGTTATTGGCACCATGGTCTGACCAGCTGAGCTTATCTCAGGCTGCTCTCCTGCCCCAGGGGAGCTCGGGGAGATGTGCATGAAGTGTCTCCTTTGAATCCATGGAAACCAAGATAAAGGGAAGGCAGAGGGCAGCGTTTGGAACTCCAGGCACACCAGGAGTCTCTTTGGAATCCATGGAAAGAGAGGTGTGGGAGAGGCTGACTGAGCATTTGGAACTACAGGCACACCAAGTATGGACCTCTGAGCACTTATGGCCCCTGCAGCTGGTGAAGTTGGTGCCATGGAAATAATTTCCCAGGGAATACCTGCACCTTGGCAGCCCAAGTGTCCCTTATGTTCCAGGTTGCTGTTGCAATCAGTGCAACTCCTTAGTCCAAATCAAGTCATGGAATCAAATAATCTTTTGGGTTGGAAAAACCTTCCGAAGACATCGAGTCCAGCTGTCCCCCAGCACTGCCAAGGCCACCACTGACTATGTCCCCAGGTGCCACATCCACAGGGCTGTGAGATCCCTCCAGGGATGGGAACTCGGCCACCACCCTGGGCAGCCCCTTCCAATGCCTGACCACCCTTTCCATGAGGAAATTCCTCCCGGTGTCCCACCTGGCCCATCCTGAGGCTGTTCCCTCTCTTCCTAACCCTGTTCCCTGGAGCAGAGCCTGACCTGGCCCCGGTTCCCCCTTCCTGGCATGGAGTTGGGGACAGTGAGAAGGTCCCCTCAACCCTCCTTTTCTCCAGGCTGAGGGCCCCCCGCTCCCTTGTCCTTTCCCAGCTCCATTCCCTTCCCTGGACACTCTCCAGCCCCTCCATGTCTTCTGCTGAGGGCCCCAGATCCAAGGAGAGGATTGGAGATGCACATGATCCAGCCCAGACTGTCTGCCTCTCCCCTGATCTCCTCTTTCAGTAAGGACATAATTTATATCCCATTCTGGCATCGCTTCCCATCTTTCCATTAATTGGAAAGGACTTCAGAGCAGGCTCAGAACATGTCTCACAGCAGGAATGTTCATAACCATAACCAGAAAACATTTAATTTGGTTCTGGCTATGGAGCAGCAACATCAAAGGTATCTCCTTTCCGAGGAAAAAGAGAATGTTGCTGGAACGACTTGTAGGCAACATAAAAGTTGGTGTGAAACTTTGTCCCCTGAATCTCCATGACATTTCTGGGTGCGTAAAATGAACTGGAGATTTTATTCCTTGGAACTCTTGAGCTGAGGACGGATTTGACTCTGTGGGTTTGTTGAGTTGGTTGTTTTTTCTGTTTGTTTGTTTGTTTCCCTGAAACAGACTATAAGGATTCCAAGGAGAAGAACAAGATGGAGATCCTGTACATCCTGGTGCCGAGCGTCACCATCCCCCTGGCCATCGCCCTTCTCTTCTTCTTCATCTGCATCTGCCGCAACAACCAGAAGGCGTCGGCGCCGCCGGCGCCGCGGCAGCCGAAGCACGTGCGGGGCCAGAACGTGGAGATGTCCATGCTCAGCGCCTACAAACCAAAGGTGAGCCCCACATTCCCACCCTCCGGATGGGCAGGGAGGGATGCGCTTCCCAAAACTTGGGGCTGGTTTCCAGCTGGTCACGGCGGTGGCTTCTGGAAGGGCTTTTCTCAGCGGTGGCAGCATGGCCAGGGTGGGCCTGGAGGCAGCTCCTGGTCCTTGTCCTTTTGTGGGAATGGAATCCCTGGATTCCCTTATTTGTAGAATTTAATTATTTATAGACTTCCTTTACTTCCCATAATTCATATAATTTATTTAATTATTTATAGAATTTATTCGAT